>JAJKFI010000024.1:697587-728207 GCA_029204185.1 Lerista edwardsae | reverse complement strand
TGGAGGGGGTCAGAATGGAGCTGGGAAGAGTGGCAACAGGGGGTGGGTGAATCAGGAGGGGATCAAGATCAGTGGCGCCAGTTCAACCTGTATGCTGTCCCCTTTCACGGCCTGATCCACTGACATGGGGCAACAAAGACTTGCACTACTGATTTCACTGCCGTAGGCCCAAGTTGCCCCCACTCTGCTGCTGGGGCTTATCCCGGGGTCAAGAGGATGAGTGTCCCATTACCTCAAGGAGACTTCCAGTAGCTGAAATTCCCCTGCAGAATGCAGTGTAATCAGCACTGGCACCTTTGCCTATGTGTGAGGGAATTTACTTAGGATTGGGCTGCCCATATGGATTTAGATTGCTCTTTTTGTCAAAAATAATGTTGAATATTCTCAAATGATTCAAGAGTCACCTCGTTCATACCTTACGAACAATGGTAACAAGTGAGATAGCGTGATGAGTTGAAAGGATGCCTGAAGTCAGCACCATAGAGTATACAGCCTACAAGCACCCAGTGCAAGCTGTGGGCAACCTTTCAAAACTCCAAGTTTGACAGAACTTTGAGGAGAGTTACTGAAACTCACAAAGAAAAATAACCAAAACTGGGTTTGAGGATAAGAGTTTGTCAGGCATTTGTTTCAATGCCAGCCAGAAAGAAGACGTCAGCTTCTATTCAGAAAGGTTTAAGGATTAATGTCCATCCAACACTTTTGAAACGCAATACAAAGGGGAAGTTTGTATTTATATAGGTGTTAAAATGCACATGTTTACATTAAAAATATATCTCTCAAACACCATAAAAGCAATATACAAGCCTCATGTTTTTATACATGTAAAAAAAGAAATGACTAGCACAAAATAAGAGCGATTCCAGTTTCCTTCTGTCCTTTTTTTTTATGATAAAGCAGTATCTAACAAGCAACTGAAGACCACAACTTCTAGTATCTTCCTACTGAATCACCAAAAAGCAATACAGACCTTAGAAATGTTTATTATGTAGGCAGAGATGGGCTGGAGTCACTGAACTGCAGTCGTGAGTAATTTGCAAGTCTCTGCTCTCCGTGACTCGATGCATACACACGAATCTGCCTGTGACGACCCGCTCCCAGAAATTCTGGTTTCCGGATCGCCCCATGATGCCTTTCACTCAATGTGAAAGTCACAAAAAAAGCAAGCACACGCAAACTTATGAAGAAATACATGTGTCTTTATGACTTGAGTTTTTCAGACCTTCCACCACAGTACTAGAGCTTCTGTTTCAAGCCCAGAAACACAGTGTGAGAAAGTAGGGTTTGACCTTCCATGAGGTCATCCATTAGCAATTCAAGGAGAGTGAGATACTTGCCAAGAAGCATCTTGGGCTCTAAACTTCTCACAATTGATAGCAGAAACCCAAGGATGGGTATTATAACCCAAGGATGACTGGCTTCATTATTATGACTGACTGCATTTGCACAATCCAAACCACAGAACAGTGGTTCTCAAACATTTTAGACATGACCATTTTTAGAATGGCATTCATGTCAGGACCCACCGCAAGTGATGCCATTATCCTGGAAGTGATGTTATAGCTGGAAATTACATCATCAAGCAGGAGGTGCCATCATTGTGACATAGTCTTCTGCATGGCACCTGCAACCAGCATGGCCCCCCTTAAACATGGCCAGCGGATGCTTCTGCTGATTTTAAAGGGGTCATTGCTGGTCCAGCCACCATTGGTGGGTTAACTCTGGGGTAAGCTGTGGGCCACAAGGGGGAGGATTGGGGCAGGGATCCACAGTGGTGACTCAGGGCAAGGATCAGGGATCAGCAACAATGATGCTACCAATATCCTATGTTGCTACCAGCCTCAACCTGCCATCTTGGGCCTGCTCAGACTTGTGCCAGCCAAAGGACTGTTGCAGATCTTAGCGGACTCATTGAGGAGCATTGCACATCCGAATAGGTAAATAAGAATTCTGTTTATTTACCACTCCACTGAGACATGGTCTCTGGCCAGCCTACTTATACCGGATGGATATACTTACACAGGTGCAATTTACAAAATGCACATATTCTACATGAAATAAAAACAAACACATTAAGGGCACAATCCTATGCATGTCTACTCAGAAGTCCCATTGTGTTCAATGGGGTTTACTCCCAGGGAAGTTGGACAAAAAAAGAGATTCACATTATTTAAAATATTCAGAGAAAGCCTTGTCCAACACTTTCATAACACTGCCAATCGGCAAAATGCTTCACATTTTTTTATAAAATGCTGCATTTCCATCTTCTTATTCGGTACATTTGGGGAGTGGAGGTAGCCTACTGGCAGATATACAGATATGTACTTCCAGAAATCAGAAGAACTAGAATAATAAATAGCAAACAAATTACATGCCAATTAATATGAAGGCTAAATGTGAAAATTAACTTTAACTGACAGGATCACAGACATGCTGCGAAGCACCATTTTCTAAAGGTTTTCCATAGATGTTTCAGATAAAATCTAGATCTTAATACAATACTACCTCATATTGAACTTTCAAGAGGAAACAAGTCCAAGTACTGTACAGTACTGCATAGCTACTGCAGCATTATGTATATCTGAGGGGGACGTGATTGAGATGTACAAAATTCTGCATGGGATGGATAAAGTGGATAGAGATGTTCTTTTCCTTCTCTCATAACAGCAGAACCATGGGACACCCAGTAAAATTGAGTGTTGGGAGAATTAGAATGGATTAAAGGAAATACTTTTTTACCCAGCAGGTAATTAATCTGTGGAATCCTTGCAAGAGAAGGCGGTGATGGCATCTGGCCTACATACCTTTGAAAGGGGACTGGAAAGATTTCTGGAGGAAAAGTCCATCACAGGCTACAGGTCATAATGGGTGGTGCAACCTCCATACCTTAGAAGTAAGCTACCTCAGAATGCAGATGCAGGGAAGTGGCAGCAAGATGCAGGTATCTAGCTGTCTTGTGTGCTCCCAGAGGCATCTGGTGGGCCACTGTGAGATACAGGAAGTTGGACTAGATGGACCTTTAGTCTGATCCAGCGAGGCTCCTCTTATGTTCTTATGACTATGGATAACAAATTATTTAACAGTCCTAGGATCATTTGTTTTGTCCCAGTATTCAGACAAGAATGTGTGAGGGCTGCCTTTTTGAAGAGGATCTCAACCAATCAAGATAGTTTAGCCACCAAAACAGAAAGATTCATCCTAAAAAACTACTGGCTATCACATTTTGCATCTGATGTGTAACTGGTCTAGTTTAGTAATTAAATCCACATCTAATGTTTTTGACTTTACCTTATAGACAAATCACTTCAAAATCTAGCAGTATTTCAAATATGTTTTTGAAGTATTTCTTGCTAAAAGGGTGTGTGTAAATTATCACAAAAAGTTATAAATGATCATACATACTTCAACCATTAACAGAATAGAATTGTTTATTATTCACAATCAACACATACACAATCAACACTGTTGGTTTTGCATCTCATGAGAAAACATCTTATTACTTATTATTATTATTTTATTTATTATTTTACTTATTATGTACTTATAATTACTTATTTCTTATTGCTTATTGTTTATTACTTATTACTTGCTTCTGAGAAGCTCTGGACATCTAGGTGATCTTGCTTAGTCTCCTTGAATGCATACAGAAACTGCCAAACAGAAATTTATATATTGTATCCAAGACATAATTCTGCATTTCAACATCTTTGCGCCAGCACTGCAGGTTCCTGTAGGCATAAACATACCATAAGGACATTGTGACCTGGAGCTGTCACAAGGTGGCCTGCACCAGTACAGCAACAGGATTGTGCTGTACAGAAAACGAATTCGCAATTCTCTGTCCAATTCTGAACTCCAGATATGCCAACATATCTCCGCATACACCAGCACAACAGCTCCACCTGGGTAAAAGTCTACCTGCCAATAATCATAGGTGCTGGCCCAATGCCAGGAAAATGCCACACCAATGTAGATTAAATGCCTATGCAAATCCACCAGTGGGAGGGAAATTGGGGTATAATGTGTATAATTGGGGTATAACTTGGCCAGGATGAGCCAAGTTGATGTACACCATATCCCAAGTGTCCCTACAGAATGGCCCCAATGTGAGAAAAATGCCATGCAAACACCAGAACTGTATAGGAAAAAGTAATCCAATAGGGAACACCAAGGAAGGGGAACACACCAGGAAATCTAATCTCTCTAAACTCTTGCCTTTTCCACTTTCCTATGATAGAGAATAGGATAGAGGCTACATTTGGCAGCCAATCATAGCATACTATACCAAGTCACTGCTAGGGAGACTACAGCTCAGGTGAGAAAATGCACAGCATAGAGCTACTCCTCTCTGGTCTCTTAAAGGTGAACTTTGGTTATAGGAACCACAGTGAAAGGGTACTTGGGGCACAAAAGGGACACTCTCCAGAGGCTCCAACCATTGCTACTGCTGGAATCACGTTCATTTGAATCCCTTTTGTTTTGCAGGACTGCACCACTGCAGAAATGAGGCTGGACAGGGATCATCGGCAGGATTTCCCCCACCCACCCGAGAAGGAAAGGTTACATTCCAAGCTATCATGCACTTGCCCCCAACCACTGAATGCATCACTCTCTCTCACAAAAACCAAGTATGCATCTCAACACAGTGTGCATTGTCTGCTGCTCTTGTCAAGACCTTGTTACTCTCCCTGTATTTTCCATTGGCTCCCACAGGCAGCTGCCCCTAAGGCACTGTGCAGACCCAGAGGAAAGCCTATAGTCTTCTTGTCTGCAGTGGCCAGTGCAACTAATAACCTGCTGCTTGATGAGGTTGATGACCTGCTTGTTCCAGTCAGGCCCCTATGGCTTTCTAAACTCCATGATAGACAAGGAACCAATTGTTGCAGCCAGATCTCACTGGTACCTGTTACTTGAATGTCTGTTGGACAGCTTGCAATGGCACAACAGCTGCACTAGGGAATTTCTTTGTATGCCTCTTCCAATGCTGGAAATCATTAAAGTAAGAATCCTACTAGGATTCTTGCATTTGAAACTAGATTTTCCTATAACGTACTTTGACACTGCTTAAATCTTCCTAATGTCCTTAAAACCAGCGATAGTCCTAGTAATATTTTAACCCAGTCACACAAAACTACAGCTCTCTATGTCCCCATGTAGTGCACTTTAGATGAAGCACACATTTTATACCTTTGCCAGGAAGATGGAACTCTTGGCTCAGTTCAGGTAGCAATATCACAAATTATCCACAGTGAGCACAGATCACTAACCTGACCCTTTCTCAGATTTTTATTAGAACTGAAGTAATTGATCCTGACAGAACAAAGAAGGACTTCTCACCACCACTGAAACAAAAATCCCAGTTTGCTCCTATCAATGGAGATACTCAGGTTTAACAGAGTTTAACATAATCTTTCAATACTGTCAACTTAACTGAGACTGCAATCGTGTCCACACTTACCAGGGAGCAGGCCCCGTTGACTGTAAAGGGATTTCCTTCTACGTTGACATGCAAGGTTGACCGGAAGGTTGGCAGTTCGAGACCACGCAAAAGAGTGAGCTCCTGTCGCATGTCCGAGCTCCTGCCAACCTAGCGGTTCAAAAGCATGTAAAAATGCGAGTAGATAATAGGTACCATTTTGGTGGGAAGAT
Organism: Lerista edwardsae; assembly: GCA_029204185.1. NCBI lineage: Eukaryota > Metazoa > Chordata > Lepidosauria > Squamata > Scincidae > Lerista > Lerista edwardsae. The sequence continues at coordinate 722,558 of JAJKFI010000024.1, read as the reverse complement.
AACAACGTTCCATGCGCCTTGGCATATAATCATGCTGGCCACATGACCATGGAAAATTGTCCTTGGACAAACGCCAGCTCTTCGGCTTAGAAACAGAGATGAGCACCACCGCCCTCAGTTACTACTAGACCATTTGGCTGCAGGAAAGCCTTTACCTTTTTTTTTTAAGACATGCATAGCATTGGACTGTAACGTTCACAATACTAAATGTAAAAGAATAGTATTATTTTAGTATTGCAAATGGATTTACATTACCTAATTTGATGTACATATCAAAACAGTGCTTCATTAGATGAAAATAGTTGCTTAACTCTTCCCCACCTCAGACTTTGTATACAGAACATAACATGCTTTATTCACTTGTATGTGCGATGGGCATTTAATACACAAGGAAATGTGTGTTGAAGGTAAGGTCTACAACGTAAGCAACACTCAATTACTTTTTTAAATGCTTTAAGTACCATTAACCACAATATTTATATTTTCAACATCAGGTTGTTCCACATCGTGGACAGATACTGTCCACATCGTTTAGAATAAATACATGAAGCGAATCCATAGTACCCAAATTCACAAAACAATATATTTACAGTGCAATACGTGTCTCCACTCCAGCAGATATCCTTGAGCAACTGAACAATACTCAAAACGCTATTCACTGGAGCTAACAGGACTGAGAGGACTAAGCCCCTTTTAAGGGAAAAACTGTGGTCTACCCTTGAATGACTCTAGTCATGGCATCTTGGCTGATAGCCCTACTATGGCATATACCACATTTTTGAATACCAACTGCCAGCACAATGTTGCAAAGATAACTCCAATTTGGAAAGGAATTCCCCTGTAATGGACATCCCAATCCAATACTGGTATCCAGTACTGGATCTGGCGATCCATCAGCATAAGCCCCGTTCTGGAGGTGGAAAAAGCTGCGCCACCTCCATATGCTTCAGAACAATTGGCACAAATGGCCAGAGGCTCCCACATGTGCTAGCAGCTCCCAGTCTTCTCACAGGAGCAGGTAAGATGGGGGTGGGAGTTTGGGGGTGATTCTCAGGCCACAGCTAGCGCACCAGCCGAAACTGGGCAAACACACCCCTAGCCACTGTTGCCACCTGGCTCTCCAGGGAGAGCTGTGAGTCCAGGAGCACTCCCAAATTGCACATACACTCCTGCAGGGGGATTGCAACCCCATTCAGAGTGGGCAGATGACTCCTGCATACTGCATCGAGGAGTTCCTGACCAGGAGGATTTAATTCTAACCTAACCTGCTCTAGAAAAGGCAGGCCAACTGGCATGCACCATCTCCAGCACAAGTAGAAAATGGCTGGAGTGCAACACGGAGTGATATTTATCCCCTTACCCCATGTCACGCGCCAGCCATCCCTATGGGGCTACTCAGATCTGGGCAAGCAAAATCGCTGATGCAAATCCAGGTAGCCTGGTGCAGTGCTAGGCTGACTGGGGGGGGGGTGGATCTTGACTACGGTGCCGAGGCCACTCCCACCCCCTCACCAGTCCTCCCTCCTCCTGCCCTGAAACACCCAGTTCTTCCCTCTCACCACCCTCTCCAACCTCCACACCAGCCTCTCTAGGCTCGCACAAACTCACCTGATTTTGGCACAACAGAAGCTGGATTCGGCCTCCAGGAGCCAGCCCATGTCTGTACAGCCAACTCTAAAGAAAGGGCAAACATACTTTATAGCTCATTCACTACACTCCGGATTCAGCACAAGGGACTTCTGCTGGCTCATTTCCATTTCAGGATTGCACTCTAAGCAGGGAGGAGACAACGACTCTTTTTGGTCATTGCTAGTTTCTTCACCACTCTGTGCATATTTAGTCAGAAATAAGTCCCACTATGTTCAATAGGGTTTACTCCCAGATAAGAGCATATAGGTTTGCAACCAAAGGGTAGCAAAGGGAATTACCAAAGAATTTACCATTTGCGATCTAGTCACAGTACAGTAATTTGTTCACAGTATACATGTAACAGGTTTAAAAGTTCTGTAAACCTGAATATCCTGAGAATCTTGGAATCTATATAACAATACCAAAAGAAAACAATGTCAAAAAGAAGACTATGAGACAGAAATTAATCCATCCTATACTGCAATTTTTGCAGCATCTATTCCATAAAACAAAATTTGGGATGTCGCCTTGAGATGTTACTGTAATAAGATCTATGTTTACCTAAAGTTGCAACCGAATGCTCAATTAGGTACTCTTAAACCTCACTGAGATGGATGAGACTTGTAAACACCTACAATAGCTAATGTGCCTTGTTATCTCCTGGGGTTCTGTTCTGGAACCCACAGTGGATACCAAATCAATGGAAAAATTGATTTGAAGACCCACATCCCACCCATTCTGGGGTGACAATGGAGGAGCAAGAAACCTGGAAGTGGGTCTTTAAAGCTATCTTCAACCCAGAGAAGTTTGCAACAGATGTGGTTTAACAGTGCAAAGTTAGGAAATGGGATTTTGGTGCTTTTTTCCTTGTTTCAAGGCATTTAAGAGTGGCTATTTAAGGATACCCCAGTATCCGTGGTAAGTCAAATCAGTGGACACAGAATCAGTGGATAACAAGGCACGACCTGTATATCTGTGTTCCAGTTTGATTGCTTTAAGCTGTGCTTTAAAACAGAGGTTTCCAAACTACGGCCTGGGGACCACATCCAGCCTGCCACAAGATTTTACCTGGCCCACAGCAACTTTTTTTAAAAAAAAAAATCAGGGCATTTGCTAATGTTTGATACTTTTACTCTCCCTTTAAGCACAGCATTGGTTCTTTGTAATGGCCACATTTCTCTTTTGTTCTGAAATATAGCGTGCTGATTACAAAAAGGATCCAAGTAAAATTTATTCATTCATTCATTTAAAAAACTGATTTTTTTTCAGCCTACAAAAATTTGTTAAATATACAATGTGGCCCATGTGCTGAAAGGTTTGGAGACCCCTGCTTTAAAGGAAGGCAAAAGCTAAATGAAGACTGTCTAGGCTACCATACAGGCATCCTCTATAAAATAACAGAGTAGTAATATACTGTAGTATGTTCAGACTATTTAAAAAGAGCAGAGAAAAATGCGTCACTTATGGGGAACAATAAGTGATGAAGAATCCATGCTGAGATATTTGACGGGGAAAATGACCAAAAAAAGAAAAATTCAGACAAGTAGCTGTGAAGAGGCACTGTGCTATTTTGAGAGACATCACCATGGGGGGAGGGGAAGATTACTGAGGAAATAGGATACAGGAGAGGGGGAAAATAACTACCTGACACTTTTAAACCAAGGTCTCTGAAAGAAAATGAATGGTTGAAGTAGCATCATGATTGTTCATCTGATTCACTATTACTAAATGAGTTTCTTCAATAAAAGTACACATAGAGAGCATGTCTCATCAAAGGACCCCCTATGCAGCTTCCTAATTATTTCTATTCAGGTCTGAAAATGAGACAGTACATCTATATGTATCTTTTTTTTTTTTGTGAGAGAGTTGCTCCTATGTGTAAAACCTAAGAACTGGTTTATACCTTTCACCAGGAAAGCACCTTGAAATGCCTCTGCCAGTTGTGATTCTAACATGTTACTTCATCCACTCCCTCCATCTTGAAGTAAATTTAATCTGGCCTCCCAAGAGTTTTCCTGTATTATCCTCACCTACTCCCTTAGACATTTATAAATTGAAATTATTAGCATCTACTTCAAAACAGGAAGAGATAATAGGGAGGGGACAAGAGGTGCCAAGGTGCCTCACTCACACAAATGCAAATGACTTCTACTGCTTATGTACGATGGATGGAGCATTTCAAATTCCATCCATGCTTTGTACAAAGACCCAGGAAGTCCCACAACACATGGAAGCACTCTTGGGGAAAGTAAATTGGCATACCATAGGAACTAAGAACAGAACTGAACAGCATGAACTAGCTCTCCAGGGGTTACCAAATGTCACCAGCTGTCTGGGGGACGGTGGGACGGGGACGGGTTGTTTATCATAGCAGCACTAAGTTTGTCTCCTTAAAATGATTAGAAAAGTACCAGTAAAACCAAACATCCAAATGTAAACTATCTCACACCTCTTTGGAAATAATTAATGGATTAATATTTAAGAAGTGAGAATTGCCCAAAATTCTAAACAGCCAAATAATTATTTAATCTATGTCAAATATATGTTAGTCATAATCTGATATGATGCATGGATAGTTAATGTAAAACTTCAGAGGTACATGGGATTTCAGTGTGACATAAATTTTAAACATATTTTTACTGCTTTGTATGAGTAGCATCGGCCTGACAGCACCGACAGCGAACCTCCCTCGCGCTGACCGAAGCCGGTCCCTTTCCGGGACAGGGATTGGCAGGGGGAGGGAGACTGTGGGCAGAGGGAGGGCGGGCTCTGGATTCGGCCATACAGCTGAATCCTAAGCCCATCCAGGAGGCTGTGTGGCCCCAATTCGGGCCTGCTGTTTAGCAGGCACAGATCCAAGGAGCACATAGGGGAGGCTGGAGCCTCCCCTACTGTAAGGGCACAAATGTTCCCTTACCACGGGGAAGCTCCAGCCTCCCCGACCCAGTGTCATATATAGCGCTGGCCGGCCAGTTTGCAAAATTCTATTTCATGGGTTCACTGACAAGCCTTGCATTAATTACATATTGTTCAGCCCCCATTTGCCCTTAGCTATAAAAGAGTAGAACTAACAGATGTTCTGTGATCAGATCTTTTTGTAGCTTTCCTGGTGTATTTTTAGTTTGTGATGTTGGAATGCCTGATCTGACGCAACTGCGATAGGGATTTATATTTCTATAGTAGAGTTACCTAAGTGAATAGCTGATGGAATGCAGCAGGTAATTGTAGGCCAAATAATATCCAGCTTTCCAGCAGCTACAAATGCAGTCTAGAGGTAAGGGAAAAAAATTCCCTTACCTTGAGGAGGACTCCGTGACTCTCCCCGCAATACAGGTTGCAGCACACACCCCATTGGTATGGCAGCATCAGCGCTGGAGAGTTGGATAGGATGGACCCTGTGATGGCTGCATCCATGAACTACCATTTTCTAACTTGCTCCACCGCTAAGCTGCCATTTTGCGACAGGCTACATTGGATAGGCCCCAGGGCTCTGGTGATAAGGAAAAAAGCAGATCCCAGAAGTATGAATTATATACACTCCAGTTCTAAATTGTATTTGAAAACATGATGTGAATCAAATATCTTTAGTAATCTCTTGTACAGAAAACAATATATGAAATTGTCTCTGAACCACATTCTTTTCCGTGCACTTCTGCTTTCCGCTCATAATTTAGACAACTCCCATAATTAATTCTTAGAATGTAAATGTCTCATTCCTACTTGCCATGAATCATTTTTAAAATTGTCCTACTTCTGGCCTACTAATTATTGCTTGTCTGAATTCCATTAGCCCTCCCCCCTTTCCACTTCCCTGCTTCCCCAATCAGACAAATCACACTTCGAGACATCTTGTAACACAAAATTGAAAAACTGCAGAAGGTAGATTTAGGATACAAAGTTATTTTTAAATACAGTTATTACCAGCAATTCATTTGCTGCAGAAATTGCATTTAATTAAGGATTATTATATCAAATGACATTCCTCACCTATACATTCAACAAACCAAAATTTATTTTCATAGCCTTGAAATAAAGTCCAATCTTGCAAAGATACACATCAGACAATGAAATAAAATCTTTCCAATATGCAGAGATATAGCAATATTTAAAACAACTGCCTCATGAGTTTGCCTGCACATTGTTTCATGATTAACACTGTAATTAAGGGATGATGTCGTGGATAGAATGTTGGGCCTAAATTGGGAGACCCAAGTTCAAATCATTACTCAATCATGATACCGTGTAAGCTTATGCCTTCAGTCTAGCCTACCTTGTGAGGATATAATGAGATCTCCACTAATGCTGTCCTGAGCTTCTTGAAGAAAGAGCAGGATATAAATAATATACCATGATATAAATAATACAAAGCAGTAAAAATACGAAGTGGTGTATCATCAATCCCATTTTTATTTCCGATCACATAACCTTCTTACATTCCTCTACTGACACTGATGAAGAATATAAAAAGAATATAAAATGAATATAAAATGCCAATTTTGCACATTGTAATCTCGACATGAATTGTATTATTATTAGATATATATGTTGCATTCAGAAAATGCAATGAAATTGCTAACTTAAAAAAATAAACATATTAAGAACAAAAAAGGTCATTATGCTTAATATCTGAGCAGGTACTCAGCAAAATCCCTTGCTGTGATAATACAGCCCTCCCCATCCTCTCATACCTGCACCAGGGCAGGCAGAAGAGTCCTCAGCAAATCCCATAAATACGGAGTATGAGGAAATCCCACAGGTCAACTGTCTTAAAATTAACATCCAGCAAGGCTGCAACTATTCTGACAACTAAGCCACAACTAATCGCAATTGCCAGTTCAGGAACAAATTAATGTATATTTGTGGACCCTCACTCAGAACTAATAATGTGAAATGCATACGGTGAGCTCAAAGAAAAAAATGTGAAACGTCCTATAGCACTAGTGGAAGACTCTTGCATAATCACTGGCAGGTATTTAGATCTTCACCATTATATACTATCAACTCAATCCACGCAGTATGCCATTGTGGCAGCCTCTAAGCTGGTCTGCAGAGCGCTGCTACCGGTGCAAGGCTGCATGTTGCCAACAGCGCCCCATAGGCTGACTGCCATTGCAGTTTTGATGGCAATGGGGGTGAATCCAGGCAAGGATTGGGGCAGGACAGGGATGGTACACATCTCAGCGGCACAGGCAGCTGCCAATTTCTAAACCCCCAGCCCAGTCTGGATATGTTCCCTTCCACGTAACAGAGTAAAAGAGTTCACATAAATCTGACTAGGTTCATTGGGGACCAGGCAACAGCTAGAGAGATAAGTAAAAATTTTCTTTTCTTACCTTCTCCAGCTGACCTGGGTCCCAGCTACATCACATGCCCTGCACTGTGCATGCCAGGAAAGATAGGATTGAGCCATGCATTGCATTCTTTTCTCGTTCTGATAATAAGTTCATTAATGAATTTTTTTACAGAGCTGTCATACCTAAGGTCCTTCTTGGGGATCCAACCCAAAATGCTAAAATTCAAAAAGCAATGTTATGTTCATACTTCTACTGGACGAAGTCCTCCTGTATAATTAGCTGGTTTCCAAACATAAACCAATTCCAATTTAGAAAAAATAAACTATATTTCTACTGTTTGCTGAATACTATTGCATTATTGTAAGCAGAGTTTTGTTGTTCGTATTTATTTAGTCTTTTCATCACTAATTCAAAAATCACTGCAAAGATGTGACAAAGTAAAATCCCTAAACTAACTACGTAATGTCAGAATCAGAAGGTAAGGCTGGTTTAGTGCAGCAGTTCATCCCATCCGACATACTAAGACTGGACAAAAAAAATTGTAATTGGACAACATTATGAGTGGTTGTTTTTAGATCCCACAAATTTTATCTCCAAAAAGATAAAACTTGAAGATTATTTTCAAATTCTTAAGAGAATCAGTGGTATAGCTAAGTAACGTCTTTAACCAGTGTAGCAGTAAATTAAAATTAAAACAATGAAAACAAGGCACTTGTATGAGATGTATCTTTTCTGCATACACTGATATTGCCTTACTTTTCATCATTACAATGCAAAAAAGATACAATTAACAAGAAATGATTTAAATATACAGATGTTCAATGTTCATACCTCAGATGTACCCGCCTACTGCAACTGTGCATCCCACTTACCAAGTATTCTGGGTTTAAAACAGAGCAGACTGCAGTTTTGATAACATCTGCTACAACAAATAACAAAAAAAGAGTGTGAAGTCTGATGAATGTTTAAACAGAACATTTTTTATGGATCAGCTAAATCTTTTCTGCTTTTTAATTAAAAGTAAAGAAAATGGAACTTAATTATCCTGTAAAGATTAGCTTGTGGGCATCTTCCTGTAAATTACTTCTAATTGAAAGCAAATTGTCAAGTGACATTCAAAGTACTGTCCTTTAAAACACAGCTGTTCTATTGCTGATTTCAGTGCATTACTTTGCTTCCTTGTTATAATATGGCATATTTGAATATTTTAACAATTTTACTGCATTTGTATAGATTTCTTTTTAGTATATCTTAATCACATTTCCTCTTCCAAAATATAAAAAGAAACACTAGCACTCATATTTTACGTCACTCTCATTTTAACATTCATGTCCTGGCATTGCAAGCTTGTTAAAAGCCTGGTATATCTTTTTTAAAGTATCACTAGAGTAAAGTAGCTATAATAATCAACCTGTAACCATCCTTCTTTTTTTAAAAAAAATGTGGTTTTTATTGCTAGATCAGAATTTGCTGATAATTACCAGATAAGATCAAATGATGTTTGCAAACTGAATTTTAGATGGATTTTTCCCTCTCGAACACTTCACTGCATTTTTGGAAAAAAATATGTCCTCTCAAACATATGTAATCTGCAATGGAATGAAAACTGAAAGTAACACTGAACTGCTACCAAAAACAGTGAACAAATTAAAATAAGTACCATTGTTGATTACACATAAGTTAAGATTTAAAAAAAGGTAAAGGATTCCCCACAGCCAAATGGTCTAGTCATGACCGACTGTAGAGGGCAGTGCTCATCTCCGTTTCTAAGCCGAAGAGCCAGTGTTTGTCCTAGGACAAGCTTCCGTGGTCATGTGGCCGGCATGACTATATGCCAAGGCACACAGAACACCGTTACCGTCCCACCGAAGTAGTACCTATTTATCTACTGGCATTTTAGGTGCTTTCAAACTGCTAGGTTGGCAGGAGCTGGGACAAGCAACGGGAGCTCCCTCTGTTGCATGGTCTCGAACTGCCAAACTTCCGGTCAGTAGCTCGGCAGTTTAACCCGCAGTGCCACCACGTCCCTCTACACATAAATTAACCTTATGTTTAACCATAACATAAGTTAACCTTATGTTTAATTTGTCTTCAATGACCTAATTCCCTTATATAATGTAAAATGTTTTGTTTAGGGCCCAATCCTATGCCTGGGCAGTGCCACACTTGTGCACGCTGCCCAGGCAATGGCCACTGCAAATGTTCTGTAAGGAACTTCACAAAGGCCCAGCAGTAGCTGTTGCTGGCACTGCTGCCAATGCAGGTGAATGCTGGCCTCTCATGCCAGTGGAAAAGGGAGCAGCTGCTAGAAGGGCTAAATGCAGCACATGGCAGTGGGAGGTAGTGGGAGGGCACAACAGGGTGAGAAGGAGGCATAACTGGGGAGGAGGGCGGCCCAAGGCAGTTCAGGCTTGGGGGGGGGGCAAGGAGGCATTAAATGCTGCAACCACATCCTACCCACACACTCCACCCCACACACACACCTTGAAAGCCCTGCATGGACTACTCAAATCTTTACCAGCTATTGAGCTGATGCTGATCAGAGCAAACTTATAGGTAGGGATAGCTTTCTGTTGTTGTTGTTGTTGTTGTTAAACACCGAATAAAACACAAAACACCGCCTTTTGGGGGTTAAAATATTTGAATAAAAACGCAACACACTGCATTTTGGTGTTTTCCATTTGAATATTTTCCAGAAATTAAAATAGATTACTTTTCCAATGGCTGTATCTGCTGATACTATAGGACTTATATTTTCAGCAGTGCACTTTTAAAGCATTTAAAACTAATAAAAATAAGGACTTTGAATAAGAATGTAGAATAAAAACATATAACACTGCAATTTTCTATTTTAATCAAGAAATTCTGGGGGGGGGGCAAATCACCAAAAAAAACCCTCATGCCCCTACTTATAGGGCTGGATGAGCACAACATGGGGCAAGGGAAACAATGTTACCTTACCCTGAGGAGCCCTCTGACTTCCTCCCTGGCCCCATGATATACAGCAGTGGTCACTTCAGCACCGCTGTACTGTAGCTTGGATTGTATTGGGTTGTTAGGGAGCGTATTGTGCAAAAGCACCTTAAAATATCGAAGTTGTGGGTGTGGACCTGATAAAACCCTGAATGGAAAGCCACTGCAATACTCCATGTGATCTCCTCTGAACTTTTCTAAAGAAAGATATAATCTCGATAGACAGATTTTATCTATATTTATACCACAACATTTCACTGATAGCAGCAGCTCTCAGAAGAATATGAATAGAATGCGGCAGCTTCTAGTTTACTGACATGCACCCATACCGGAGGATGTGAGATTTAACTTAATCACAGCATTCTAAATGACAGCATATGCATATGCAAACCACCAACCAGGGCTCCATTAATTGCTTCAGAAAAACTCCCTCAGGTGAATTCTGGCATGCAGAGAAGGCTCTGTATTGTGGCTACTGCATGCAATCTAGCATGCAGTTACAGCCCATTTGTATCTGGACCTTAGCCTGACAGAACTACATTCCATCTGCGTAAGGCCCAGGCCACTGGCGCAGCAGCACACTGTCCAGGGCCACTAGTGCAAGCAGGTTCCAGCAATGGGTTTGTGCCAATATCCTCCGGTTCTCCTGCCAGAGCAAGTAAGACAGCAGAGGAGGGCAATCTGGGGAACCATCAGGGCGGGATCAGGACTGGCCAGGGGCATGCCAAAGACAGATGGGGTAGCTATCAGTGGTTGCCATGCTATTAATATTTTATGCTCCAATACCTTACGCATCAGCACGCCCCCTTGGACCCGCCTGAATTTATGCCAGCCAAAGACCTGTCAAGATCCAAGTTGGCCCATGGGAGACAAAGCAATGGCTGAGTAGAGTTGCTGCTGTAACTGCCTGGTCCTCAGCTGGTCCACTGCACATTCTGGGCCAGATAGGAAGCACACTTGCAGCCCTACCCATGTTTATTCAGAATTCCAATGACTAAAATGGGACATTTCAAGTAAGTATACTAAAGATTGCTTTCCTAATAAAATTGATGGGATTTACGTGCACCGAACTCCATGCTGAATTGTATTGTTTATTTGTTTATTTATTTAAATACTGAGGCAGTGTCCTAACTTGTTGTATTTATTGTCTATTGTTTATGTGCTAGTGTTAGTATGTATGTAGCCATTAGTCGAAATCAAATTCCAAGTATGGTACTCATACCTGGCCAATAAATATTATCAATCAATTTATTTATTTAATTTTATCCCGCCTTTCTGCCCCATGGGCACCCAAGGTGGCTTACAATATTAAAAATTATCACATTAAAAAAACCCACAAAGTATAACAATTAAAACTATGTTAAAAAGCAATATTAAAATGGTTAAAAATTTAAAATAAGCAGGCCCCGTGAATCCCATAATTGCAATTTGAAAACTAAAATGCCAGCCAGCCTGTCAACAACTGTAGGCCTGTTTAAATAAAAAAGTCTTCAGGCCCCACTGAAATATTGCCAAAGAGGGAGCAATTCTTAATTCTAAGGGGAGGGTATTCCACAGATGTGGGGCCACCACCGAGAAGGCCATGTTCCTGGCCACCATCCCCCTCACTTCTCCTGGTGGCAGCACAGTCAGAAGGGCCCCTCCAGATGACCTAAGAGTATGGGTAGGATTGTATGGAAGGAGGCTCCTTCAGAGGGAGGGCAACCCCATTCAGAGCAGAGCGACAGTCCAATACCCGAGTTGTGGATTTCCGGACCAGGAGCACCTCTGTTTTATCCGGATTTAATTTCAGCTTGTTCGCCCACATCCAGCCCCCAACTGCCTCCAGACAACGATCCAGGACCTTGACCGCCTCCTCACAATCAGGGGGAAAGGAGAGACAGATCTGGGTGTCATCAGCATATTGATGACACCCTACCCCAGTGGTGTCATCTAAATGATTTAAGAACAGGAACTCACTTTTGATTGGCTCGTGTCAGGACCCGCCCACCGGAAGTGACGTCGTAAGCCGGAGGCTGGCGGAGCACAGGTCTACCCACAGCTGGTTCCTATGGGTAGACCTGGGTTCCGGAGGCTGGTGGAGCCCAGGTCTACCCGCGGCTGGTTCCTAGCCAGTTCTGTACAGCACCTGGCGCCTACAGAACAGAAAGCGAAGAATTCCCCCCTCCCCAATTGCAGCTCCAATAGCGATGGGGACAGTCTCCCAAAGAAACCTCACACCCAGAGCGCCAGTGAAACGCTCTGGACTGGAGAAACAGCAGCGAAAGCCTTTCCTTGGTCTTCGCGGCTAGGCGAGGTGGAGTTATTCAAAATTGCCAGGGAAGTTGAAAATTGGCACGGGGACAGCAGCCTCGAAGCCGAGGCTGGCTGAGCAGAATGAGGCAGGAACCTGTGGAAGGGGCTGAGGCGCGGCACCACTCTGGATGGCACCCTTGGGCGCTTCCCCACACCAAAACCCGCTTATGCCGGGCAGGTCAGGAGGGCAGCTTCAACAAGTCCCGGCTCCCCTCCGTCCCCTCCAGGGCCCCCCTTGATTCGCCACCGCACCCCCAGGACGCCTCTTCTCCCCAGTGGGCTGCAGACTCACCCGAGTGGCTGCTGACTCCACGTGTGTGGCTGGAGGGAACAAGGAAGGGGGCTGTGCAGGACGGGACTTCCCCACTGCAGCCCTTCCCCCTTCGCCCCCCTAGGAATCCGGAGTCGCTCCCTTTAACCCTCTGAGTGCCGGCCAACCAAGAAGAAAAGCTCTTTGCAGAGGAATCGGGAGGAGGGAGGAGGGAGAGTGAAGTGGGTGGAGTCAGCCCTAATTTTAACTAGTGGAACTGAGTTCCCCCGCATTCCCCCTGCATGACATCACTGCCCTACCCCAAATCCCCAGATAACCTCTCCCAGAGGCTTCATATATATGTTAAATAGCACATGGGGGATAAGATGGACCCTTGCAGCACCCCAAATTTAAGAGGTCGGGATGCCGAACAAGCATCCCCCAGCACCACCGACTGGGATCTGTCAACCAGGAAAGAGCGGAACCACTGCAGAACAGTGCCTCCGAGCCCCAACTCAGCCAGCCAACCCAGGACACCATGGTGCTGAAAGCTGCTGAGAGGTCCAGCAGGACTAACAGGGATGCACTCCCCCTGTCCATTCCCCAGTGTAGGTCATCCACCAAGGTGACCAAGGCTGTCCCGAACCCCAGCCTGAAGCCAGATTGGAATGGGTCCAGATAATCCGCTTCCTCCAGCACCCTCTGAAGCTGGTACGCCACCACCCGCTCAATCACCTTGCCCAGAAATGGGATATTCGAGACTGGCCTTGCCAGAGATAAACCTGTCTTGCATAAGAGAGACATAACTATTTAATATTAATATAATATTAGCTATTCACTTTGATAAATCCTTTAAAAAGCATTTGTTAAACATCATTAATCAGCTCAGTTAGAATCTTAACCTTAACCAAAAAGAGCTGTTATTGTTTTTTAATTAGATTCTCTTTGAAACTATGGGATTTCATTGTAATGGATAAGATTAAACCCTCTCCACTTCCCATCAGGGAACATAATTTTATTCTGTGACTATAAACATATTTTTTAAAAGGTACAACTTATGCATATTATTGTACTTCTTATAGAAAGTTCAGGTTACTCTTATAGATCTTTTAACCTCTACAAAATATTATTGCCATTTTGACAGTTTACATTCCAGATATATATTGCATTCCCACTTGTTCTTATGCTACCAAACAAGTTGTTCTTGTGCTATTTTAAAACTGAAAAAACCAAGACTATCCCATTAGTAACCAATGGAGTTTTCAAACTTCCAAGTTAGAAACTCATAATAGGACACCTACAGTGAAAACATAAACAAGGGTATCGGGGCCTATGGCAGGCATCTCCAAATCTAGATCTGGAAAATTCTTAATAATAGTTCTTACCAATATTCTTTTATTAAAGATTCCTAAAATCAGTGAGAAAGTGAGTCTGATACTCTTATATTGTCTAGGTAAGCACGGAATGCAGTACAGGCATGTCCTGGTACACACAGGAAATAGGTTCTTGCCCCTGCCCCCAGGATATCTAAAACAGTGGATAAAAGGGAACCTATTTTAAGTACAAAACTCTCCCCTCCACTTCCCCCTCCCCTAACTATGTTAAGTATAGGGTTCTTCCCTTCCCCCACCCCTGAGCAAGAAGATTTTTTTGCAACCCAAAGTAAGAATAAAGGGGAGGCCCTGATCCATGGATAACTGAAACTGTGGATATAGAATTTGCAGATACAAGGGCCCACCTATACATGATTGACTGCTAATCTCAGGCTGGTATTCCCCTCTACATGTGAAGACAACCCTAAACCTTGACCGCACACAGGGAAACTGATCAGGTTAGGTCATCCTGGTTAAAATGCAGTACCCACAGATAACGGGTGAGCTGCCCATCTCTATGCTTTTATTAAAGCCAGCTCTTCCATGTAGTGATCTGAAGTATGCAATGGAGTTGCAAATCTAAGAGGCCTAAATCTGCCATCGGCCCACCCACTTGAGCTGCACTTGGTGCCTTGCCTCAGGTGCCAAAAAGTAATGGGCTGCTCCTAGCTGTTGCATTGTGTTGAGAGACAGAACAGAGCATATTCGTAGAAGAACTGGCTTTGTGTGTTTACAGTGAAAGTTACTTTGTTGTTAAGTCTAAAAGAAGAAAGCAGGTAAAATCAATTAGAAAGGTAGAGAAGGGGAAACAACACATAGTTAAAAGGTAGTCCCTTCACAGACTAATGGTGGAGCATGCAAAAGTGTTGACAAGATGCAAGATCTGAAAGAAAACACCCTCTTTCTGCCCTAAGAAAGTATGTTTCATCTGGTGTTAGACTTAATTGGTTTTTTCTGGCACTGCAATCCTATGCATATCTACTTCAGATGTAAGTTCATTCAATGGGACTTACTCCCCTCAGTGTGTATAGGATTGCAGCCTAAGAATAAAAAATGTACGAATATTTCCTACATGGATTATTCATGCAAAATATTTTAAAAGCCAGACATGGAACACACAATAAATAATTCCATCTCTAACAAAGCTTATTTTATTCAGTATTTTCACTGGTGACTTTGAGGACAGCAGTACACAAGTGTACGCTGGATTGCTCCTGAAATCAGCAGTTTTCAAAATTCACTATTTACTATCGGACTTGAAAAAGAAATTTTCCACTAGTGTTGTATAATCAGAGTTAAAAAGGTTATTTAGACATGATAGGATGTGTACTGTCCCTTTATTTCTGCTGACTTTTCCACTTTGCTTCTCTGCATTCTCAGAACCCTATGGAAGTCTGTAGAGCATCTCAGATATCCTTGTTTTTCTGAACAACTTCCACACACCAGGTTATTTCTGCCCTACACGGTTAAAAAAAGGTGTTGTGCACCAGCAGAAGGCTGATTGATATGTTTCAACCAGTTGCAGTTAATATATGAAGCTGCCATATACCAAATCAAGACAATTGGTCAATCTGACACAATATTGCCTGCACTGATTGGTAATGGCTTTCAGTAGTTTCAGGTAGGAGTCCTTCCCAGACCTTCTTGAAGATGCCAGCAACTGAACAAGGGACATTCTCTAGGCAAAGCATGTTCTCTATCACTGAGCTATGGTCCTTCTTGTATACCCCTACACCTGTGCATTAGGAATGTGAATTACAAGTCCACATTCCTCTGCATAGGCATGAACATTCATCAGAATCTACATCCCATTGAGAGTAATGCACTACTGACTGGTATCTCAGAATGTTTTTTGCCCAACCTACCTAGTTTGCACAATAGGTTGTGCATCTATGCTTTTTCATTAATGGAAGCTAACTGGATAGAAGCTCACATAACTCCTTACCAACAAAGTAATAATGTCAATATCAGAAATTGTATCTAATGGGTTACTGTGGCACCCATGATTTAAAAACATGAGGAATTAATTATTACATCAAAGTAAAGTGATAAATACTTAAGTGTAGCTTTAATTCAGCAGGCACTAAATCCCGGCCCTCAGGCCACATCCAACGCCTGCAAAAACCCATCCCATTATGCACAGCCTCACTGTTCTGTGCTGCTGCTGCTGCTGCTGATCTTGCTAGCCAATCTTCTCAGAAAGTCGCTGCCTGTTGCCCCAGCAGGTTGTGCACCTTGATTTCCAAGCAGAATGCTGTAGCAACTTTCTGAAAAGATTGGCTAGCAAAATCAGCAGAGGCAGCAATACAAGGAACAGTAAGCCCCATGCAGGGACAGGTTTTTCATTGCACAGCAGAGCCACAGTTTGGAGTCCGCTGCTTTTTCAAGCTATTATTTGATAAGCCCAGTCATATACAAACTTCTTTTTTGTCCCTCTTTCTAAGACCCTCAGAGTTCCTCATATAAGCATCACTTAGTGAAACTAATCAGCACCATCTTTGACAGGGTCTTCAGCTGTTAAAAAGAAGAGAACTTAGAGCGCAATCCTAAACTGGAATTTAGACCGGCATAGTTAGGCCAGCAAATCTGCCCATCCTCCACTGCACTGCCACCCTGTTCCACCCTGCCCTGCCTGCCCTCTCCCCACCTCTTCCTGCCTCCCACACCACTTTACCAGCCTCAGTGGCTCTTCCTGGATCTGCTGGAACATGCTTTATGATTCCTTTGCAGCAGCCAGCTCCAGCGAAATATGCATTTAACCAGTGGGGCAACCCAACAGGATAGCTTCAATTCAAAGAGCTGATCTATGAACATCAATATCTGGAACTAAGAGTACAATCCTAATCTGGAGTTAGATCAGCACAGTTAGGCCAGCAAAGTTTGGCCAGCACCAGCGCCACGTAAAGCACCACTGGACCACTCTTGGAGTCAGAGAGGCCAGCACACAGATGTGCGCCATCCCCCCTGCCTCCAAGAGTGGTCCAAACATACTTTACAGTGTCCCTTGTGCCGGTCAAACCACTGAGAGAAATCCGGTTGCCAGGCACAAGTGTCAGGGCCTTTTCAGTGGTGGTCACACTGTTGTGGAACTTCCTTTGCAGAAGATCCATACAACTTCCACACTTCTAGTTTTGGAAGCAATTTAAAACACTTTGAATTGGAAAGGCCTTTCTGACTCTAACATGAAAATGACACTGAAAACCATAACCAATTAGATCTAATTTCCCCTTGATTTCCCTTGATTATGCATTTATGATTTTTTTTATTCTCATCAATGTTTTGTTAACTGCTTTGACCTTTGAGTAAAGCAATGTAAAATGTAAGTAAATAAAATATAGTCTTTTCATACTTCATTGTTTTTTATTTGTTCTCAGACCCAGCCTACTGCTAAAAGGAATGAGATGGGTGTGTGTGTTATTGTTTGAAATTTGTCTCAAATCCAACAAAATCCATACATGCTCCTATCCTGTACACATTTAGCTGGGACTAAACCACACTGAACTCAACAGGATTTAGAGCGCAATCCTAAACTGGAGTTAGGCTGGCATAAACTAAGCCAGCAAAGTCTGGCCAGCACAAGGGCCACCATAAAGCATGTTTGGACTACTCTCGGAGTCAGGGAGGATGACTCACATCTGTGTGCTGGCCTCTCTGACTAGGAGAGTAGTCCAAACATACTTTACGGTGGATTGTGAAGTGAAGTAGTCCAAACATTATGGGTAGACATGCATAGGATTGTAATGTAAGAATACTGAAAAAAGCTACTGGTTATATTTCATGAAATATTAGTAGCATAAATGGTGTTCCATTTGTACCATGGGACTTTCACATCCCCTTCTTGACATGGTTGACCTTTGAGACCTCTGAACATTCACTTGCCGGGGTTGGAGGACACTCCAGAATGGGGCACAGGAGTCTACAGTGGGAAGCAGAATTACTGGAGATGATGGAGAATTCACATTAGAAGAAATGCTTTTCTGTTCATGCAAGGTACCTCTGAATGTAACCCAAAATGTTTGAAACAAAAAACCTTAATGAATAGAGTCTTTACTAAAATAAACATATACAACATGCCTTAATATATTAAGTCTTGTTCTGGACTAACAAAAAACAAACAGGAACCCTACTTTTCACTGTAATACACCGTATGGACAACATAAAAACCTTAAAATTCAATTCTGCAGCTGTTCTGTGAGTCATTAATGAATGCAAAACAATCTGTGTTTTGCTACACTGTCACCATGCTACTGGCATCTAATCTATTAATGAAAGGCATTTTCACATCCATTTCAAATATGAAATATAGCACATATGTTGCATTCTTTTTTATAAACTGCATATGAATTCACCGCATATGTAAGCCACTATTGTAGTAATATAAAACTTTGAGTTACACTATTTTAACTTAGGAAAGCCTAACTGATCAATTCCTTCATTTATTTTATTTTAGCAGTATTCAAGCAAACAAGTGCTGAGTTTTTGCTTAACAAACAGATGCACAGAGCAATCAGGTATGGCAATGGGGAAAATCTTTCTTGCCTTCTGGAAGACCTGCTTACTGTCATAGATAGAACTCATTTTTTTTCCTTTTAACTAAAGGTTGCCACCATTTTGTCAGAATCCCAAGGTAGATGAAAAAGTGGGAATCTTCCGCCCTGCATACGCTGAACCTACGCACAAAACTATGCCAGTATCTTCTCCCCAGAGCTATCCATTTGTCATATGGTTAGAATTTCCAGGATAATATGTATCTGTTACTGTATCTCATCTTTCTTTCTTGCACCCCCTTCCAAAAATAACTACGTTGCTTCCTTTTAACTTTCCAGCTCCACACAGCCAAAGAAAACAGAGAGCAAATCTTATACAAGACTCCCAGTTTAAAACAACTAAAAAAACATTAAAGTAATACAACTTTAAAAAAAGAACTATATATAAAATATACGCTATACTATTTAAACAGTCATAAGGCAACTACTGTTATACTTAGGTTGCTAGCCTATGCACACTTATCTAGGAGTAAGTCCCATTAAAATAAGTGGGGCTTGCCTCTGAATAGAAATGCACAGGACTGCCTTCCCAAGCACCTATGGTAGTTACTGTAATTGAACCAATGTTTCAAAAGAACTTTGTAAACAGCTATTTAATTAGCCAAGCCAGAAGCCAGAATTCACCTGAGATTTTGCTCAAGCCTGATCAGATGCTTATTGACAATATTTTCATGCATGAAAACGCTACTGAAAGAGGCAATATTGGGGAATTTACCTACTGCATAAATAATCAAGCAAATAATACGATTTATCACTTCAACAGAACTTTGAATTTGCAAAGCAGTTTTACAGTCTTTAATTTTACCTCTACTGGGTTTAAATTCACTGGGAGACAGACTGCTATTATTCCCATATTTTCTCAGTAAATTTAAATCCTGTAAATATTCTAACAGTGGACAAGTGATGCTGACACACTATTTTTCATGTGCATCCTTGAGTTCCAGTTGTTTCAAAGAGAGGGGGTCTCTGGACTAAGGTTTCCAATACAACTTTCAAGCATACCAGTGCTCTCTTGCTCTCTCTCTCAACAAAAAAGAAAAAGATAACTGCTCAATAAAATACTGAAACTGGCCGTTTCCCCTAAAATGACTAGACACATGATGAAGTTAAAAATTCAGATCTGTACCTTTAAGGCATGAAGATAGGCATGCTAGGGAATCACCATCAAAAAGGATGCCTTGCATTCATCACTCCATCAGGTTTGTTCAGGGCTCCAAGCCACACTTCAGAGTTCAGCACTGATCTGACTACTAGCGTGATTTTTGGGTGCCTCTTTGCAGATGCAGCGGAGTTATCAATTCGAACAGACACACAATCCGGGTCCAATGTCACTTCTCCTCATTATGTTAATAGTTAATACATGCAAATGAAAACACTCTAGCAATTTGATTTCTTTGAAGATAGTTTGCATATTGTCTTAGCCATAATGACTGTACACTTCTCTCAGCCTCGATTTATGCAAGGCTAGTTTAGTTCATTTTTATCAGCTCAAGTTCATTTTGGCTGCTACTGGAATGTATGTGTATGTTTTCTTTTTTTACCTTTCACCTAATTACAATTCAGGTACCATAAGCAGATTTTTCATGCTATTGGTGTTTTTCTTAATTAAGAAACAAATGAATTCTCCCTAGCAAAAAAGATGGAACAACAGAATAAGATGCCAGAGGCTGATGTTCTGCTTCTTAATTGAAGCTGCTCCATTGTTAGGTGTCTGTTGTGAAAGGGCAGAAGTGTCATGAGTTTATGGTGAATGGTATATAAATAATAGCTATAAGCATTATTTTAAAGTTAAGGTTGGAAATAAGAACATCAGCTTTTAAGAGCCACAGCATCTCCTCAAATGCGAAAAGTGACTGAAAATACATGTGCTTTCTTTATAAAAGAACTACTGTCTCATTCTGGGTAAAGCACCATGCACAAAAACAGTGCAATATCAATACTAATACTAATAATTAATGATATCCCAAAGGACCTTGGTTCTACTTCTAGCGCAGTGAGAAACATTTTCTTTTGTCTATATTCTGTAGCCTGAAGAAGGAACCAGAAAGAATCCAATGAGAACATTTCATCTCTGCTGCTTTATTTGTCCAGCAAAACATTTCCCTTCTTTAATTACTGTTAAAGGGTAAAAAAATTACTTTCTGCCTATATTTTTATTTATAAACAAATAAATCAAATAATTATGTAATGCCTACAGCAAATTACTAGGGGATCCAGATTCTTTCCACCAAACCTCACTAGGCCTTAAGGGAGCTTCTGAAAATGAGAGCTTCTGGAAAATTCTGTAGTTATTATTTTTACATCACTGTTCATACCATGACAAACATATACAATAATTAAACTGTACGGCCATCTCAGGGTGGAACTAAATGTTACAATTAACATGGGGTTACTGCCAAAAACAGCAGACCTGCACCTAATTCCCCCTGCCCCATCCATAATATCTAGTTAGTAAAACCTACATTTGGGGGAACTACATCACCCAGGGCACAATCCTAACCCAGAGTTAGGCTGGCACAGTAGGCCAGCAAGGTTTGGCCAGCACAAGGAACACTATAAAGGATGTTTGGACGACTCTCGGCATCAGAGAAGCCAGCACACAGATGTGCGCCATCCTCCCTGACTCCGAGAGTCGTCCAAACACACTTTACAGTGGCCCTTGTGCTGGCCAAACTTTGCTGGCCTAACTGTACCGGCCTAATTCCAGGTTAGGATTGCGCTCCCATTTTGTTTCCTTTTTCCCCACATCATCGAATTAGTAGTCCATATAGGAGAATAACACATTACATAGAGTAATGACATTACTACATAACAGACATTACGAAGGGAAAGAGGAAGTCAACACAAAATTGTGTTTTGAGTAACAGCCCCTAGTTTACAGTTAACATACTTCTGCCCTGACAGTGATGACAAATTATGATTTTACATATAAGATAATGGCAATTGTTTATTTACTATATGCTCAAAACAATTACAAATCTGAAGGGAGAGGGTGTGTGTTTTTTTACCTTGTTACAGGAGAAAAAAAAGCAATCATAAAGGATGATGAAAAATTTGTAAGGACTTCATCAGAAATGACAGCATGACAGCTCACTTGTAGCCCTAACCATACTGTCTCCAGACACGATCTTGTTATAAAAAGAGGGCAGGGCTTATTCAGCCCAACATCAAATCACAGGGTTTATTTCAAATCACATGGTTTTATTTCAGCCCAACATTGAATCACAGAAGTATCTATAGGGACTGATGTTAAAACAGAGATATTTAGAAAATTATTTCAGAGATAATAATGTTTGTGTGATCAACTTAGTGGAAAATTTGATATTCTATACTTCAATAAATAACACTTTTTTATATTTAAGGGGCATTACACGGTCATAACTGCCAACTAATAACGCAATGGCAAAATTCCCATTAATTTTAATGGATCTGGATGTCACCCAGTAGTAATTAGCTACTTACATGACAGAAGGAAGAAAACAATTATATGGAAGCAACCTAGAAAGCTGTCACTCAGGGAGGGCAAAACTGGGGATTATTTTGAGTCCAGTATTATACATGTCTTTTAAGATATAATTTAAAAGAAATATATAGTGCTTAAGTACTGAAAAACGATTGTCCCATTTCTAGGCTTCTGTCTTCTTGCTTTACTTCTGTCTTCTCTTTACATGGAATGCAGCTTCCTGTTTAACAATAATACTATGCAATAGGCATCACCGCTAGTGCCAGAAACAAATGCCAAAAATGCAGACTATGTGTCATAAATGTGTTTGAAATAAGAAAATTGGGAAGTTTGAGAAGAGAATCTTTTCTCATTCACTTCCTTCTTGTAAACCTGTGTGTGTGTGTGTGTGTGTGTGTGTGTGTGTGTGTGTGCGCGCGCGCGTGTGTGTGTGTGTGTGGCCTTTCTGTCATGCAGAGTCAAATCCAACATACACAGAATGGTTCTTCATATGCTGCTTACATTTATTTTCTAATATAGAACAGCATAATTCTTTCCAAAAACTGTCCACCTTAGAAACTAAAAATGTCAAATCATGTTTGCAGAAATGAAAGGCAACATTCTTCCTTCGTTTGCCACTGGTATTAACTCTGTTGACATCAGTGTAGTCACCTCAGTTTAACACCAGCATAAAGTATCAGGAGAATGAAGCCCAATGTATCAGTTGTTCAGTAATTAATTACACAGAGCTGTAATTATTGTTTGCCAATGGAACCATACAGTGGGAGCTTCCCCACAATAAAAAAGCCTGTAGTTTTGCAATCTCATGGTTCTCTCTGTTGCACTTTCAACTTCATTCTCCCCCCCCTACTACCCCCACCCCAGTCAGTCTCTGACCTCCTTGCTTGGTGTCTCTGCCAAATTCTTGGCACTGAAAGTGAGGGGGAAGAGGCCATACCATAAGCGTGTTGATAATGAGGAGATAGAAATAGCAAACCAGCTGGATTGCCCTAATAAAGTATGTCTGGGATTCAGAGACACAACAACTCACTGCTCAAGTAACTGTACTGTGCTTTTTAACCCCATGAATTCAAGCATGTTCCTTTTTCACAGCATTCAAAGCAAAGTAAAAAAACACGACAGAAAACACACAAAATAGTAAATGTACTGTGACGTTCAGATAATTCTTTTTGGACTGCCATTTTTATAATTGTACAATGTTTATCTGTTTCGTTAAGTAGTATGAGCTCATGTCGTCTCTCCTGCCTGTCTTTCACCCACACTGCTCATTTTCTTTTGCTTTTTTTATAATTTTAAAATAATCTGCAGTGATAAGGACTTCACTCTGGATGTGTGCATATACCCTACCATAATGTATATACTGATCACCAAAGTCCTTGAATTAACATGCAAATTGGGTGATCAAAATAGTTTTGGTTTATATTTTGGCTTACACACTATGGTAGGGTGCGCACTCACACACATGCACAGAATGAGAGCCTAGCTACATCCAACAGGGGCAGCCCAATCCTAAACTGCACAAATCCCTAGGAGCAGTGGTAGCAAAATGGCTACCACTGGATCCCACAGGATCTATGTCACCTACATAGGTATTCTCAGGGGAAAGGGATGTTCATCCCCTTCCCCCAGGGAAAGCCACAGTCCCTGCACCAGGACTCCTCAAGTTTCTGCTGGCTATTTTGATGGTGGAGAACCAAGCAACCCCATGTTGGGCTACCCAGCTCAAGGCAAGGCATTGGATCCAGTGGTAGAAGCCACCACCAGGTCCCACCCCTTGCTCAGGCCTGATCCTCCCCTCCCCCCACCCAGTTCTGCCCCCACCTTGTCTCTCCCCGACCTGGAAAACAGTTCCTAGCATTGTTGCCAGCGGCTTGTCCTTTCAGCGCTGAGGACAGACACTCACCAATGCCAGCCCAGATGGAGGACAATGTTCTAAAAATAAGTATAGTATAGAATGTCACAGAATGGGTAAAATGCTCAGTACTCTTGGCCTTTTGAGCAACATGCACATAATGTAAATGTCTGATAAGCAATTGCAAACTGGTCAAGAGTTGCCAAGCCAATAAATAATAACAAATCGGCTGAAACATTTGATAGAGAACAGAGAAAAGGAAGAACATGCCAGTCAGTCCTTAGGTGGGAAATAATGATAACTAGGGCTACCAGTTTCCAAACATGACCTTGTTTTCAAGTCTTTTGCTTTTTCAGTCATATAGGTAACAAAGGTTAATTTCAAGCCATTTGGGGGCTGCCACTGGCTATGCCATTCCTCCCCCATTTTTCAAAATGGCAGACTTATGACATCAACAGGCCCTGGCTCAGAAATCTCAGGGTTTTGGATGCAATCCAGCATAACAATCCAAATGGTAGTCAACAATGTGACACCACAGACAGCGAATTACAGGTTGTGCATCTTTATTAATGGAGCAGGAATCCATGGATTTCTTAACTCATAGGTTCTGAGCCTGTGGGGTGAACCAACATGTACCCTCTGAATGCAACCAGAGCTGTGCTGATTGCATCTGAGGGTGTTTTGAGGGTTTTTGGTTACCCCAAAACCCAGAAGTGATGTTTTAAAGCATTCTGGGGGCTGGAGAGGCTGTGTGTCCTCAGAAAACTTTCCAGGTGCAATCAGAGCACAGCTCAAGTCGCATTAAGTTGTGGTGCCCTGATCCACAGATTTCTTTATAGGATGTTTTTGCTATCTGCGGAGGTTCCAGGAACGGGCACTTTGAACAAAAGGCAGCGCACATGTACTAGGAAGCAAAGTAACTATCTGAATAAAACTTCCTTCCAAAAAATTGATATCCATGTTAGCTGACAAACGTACCCAACATGCAGGGTGGAAACATCTGTGGAAATAATATAATATGGTAGGTTTCACATTCCTTGAAGATAGATACAGTGAGAACAGACAAGAAAGAGAACTGCAATTCACTAGTCCAGTTTTTAGTTTTGAAAAAGAATTGAATTTGGGCATAGGTAAAAGTTTGAAGACTCTTTACAACAAATTTACTGTGATTGGATAGATTTCTGGAGGAAAAGTCCAACGTGGGCTATAGGCAATGATGGGTGGTGCAGCCTCCTTACCTTAATAGTATAGTCCGCTGCGGTAATGCCAAAAAGAGGCCTAAATCGCAAACAATA
>JAJKFI010000024.1:679026-692587 GCA_029204185.1 Lerista edwardsae | reverse complement strand
AGGGGATAGATAGGATTGAGCTGTCAGACTTGTAACCCAAGACATAGAGAAGTTTGTGCTTCCCTGCATGACATGCTCCCTCACGAAGTACTAGCTCAACAGGTCTTTGCACATAGGCAGGAAGTAGATTAGATTATTAGCCAGCTGATTAGAAGGGAAAGGCATCATAAAAATCTGGGACAATGTGAGCAGTAGTGCTGGTAGGATTCACAGCCCCAAAATACCTACAACAGCCCAATTCTATCCCCCATCATTGTCCACAATGATAGATTGGATCCATCTGATTGATTGGATCCAGGATGCAACACTCTCCCTCCCGCCTCACAACTTCCCCGAACCGCCTGCTCCCCCCATAACTCACCTCTGCCACTGGCTTACTAGGGTCAGTGCAGACTGGGCTCCACGGCTGCAGGCTGTTCGTGCTTTGTGTTGTCAGCTTCAAATAGCCCGGTAGCAGTGCTATGATTGCACCAGCACTGGGCCTTTTAAGACAGGAGAACTGAATTCTATGCTGTCATAGAAGGACCATAGGATTGGGCGTTAAATGTCTGGTTCACACATGCACGTGCACACACACACAGAAGACAATACCATGCCTGGTGACTATAAATAGAAATCAAGCCACCAGAAACATATGGAGGTTAAACAAAGGGAACTAACAACCCAAGATCTTATGGTTGGACTCTGCTGCCAGAACTAGCATTGCAGCAGCAGAGCACAATTTACAACATCGTGAACGCATTACAGAAGAGTGCATAACCACATGCTTTCAAGCTGCTTCTGCAGACACTGAAGAACATCCTATGTGTGGTGATGGTGAGGAAAGGACCTGCTGACATTGGTAAGTTGGTGTGGTGGGCAGAGCAGGGCAGAGCAAGAAGAGGGAAAGGCACATGATCCAGACAAGAGGGAATGTTTCCCACACAAACAACTTGTGCCAGGATGCTAACCTATCTGGAACTTCTCAATATGTGCTTTGTTTCCTGGAACCTGGTTGCCTTCTATAGCTGGCACAGATCCAAGGAGACCATTGGCCATTGACCAGCTTATAGATGGGTCAGGGGAAAGATTTTCCCTTATCTCTCCCAAGCCTCCCAATTGGTGCCCACTACCATGATGGCATGCAGCACAGCCTGTTTTGGAGCACCTGAATGCTATGGTGGGGGAAAGGATAGAACTGGGCTGTGAAAGAAGCTAACTGATGAACACAAAAACCTGCTACGACTGTGGATTTTTGCATTCTGCCAATAACTGTGGCAGAAGCTGAAATAAGTTTCAGCAAGCTAGCACACTATCAAGCATTACTTGCAGATGTTGTACTATTAAGATATGTAGCTGTTTGGCATGACAGGTTTGGGCTTGCAAGGGAAGCCAACTTTGGGGAGACTGTTCAAGATATTTCAATGAAACCCATCAGAACATTTTTAAGTGAGATGGGATTTAAAAAAATTGGAAGTCACATTGGTCCATCAGAATTAAAAAATAGAAACATGAACAAGGTAAAAACTTTATTAGGACCAATCCAAAGGTTACAAAACGATCTTCAAACTTTGATCATCAAGCTCGTTTTCAGGCTGGATCTCAAAATCAGCACAATACAGGGATGCCCCAGTATTCGCTGGGGTTCCGTTCCAAACTCCATTGTGGATACCTGAAACCATGGATTCTGGGGATGGGTTTTTAAACATAGGGGAACATCAGTGGTTTTGCAACAACACAATGCTATTCCCTTATAGTTAGCAATGCAATACTCTTCCATGCCCCACTATTTCTGCCACAGGATTGTAGTCTCTTGTTTCCTCATGGTTACTTCCAGAAGCTCTTCTACTACCAAAACTCTGCATCTACCATTATATGTAGCCATCGGACTTGAACAACATCTCTCCTCTCTTCCAATGCAGTCTAGAAATAGATTTTCAGAGAGCTGTTACAGTGCAGTGGCTAACCGACGAATTCAATCCAACTTTCCAGTGCAGCCATGCAGTGGGGGGCAGTCATGGAGGTCTCCTCAAGGTAAGGTGGCATTTGGCATTGCAGTTTGCTCGGCGTTGGGATGTTGGATAAGATTGGGCCCTTATAAGTCACTAACAGCCCGATCTTATCCCCTGCCACTTTATAGCATGAAGCAGCATCAATGGAGTTTGTGCAGCATGCTATGATAGGGGAAATCGGACAAACTGCAGGAGTTCGTAAAACAGTAGGCTGCACTATGTGTCTCCTCACACCTATGATGGCTATATAGCTAGTGCAAGTCTGAGGATAGCCAACAAGGTACAAGGACAGGGTGGGCAGCAGAATGATGGCTAACATCTGGCATGCATGAATGCTTCCCTGATACACCACCTGCTCCTCTTCTAAAATAAACCATTACTACTACTCTGCACTTATGGTCAACCCCCCTCTACCAACTTACTGGCACCTGTAGAGCCTCCCAGACTCACTGCCACATGAACTTCACCTCTTTGCTGTTTGTAGCAACAACCCAGCAACACACAACAGCAGCCTGCCTTTCAACA
This sequence comes from Lerista edwardsae, assembly GCA_029204185.1. Classification (NCBI taxonomy): domain Eukaryota; kingdom Metazoa; phylum Chordata; class Lepidosauria; order Squamata; family Scincidae; genus Lerista; species Lerista edwardsae. The sequence goes on along the minus strand of JAJKFI010000024.1, from coordinate 690,071 downwards.
CTGCTGTAAAGGACCTTGCACAGAACACAAATTCTGGTAGCACAAGGCCTCCTATTGGGCCTGAGCAGAAACTCAGGATATCTCCAGTTTGGATATTGCCTCTGCCATAAATTCTCATATTATGACCTTAAGCAAGCCACTGCAATATTTTTTTAGGGGGGCGGGGAACAATACTTGCCTGTTGGGTGGCTATAAGACAACATGAAGAACATTTCATTTTTGTGAGAAGCACTGTGCACAATTACAAAGAACTGTATAAATGTTAAGCATTATTATTTCCTACACTTCCTTCCCACTTGGGTCATCAAAATTATATTATCTATACCCATAACATTTGTAAAGCCTGCAATTTATATTTGTGTGTTTACATTTCATTTTCCTTACTGTTCCTCTTGACCTTTTTGGCCCAATGCCCTTTACATTTTGAGACAAATCCATTTGTTTTCTTTATATATAATACATAAGTGTTATCCACCTTGAGTTTTAGAGATAACACAAGCTAGCTATACAATGAAACAAGCACCATACAAACAAGTGGTGGCATCTCTACAGGGAGGGCAGAGCTCTAAGTTTTGCAAGGAGCCTTACCCTGTCATGTAAATCCCTCCTCTCCCTTGCTGCTGTAGCCAGTAAGCAACGCCAAGATGTTGCTTTTCCCTGTGAAGATTGACTAAAACGGTGCAGGAGAGGAGTGATTTCCACTGCAAGGTAAGGCTTCTTGCAAAACTTAGAGATTTGCCATCCCTATAGAGACGCCACTGCAGACAAGCAATGTTTGATCATGCAGAAGCAGTGCTTGACAAAAGAGAAGTTTAATAGGGTTTTGGGGGGGGAGGGATTCTTGTAGAATAGCTACTTTTGGCTTCCCTCAGCAAGGAAAAGCAGAAAAAAATGAAATAAAGTTAAGAACACTACTAGAATAACCAGTAGTAGTACTTTAGTTATAAAAAAGAAAACTGTGGTACAGGCGTGCCCCGCCTGTGCATCGACTGATTCGGTATCCATAGTTTCAATTGTCCACAGATACCATGGATACCGGGACGCCTATTAAAAAGATTAGGGAATATTAACATCTCTTTTTTTTTACCTTGTTGCAGCAAAACCACTGATGTTCCCCTATCTTTAAAAAGGCATTCCCAGTATCCACAATTTCAGGCATCCACGAGGGGGGGCAGTCCAGGACGAAACCCCAGCAGATACTGGGGCATACCTGTATTTAGGACTTCCTGGTTTCGTTGTTTGATTACTGACTACTACCGATTAATACTCTAGTATGAAGTGAACAGTACAGAAAAAACATACTGTAGTATGCTCTAAGATGCCTATGTGTGGCTCCCTCTCCACCACCCACTTCCCACGTATGTTATTGGCACTTCCTGAGCTATACATATTTCCAGGTCACATCTGGGTCTGTCTCTGGGTAAGAGCCAGACTTTGGTTTGCTGTGGTTTCCTATTAATTCTCCATCAATCTCCACCTTTCAGCCTTTTTGGTTGTTCTGTTTCTCTGAGATTTTTGACTCTGAGTCAGCCTTTAAAAGCTCTGAATAAAGTAGGCGAAAACCAATCTATAGGCTTAAAAGTTACTTGGCCTTAATATTACATAAAAGTATAAAAACAAAAGCTTGTTCATAGTTCTGCAATAATACAGTCTACGTTTCTTACTGGACAAATTCTTAAAAACATGGTTCAATAGGTTATCACATGTTATATTTTCACTGAACTTAAAATTTCATTCATCAAAAGGCTGAAGGCAAGCATCATCATTTGTTTCTAGATACATCTCTCCTCCTTGTGCCAATTCTATCACATCTCTGTGTCGTCTTCTTTTTAAAGTTAATTCACTGGAAATCAATATGCTTCACTTACAGTCATGTTTTATTTCACTTCTATCAGCAGAAAAGATTTATTATGACTTTTAAAAATGAAGCTTTTCATTTTTATATTTCATATACGTTTTCTTTTCCAGAGTTTACACATTTTACTCCCACTATTCGTTTTTAAATATTACTGTATTAGGCAACTATAGAAAAGAAAATACTGGAAGTAATTCAAGAATATAGTTCCTTAATAAGGTGATAATAAGGGCAATGCATTTTGGTGCTGAGCCAATTTTTTTTTTCCAAGGAAAAATCTCTGGATAAAAAAAGTCTGGATAAAAAAATGACAGCATTCTTAAAATCACTCAGAATGTAAAACATCTGATATGTATGAAAGATGAACTGTTTCTGGCACAGAACAGATAAACCTTTCTTTGCAAGATGGTGCCTGTATTAGCATGACATTGAAATCTAAGACACAGAGCATATTTCCAAGACAAAACTCCATACTACTAGTAGGAGGTTAATAAAACAGGCAATGCACGTGTTGAAACTACAGAGCTACCTCTGTAGAAAGCAGCAGCAGCCTACTTCTGATCTTAAAAAAAGAAAAGATCCTAATCTTCAGTGAAGCACTTCTGTAGATCTTTTAGCAACAAAAAAAGAAAAAGTTATTTGCTACAGGCAGGTCATTTTACCACACATTAAATTCTGAGAAGTATTGTTTTCTAGGAATGTAATCTTTATTGAATCCTTTACAATGAAAAGTAAGAAAGACTATATTGTGGCTTAATTATAAAGTGGGCATTCAAATGTGTGAATTTCGTCTTGGATCCTAACTTACTAGCTTCAGTAACTGGACTGGGACCATGTACAATTTTCAAAGATTGTTAACACACCACTTAAAACTGATTTTAGCGACAACTTAAAGGATGGCTTTAACAATTTAGCCTTGATAACAGGTCCAGACCTTTTCTAAATGCTATACACTGTAAAATGGATTTGCAATATTGCAGCCTTCATTAAATAAGTAAATATGTTCATATTATTATTATTATTATTATTATTATTATTATTATTAGTAGTAGTAGTAGTAGTAGTAGTAGTAGTAGTAGTAGTATACAGTGTATGTACAATAATTGCACTGTTATCAAATCCAATCATTGACTTATCAGGAACATTTTTTCTAATTTCTTAATTATTTGCTGCATATAAATAATACACAAAAGACAATTCTGCATTCAGGATATAACCTCCAGCACAATTCTATTTACATCTACTTAGAAGTAAGTTTCATTTATTTCAATAGAACTGCCTCCCAGGAAAGTATGCATAACAGTGGTTCCCAAAGTGGTGGGTCGTGACCCACCATTGGGAGCAAAAACTGGGCCATTCCCTCTTAAGGAGAGTTAAGTGGCCCAGTTATGTCTGTCCCAATGGAGCTACAGCTATCGCAGTGGCACAGGTACCCAGGGGCATTTTAGCCTACCTGTGGGGAACATTGGCCTGTAGTTCCCTCTGCGGGTCTCCCCAAAGCTGAAAATCACTCCGTATTACGATCAGAGAACACATCTGGTTTTCACGTGGATGAAGGGGGGGCTGTGGGCCTGTGATGAAGGGGCGCTGATGAAGAGGGGGCTGTGGGCCTCCCAGACCCTGCCCAAAGCCAGTGCAACTCCCTCCAGGTACGATTAAAAAGTCCCTCGGTGCCTGTGGCTCTTTCAGGACACTCCCCTGCCCCAGGCCCAGCCCCCACAAATAGGACTTTGGGAACCACTGCTTTATAGAATTGCAGCCTTCATTAAATAAGTTGCAAATCCATATCTGTTAAAGAATCAAAGGTGTGGGCTTAAAACAAACAATGGTTAAAGGGTATCTATAACAAACATAATGGTTACAGGTTATCAGGCATTAAGGATATCTATAGCCTTTTTAAAGTTAGGTTTATTTACAAGGATTTCTAGCCACTGAGCTTCTAGCTCCAACATCGTGTTAATATAGTTATTATCTACTAGTTACTTTTAAACTTTGTTAAATGGCATAAAGATATTACAAAGATATTATTAAAATTGAAAAGAGAAAAGCGCAGTGTCTTTCTCGTGGCTGTGGCTGGGGGTGTTCTCCATTCTTTTAGATTGTGAGCCCTTTTGGGACAGGGAGCCAGTTAACTTTAATGTTATTATTTGCCTGTAAACCGCTTTGTGAACTTTGTGTTAAAAAGCGGTATATAAATACTAGTGATTGATTGATTGAGTGAAAACACAACTAATTCACCAAATCATGAACTGAAAAGGTCTATGGCACACCCTATGCTACAGCTGAGCGTTCTAAAGAATATAATGTTCTGGGAACATTCTAAAATTCTTTTCTACATTAAACATTTATTAACTGGTACACAGATATTGTGAACACACTCAAAGGCTGAAATACTCAGCACACTCATACTGCAGTAAATCATACTAAATACCAAGAATTCAGTCACTCCAAACTCAGCAGAACTTAATACTGAGTAAACATATTTATGAGTAAGCTATAAATAATCAATGCATATATTGATCAAAAAGTTAATATTGCACAATGTCATTCCCTTTAATAGATTATGCTATTATTAAAAAATATATAAAATTAGGCCACAGATATTCAACAAAATATTTTCATTTTCTCAGTTAGCTTCCAAGAATAATTCGGCAATAGCTTCAATATTCTTTTTTCGGTAGCAGTAAAATTTTCTAAGCAAAGAACATGCAAGAGAATATCAGGCTAATCACTCCAGTCAGAACATCCCCAACAAATACTCCCACTTAAATGAGATTTTCTACACTGCAGGACTAATCATAAAATTACACAGTCTACTTCATCTAAGTAGCTGATTGTTACTTTCCATTTATAAATATAGCTGATCTTGAGAGTTTTGGCTACATTACTTTTTTTTCCCTTTCTTTGATTTATCAGTCCTGATTTTCTTCTGGTTATAATTAGATGATTCCCAATTATCTAATAAGAGGTGTGGAACTCCAGAACAGGCCATCTTCCTCAGTTGCGCGCACATGCACGTACACACTTTTTGACCAAAGAAAGCCTTTGAAAACAGAGAGAGGTGACAAAATTGTATTTAATGAGCTGATAAGATTATAAACTAGCATGTAATTACATATGAAGCCACTCACAGCCAGGGGTTATGTATAATGTGTCATCTTACAACCCAAATGAAACTGCATATACCAATCACATATCAATAAACTTTATTTTAAAATATTGTGATAGTTACTACCGGCCACCAACTTTTAGTGTTGAAGTATAACCTAAATGCTAAATTGACTAGTCATACTATTAACAAATATGAAATAGCATCTTATACAATAAATGCAGGAATACCTAACCTATCTAAAGACTGTTGTCACGTATTTGTATAGATCTTGAATTTTGTTTTTCTAGTTATGGCTAGGACACATCCCAAATAGTAAGAACGGCTCTAATTATAGACATTTTGCTTAATTCTTACCAAAGTGTCATAAATATATTATGCTCTCATAGTTTAAACACTAAGAAAGCATTGTTTTGTGGGGTATAACAAATCATTGCTGAAATGGCTACCAGTTAACCCATGCCTCTCACTTATTACTAGCTACAGTTCAAATTACTCTACAGGCGGTTTCACACTGCATTCAATACTATCAGCAATATAGCACCTTGAAAAAATCATCTTACTGATATTAAGCCAACGGCATTAGCTGAAACTCAACTGTCCTTTGGAGATTTCACCCTTGAAACTCAGAGTAAAGAGATACATCATAATGGATTTCCAGAGAGTATAAAAGTGTCCAAAATCTAAATTCAAATCCAAGCTGTCTACATTCCAATTCTGTGGCAGTTACACCAATTTTTTCATGGCTCTGCTGAAAACCTTCTTGGCTGAACAGCATTATGTTTCAGGGTTTTTTTTCCCATTTGTTATACTTAAACATTAAACATTCATTTGCTCCAAAGAGAAATGTACAGCCCTTGTAACTGCTATTTGTTGGCTAACTACAATACTGTATATTCATAAAATAGTTGACATTTGTAAAATGTTACGTAGACAACAATCCTAGGCATTCTTTCCTAACAATTATCCCCACTGAGTAAACCTGCATAGGATTGGGCTGTTAGATAACTTTGATGAAATGAATAAATAAATTAATAGCCCAGCCCAATAACAGGTGAATCAATCCAAAGCTATGGCTTATTTTATAACACAGTTGTGAAAAGTCATCTTCAAATTTATCTTATCTTTATACAAGTCCAAACACTTTGGCATCACATTTGCCTGTACTCTCTCTCTCTCTCTCTCTCTCTCTCTCTCTCTCTCTCTCTCTCACACACACACACACACACACAGAGGGTAGTATGTTTTTAATACTTTCAATGAACCATGAAAGCTTAAGGAACAAACTGAAGAAAAATATAAGTCACTGCCCCACCTTGTGGGAACCAAGTATTCCCTGACACAACACTGAAAACGACCTTTACGTCCTTCAGACTTGCCTAACAGACCCCATCATCTATCGCAAAAGCCAAATCATCTGATCCCAAACTAACTGTCAACTGCTAGCGATGGTGAGGAAGCCAGACATCAATCAATCAGTTTTTATCAGAGGTGCTCTTCGGTTTTGCTGTTGTGCTCATCTTATCATCTGACCCAGTTGTAGGCCTGACTTCAGAAGCTTAAGGAACTTGATGACAAAATATGCATTTGTTTGCCCAAGATGCATACTGTTAAAAGACTAGACATTTATTTTTAGAAATTCACTATTTTTTAAAATAACCTCTCCAACTATGTCAAAAGATGCAAGTTTGAACTGTATTCCTCTGCAATTCTATATGGATTAAAAAATCAAGAGTGCTTCCTAAATTTATTGTCCATTAGGATTTGTATATGTAGTAAATATAGAGAGAGAAGTTACTATAAAATACATATTATTTGCTTGTATATAAGGCTTTATTCAATATACTCCCATAACAATTCCAGTACATGAAAAAGAATGCTGACATGAACATTCACTGTATATAATTCAACTATAATTAAGTGTCCAACATTTATTATAGTACAAAACTTTTACTATTCACTATTCAAAGTAAATTTAAAGACTCCACCAAACTACTACTAAAGATACTTTAGTTCTGCTGAACTAAACTGATTTGTTTGTTTTTCTTTCCAACTTGGCAGCAAGGGACAAAGTCAAAAAGTAAGAAAAATGAGAGATTAAAAAAACAACACACCACTGCCCAAAATCTGAATTGAAACTTGTCATGCAACACCCAACAGGAATTGTGGCATTCAGTTCAAGGGGCTCCAAGACCAAGAAGACCCTTACAGCGTTTTATCAGGATTAGTGGAGGGGAGTGGCACTGAAAATGTCCATCATTTGATATAAGAATTGTGTTTGTGTGTCCTGAGGATGCTTCCAAGAAAGGCTATGTTCTGCAAAGGAAGGTGGAATATGAAGTAAAAATGGTAAAATTTGAAAATGAAACATGAAAAGCAAATAATAATGCAAACCAAATAAGATGACATGTCACTTTTACAAGAAGCCAAAAACACTGATGAATGAACATACATTTTGAATGAATCTATAGCAGTAAACAATTTTAAAACATTATTTCCCTTCCTATAACAACCCCTAATCAGGTATACAATAGCAGCTTTTATTGTTTTGTTGCAAATATTGAACTTAACAAGCAATTGAACTCCAATCCTTACAGTTCATTGATGTCAAAGCGTAAAACAGGACACAAACACATAAAGTTGTATGAGATAAAAATGGTATGTCACAGAGATTCTTTTGTTTACAATACCACAGTATTCAAACCTGCTTCTAATTGTTTCTAATACTCTTTGGTATTATATCACCTGCATTTTAACTTAACGTCACATTCTTAATGATTTAGGGTTCTGCATGAAACAGGAAAGGTTTTACCCGAGAATACTCATCCCAACTGAATCTATGACATAATGACACAAAACATTTACCTATGCATACTGGAATGCCCCAAACCCAAAAGAAAACAACAAGCAAACATCTAATTTATAAAAGGCACTGCATGGTTTATTTCAAAAAGGAGGTCTGATAGTCAACAAACAAAAGTTTAATTAGAATGAAAAGCAATGACTATAGTAATAGTCGTAGAAGGAGACTGTAGAAAAGAAATATGGATTCTAGCAAACTTTTTAACTGTCATCTCTCCTCTTCTGGATTAGACCTGCAAAGTGTAAATCAAAACGACCTACAACAAGAAGTTATATTAGCTAATCATAGCCTTCAAAAGTTGCAATCATCTGGTAGCAAAAAATATCATCACTCTTACTCATCCATGTAATTTTTCCACATAACAAGCGTTGGGGAATCTAAACTGCAAGCTGCTACTACACCTGTGCTATTCTGAATATCCCATAACTAAACTTATTCACCATGCATATTTACGATCAACATAATATTCCTTTGGTTTAAAATAAGAAACCATGTAACATGAAGGACAGAAATTTGAATAAGAAGTCTGTGTCTAACAATGGATGCAACAGAAGGCAGGAAACTAGTATTTTCTAATTTACAGGTATTGTGATATACAGGTATTGTGATAGTCATACACTTTCCATTTTCAACTATATTGTAAACAACTTGGGCCTGATGTGTTGAAGAGATACCAATGAAGTCCAAATGCCAACAAAAAGCATATACAAGGATTTTGCCAGTAGCTACATCACTGTTACAGAATATCCTTCCCCTAAATGTTTGCCAAAACATGAGCCCAAGCTTCTTCCCAAAGCATTTGGGCTAACATCAGAAATTTGGTGCAACAAATAAAGAACATGCATGTGTGGACCCAATCCCATTCAACTTTCCAGTGCCTATGCAACCACAATGCAACCACATAGTAAGGGCCTTGTGGAGGCCTCTGTGACTACCTCCTCACTGCAGAAGGCAGCACAGGCCCATTGGCACGGCTGCACCAGTGATGGAAAGTTGTATAAGGATTTGGTCCTGCATGTGTGTGCGTGTGCGTGTCACACGCACGCGTGTGTGCACTTTTGATTTTTAAATTATCTTCCCTAACTATTATAATCTACAGCAAACAACACACATTAAAATTAATGCTTTTTAAAAATATTCACACTACAAAGTAGCAGAAGGCATGAAATACAGAAGGCAAAGGCATGAAATACAGTACTAAACTTGACAAAATATACCTATTCCTTTCCTTTAAATAGTCTTCAACTTAAAACTGTTGCTTCCTTCCACTTAAAATATGAAGAGGTGGCTGGTTTACCACTAAACCAGAATCTGGCTGGGACATCTTAATTGGACATTTAACTGTTGAAAGATTTGGATGGAGGAGGGATGATTTATGATCATTTTTGATTTGACAATTAAAAATATTTTATTGGGTCTCTTTCAAAGCTATATATGAAAGAGTCCAAAGCTTTTTAGATAGCACGTTGTATGCGTGCTTTTGAACAGATTAAATCCACTACAAGGAAAAAAATCAAACTGGTGACAGCCATCTACAGCTGTAACCAAGTCAGGATGGCAATACCTTTTCAAGGCATTAGATAAAACTAAGTAATCAATGAAGAGGTGTCGATACTGTACTAAGAAGTGAGTCATTTGACAGTATAAATATTACGTTCTTTGCCTTGTGCATGTTTTATTTTGTATACCTCCAGAAGTCACCAAATTAGGTGATTTTAGAAATTTGAAGCTCTACTACTTACAAATGGGACTAGCAAACTTGGTTTCCTGTACTTCAGGAGCAACCTGAAGTAATAATATTCTTAAGAATATTATGAACAATGGAAAGCACATTTACAAATAATTGAGTGTGGAAATTCTTTCTGTATTTCCGAAGACTACCACCCATATTAGGATTATTGGATGTTTAGAAATTCCTGGAGATTGAGCTCTATAGCTCAACAAAGTAATGCATCGGGGTTTGTGTATTTTAACATAAAGCTTTATACGGACACCGATGCCCTAGAGAGATTTTCAACAGAGCTATACATTAATATTTTATTAAAGTGAATATCAACAAAGTGGAATTCATATTTTGTTTTTAAAGTCTCATGAAACACTTTTATCAGTTTATCATTCTCCAAGCATGCATCTTACTGATTAGGGCTATATTATTCAGATTGCCTCTGGTTTCTGTTTGGCTGTCATTATTCCACAAGTATAAGGAGAACTGATTTGACTGTCATCTTCCTTTTAAAAAGAAAGAAAATTCTACCTGGCGGTGCCTAATAAAATTCTTTCCCACCCCACATGACACAGTCTCCTTTACACTGCTTTAAAAGCAAAAACTTGCAGGTTTACTGGATACAATAATACTGTCCTATAAAAGCAATAAAATTAACACACTTTCATTCTAGACATGTTTGTCAAATGCACAAATTACTGAGCTAGAAATAATCCAAATGACACAATTCAGTTTCTCCCCCTCTGTGTCATCTCAGAAAGACAATCTGACAGTAATAGCATGACACCCTCTCGGACATACCTCTGGGCATTAATATTTAAATCTTCCCTATCCCTTGTGATTGAAATTCAGCCTCTATTCACAAACAAAAACTAAATCAATGTTCTTAGAGTTCAAACTAGATCCCTAAACAGTTTGCCACTCTCCATGCACAGATAAGATAAACTTTCTTTGACCCAAGAGATGAAGTTGCCATGACGATCAGAGAGTCTACTTTCTATATTGATATTTGCTGATGTAACAACAAATAGAACCAGATTCTAGGACTGATAATGGTGATTAATTAATACTAATATTGATCCTTACAAGCAAGAGACAAGGCTATTAACTTGAAGCCTGAAAAGTCAATTGTTACCTGTGGCAGAGATACCAGTGACTGATTTTGAAACATAATAAACAAATGTGCTAGATTTATGCTAATACTTTTAAAGAGACCATGTCTCTGTTTCAAGCACAGTATTTCACATTCAAATTTATTCATTAATTGTGTATCTACACTCACATCCATGCCAAATTTTGCTCCAACACAGGAAGAAGCAGTTTAAATAATATAAAGAATCAAATCCATCCTTTTTTCTAAATCTGATTTCAGAGCTTCATCCATGAAGTTTAAAAGACAGAACCGGAGCAGATTAACTGTTTGACTAAAGGCACCGAATACAGGCTTAAAATGTCTTGGCCATTTCTCAGAAGGGCATGTTTAGTTTCTCTTGTA
>JAJKFI010000024.1:656526-674026 GCA_029204185.1 Lerista edwardsae | reverse complement strand
AAGTTGACATCACAAGTGAATGTGTCTGATTTTGTCCCAGACTGAATGGGAGAAGTGCTTACAAAGGGCAAGATTATTCACCCCCAGCTTCGCCTCCTCAGTACACCTCGTTTCTACTTGAATTTATCGTGCAGTGGCCGAAATACTGGACCCCTAAAGATGCAGGCGTGCGATAGCTTTGCACAGAAGCGTTTCAGAAGCGATCGGCTCCCTCCTAAGAGTTTGCAACGCTTCGCCTCTTCGCACAGAAGCGTTTGTTTTGGTTCTATTCTGCAAGAGCCGGGTTGGTAGTCGGCGTTGCAGCCAGGCATAGAGCTCCCGCACAACTGCCAGCGAGTTTCTGGCCTCCGCTGCAGCGAGACGCGATCCTGCGGAGCGCCCTTTTGGGGGAATGGCACTTTGCACGCGGGAGAGGGGCGCTGAGGAAGCCCGTTCCCTGTTGCTCTGCGCTCCCGGCGGCAAGTTCTTCCTCCTCCTCACGCAGCGCCTGCGGGCAACAGCAGCGGGGAGCGCGACAGCGCGCATGGCCAGCCGCACTTCGTCTTGCAAAAAAGTTACCTGAGTGGGGGGGAGGGGGGGAGCCCTTTCGTCGCGCCTTTCCCCAGCTCACGTCCTGCCAAGTTCGGTGCCAACTTTTCTGTGGCGAAGCCCTGACCGGTTCGGGATTCAAAAGGGGGCTGACCTCTCCAAAGAACTGCGGGTGGGGGGGTGGGGGGGAAGCGCGGCTCTAGCAAGGCAACCAGGCTCTCTCCAAACTCACACCGGGGCGCTGCCACTTCTGCTGCCGCCGCCGCCGCCGCCCGGCCTTTTCCGGCTGTTTTGGTTTCAGACGCGCTGGGAAACCTCCAGCCCCTTCCTCCTCTGCCCACCCCGCCGCCTCGCCTCGTGGAAAAAGAAACTTACGTTTAATCTGTCTGGGCTTGCTCTGTTTCCTTCGGGACATGCTGCCTGCCGGCTGCTGCTGCTGCTGCTGCCGCCGCCGCTCCTACTCCCGCCGCCGCGCTTGTTTTCAGGTGCACTGAGAGTGTGAAAGGGGGTGTAAGGTAAGTAGGTGCGAGGCGGGGGAGAGGGAAAGCGCGAGAGACAGACAGAGGAAAGCGGCGGGGGGGGGGAGGCAAGTCAACGTGCCGGGTTCGTAGATAGGAGCTGATGGGAGATGACAGGAAAAGAGAAGCAGAGGGAAGACTGGGCGGGCGCGCGCGCGCACGGGGGCGCGTGTGAGAGCGCGTCAGGGGGGGGAGAAAAAGACGGAAAGAAAGGGAGAGAGGATGAGGGGGATTGGGTGGCTGCGGGGGGGGGCGCAGTGAGAGTGAGGCAGGAAGAGAGACTGAGGAAGAGAAAGGGAGGGAGGAAAGGAAGGAGGGAAGAGAGAAAGAGAGGGGAAAGGAGGGGAGGAGGAAAGAGAGGAGGAGGGGAGCGCGTCTGCTCGCTCGCTCGCTCAGTGCTGCCTTTCGCTGTGTGCAGATGCTGCCGCCGCTGTCGCTCTCCAAGCAGCGCTCCCCTCAGACTGACCGGCTGCGGGGGGGGGGGGGCGGAGAGGCGCATAGGGAGGGGGGAAGGGAGAAGGCAAAGGGAGGACTGGGCGAGCGGGGAGGGGCTTGGCGAGGTGAGGCGGCGAGGATGAGTTTTGACGGGCGACCGGCTGCCCCCAAGCGCACGAGCCCGCCGCGCGCTGGACAAGTCTCTCGTTTGTCCCGGAGTTTTTAGCGGAGGGAGGGAGGAAGAAGCTTGGTCAGTGGTTGTCCCAGCTACTGCTGTTTGCTTGCAGTGCCGCTGGCAGGCTCCACTTTCTCCTCTTCCTCGCCGTGGGCTCGGTGTCGCCTGTCTTCAACCGAAAAACAACAACCCATGAACAAGCACGCACGCATACAAATAAAACGAAAGTGTCTACAGAGCTTGCACTGCACAGAAGTTCGGGCGAGCCCGAAACAGGAGCCGGTATTTGTCACTTATAAAGGGCCATTCAGGCATCCTCATGGTGTTTGGGTTCACATGGAACTATTGTGAAAGGGAGGAGGGGAGAGTCAAACAAAAAACGCTCAAATGTGCAGTGTAGCCCGTTTTGCATTCACATCGCGGAGCCAGAAATGAGAAAAGCACTTTTTTAACGCTCAGCACCGTTTACACGTTTACTCGAAAGTGAGTCCCGCACTGTTCAGCGAGTGCTCTTCGGACAAGTGCTTGGAACTGCGTGTAGGTAAAAAGTCCGGGCTGGATTTGGTCCCGCGTAGTTCAATGGGGCTGACTTCCAAATAAGTGTGCGTTAGATTGCAACGCTGTCATCGCTTCCTTCGGTTTGGGATGAAATCGGTCAGATTACGCATCGTGGTGGTGACAACTTCATAAAGTGTTTTGAGCTCCAAATCGTTTTCGAAGGTAAATAAACAAAGCATTTGATTACAGCTGTAGTTCGTATTCACACTTACTGGGAAACAAGCCCTGTTGAATTCAGGGGAATTTCAGAGTAAACCTGCACGTGTCCTGAGCGAAACTCTCCTTGTTCAAACTGAATAAACCCTAATGCCCCAAGAGGGATTATTTTAGGCCTCCTCCGCCTTTTAGGCTAAAGTCTTACCACTGAACCTGCTTGGCCTTGGGACCTGGAAAAATAAAGAGAATGTCTCCGAGCCAATAATAATTATGTGCTACTGTATATAGAGAAACATGTATATTACTCATATTGTACACTGGAGCTTATTGCACTGCAATGAAGGAGGAATTCATTTGTACCAGTTTGCTTAAAATGAACTAAAATTTGCATGTCAATAGCTAAAAGTTCTCACAGGATAACTCTTCTAAAAGAAGGGCTCTGGGCTTGGACCTTGGTAATCCACTCTGGATCTTATACAAAAGAAGTTGCAGTAGAAAAAGCAAAGGTCTGGACCCCTCCCCCACAAATATACAAAACACTTTCGTGAAATCCTTCTTAGAAAACGCATCTTTCTGCCAACTTGCTTTCAGTGCAGGCGATTAATATCATTTATTTGTTTAGGGCTTAAAATAATCCAAGCATTTCACACATCATTTAAAAATAAGTCCTTGTTTTAAAAAAATGTTCATGTTAAGTAAAGATGAGAAAGGAAAGGAAGAAAGCAATAATGGGGTGTTTTTTTCATTGTTTTTAACTTACAGGAGAACAGAGGAGTGAAGGTGGATGACTGATGGTACAGAAATACTTCTCTTGATCTACACCCTTCTCTTGATCTCCGGTCTCTTCTGGACCTTAGAACACCTGATGATGCAAATCTAGCACTTCGACTCAGGGGAGGCTGCACATGGACTTAAAGACAGGCTGATGGTTGGTAATAAAGTGTCTTTAGTAGTCATGTTACTAAGTCCTGAGGGTTGTCCATCTTGCTTTTTTTAACTTTCAAAACAACATACACAAGGGAGTCTCTGTAATATACAGTCATACACACACACTGTCCACCTGTTATAATGACAATGGATTGGAGCTAGCAAGGAGATCATGCCACTAGCTAGAAGAGGCTTCATTGGTGGCACCACTGTCATCACCCATTGTCATAACTGTTGTTTTCTTGTTTGAGTTTGGACAGACACACAGACAGACAGACTGCTGGGTGACCAGAGTGAAAAAAAAAGAGAACAGTGTTTCATTATCTTTCATAGTTGTGTAAAGCAGAAGTATTTTGGAAGGTATGTCTTTATCACCCTTGCATGATACGGTGCACCTGCAAAAATGTCATTTTTTCATCATAGGAACCCAGCCCTCTGATCACTCTAAAGAAATGAGAGAAAACAGGCAGATACAGTATTGTGAAAACTTTGAAGTGGATCCCATATTGCAATTAGGGATTTAAAATGATCTGGAAAGGATGAAGACCTAGGGTGCTGAGCTGAACAAAATATTTCAATATCTAGAACTGACTACTGTGAGCAGCCACAGATTCCAGATACTCAAGATTACTTGTTGTGCATAGTTTATTTAAAAGCTTTAGCTCTGTCATAAATTATCCATGAACAGGTTATGCTCCTCATCAAATTTATCTGCTATTCAGTTTTTTTCCTTGAGAGAAGCGTTTAACTTGAGGGTCATCCACCACTATCAATATTCATTATATGAATTCATATAACTTGTGGAATCATATGGGGCAGTTTCTGCTTCTTGCTGGGGTTTTTTTGTTTTGTTTTGTTTTTGTCACAACTGTCTGAGAACATCACTGGCTAATAGTCATGATGGCTGTATGCTACCTTCAGGATCAGCATCTGAAAACCAGTTACAAGGGATCAGTGGAGGGTTGGGTATTCCTTCATTTCAATTCATTTCATGGGCTTTTCATAGGCAACTGATGAGCAACTGTGGGAAACAGGTTGCCTGATTAGATGTACCTTTGGACCAATCCAGCAGGGATCTTCTGATATTCTTAATAATATTTATGTAAACCTGCTGTAATATACACGTGTGCAAGGTTTTCACAATGGCTGTGAGAACATTGATTTTGCTAATTAGAGTCAAAATATGTTGACTTCTTTTTCTGTTTTTTCAGTTAGAAATAAAAATAAAAATTTGCTGAAAGAATAATCCTTAAACCAGTTGTTCTAAAACTCTTAGACTGGGACCCACTTGTTAGAATGGCACTCGTGTCAGGACCCACTGGAAGTGATGTCATTAACTTGGAAGTGAAGTCATAGCTGGAGGTGACATCATGAAGCAGGAAATGATGTCATTGTAACATAATAAAATGGCACTCCTGGAATGCAAACTGGCATTCTTGGACTGTAGCAATTGCACATTTATGAGACAACCCTGACAGAAAGCAAGATTAGGACAATATATTATGTAAAAGCAGTGAACTAAAAATGATTTAAAAAAAAAACTTACTTGAAAATTCAAACTGGTAACACTCACAAAAGGAATATAGCAAGAGTAAGGTCTGCAGCTTACAGATGGCTGCTCCCAGATGGCTGCTGTGACCCACCTGACATCAGGCCATGACCCACCAACTGGGTCCCGACCCACAGTTATAGAAACACTGCCTTAAATGGTATTTAATATCACACATCTAGCACATGGCTTGTTCTGTATTGACCTACCCTACAGAACTCTCATCATAATGTATACATTTGTTTTATGCTGCACTTCAAAATAAACATTTCTAGTATGGCTTGTTAGTTAATACTGTACATATAATACAAAACCAACCTTAAAGCAAGACAGGAAAGGGAGCTGATAAAAGCAGTACTGAAACAATTTAGCAAAGATTGAAAAAACCTGTGTTTTTGCCTGGCACAGGGGTGGGCACCACATAAGCCTCCTTGGGGACAGCGTTCCATAAACAGGGTGCAAGAACTCTGAAGACCATGTCCTCACTATTCAACATTTGCCTAACAGGACATATTTGAGGGATGCCTCCAACAATTAATTCAGAGTACAAGCTGGTTTGTGTTGAAACAGGCAGTCCTTCAGGCACCCAGACCCCAATCACAAAAACAAAAGGCTTTAGGTAACCAATGATACTATGAATTTTGCCCATAGTAAATATGTGCCACATAAATGCTATTATTTTAAAAAGCTCTGTGTGTTATGAATTCAGAAAGATCTGTATTCATTTATGTCAGCTACTTCAACTTTTCTGTTTTTATTGTGGATACAATAATTTAAATATTATTAAATGCTCAGTTCTTTTTTTGAAGCTTTTGGCATTGTTGAAGCTGCATTTTGAAAAGTCAAGAGCAAAACCAAATGCTTTCTTAATTTACCCTGACCAAAAGGAAAATTTTAGCCACATAATGGCAGATAATATCATGCTATTTAAACTCATTTCATTACTGGATTGGGCAGAAAGGTAGGCTATATGTTTCAACAATAAAACAAAATACAATTAGAACCATTTTAGGTTAAAGAAGAATTGCTTTAAAACAAAGACCAAAGGTCTATTTCACATGGACTATACAAGGATAAATTTCATTTGGAAATCAAATGCAGCATTCAGATAAATAAAAGTGGTAGAGCACATACGTGCCTAGCACACAGAACATCCCAGATTCAATAATTATATCCTCATTCAAAAGAATTAGATAGAAGAAGCTAGACAAAACCTCCCTACAGGAGACCCAGGAGAACTGTTACAACCAGAGCAAACCTAACTTACACTATTCTTTGTGTCAAGTTGCATGGTCTGCAAATGGGGAAACAGGATGAGAGAAACCTTCAATAACTGAAGGACAGAAAGAAGAAGCCCAAATATAACATGTGGTTAGGAATCCTGGAGGGACAGACCTCAGCAGTATTCTCCAACTTCCTCTGTCCTCTTTTTTATTAATTTTTTAAATTATAAATTACTATTTTATATTACCATGCCCTTCAAATAACATTTTCCAGGGTGCCTTACAGCCCAATCCTATCCAGCTTTCCAATGCTAGTGCAGCGGCAATGCAGCCCTGAGGAAAGAGAACAAATGTTCCCTTACCTGGAGGAGGCTTCTGTGACTGCTCCCCAACTACATGATGCAGTGCATGCCTCACTGGCAAGTCAGCAACAGCGCTGGAAAGTTGGATAGGATTTGGCCCTTAATCAGCGAGAATCAACACATCAAAATACCAACAAGTACAATATCCACAGCAAAGATAAAGTGGCAAATGCTACCGCCGATAAAAATAAAATGGTAGATAATGCAGCATAAAACTATTCCAAATTCAGGTCAGGGTTTTTCAAAAGCTTGGATAAAGAAAACTTGGGAAAAGCTGGTCTTTGTGCAGCACTAAAAAGTGGGTCCAGCATTAGTGCCAGCTGGAGAAACCTCCCTGGATCATTCTACAGGCAGGGTGCCACCACCAAGAACAGCCTCCTTCTGGTTACCATCCACGCCTCAGTAATGAACTTAGAAAAGCCCTCAGTAATGAACTCAGCATATTGGAGGACCTGGGGTGGCCTTTGCCCCTTCTGCTGTCTGAATCCCTCCCAAATCTGCCACCCTTCTGCCAAGGGTGGTGCAGGTGTTGGCAGGCTCCAGATTGCCTCTCTTCGCCCATTTGGTGCTGTCATAAGCATCAAATGTCTCTTGTGATAACAACTGGGTGGCTGGAGAACAGTGTTATGCGGTTGTAGCAGCTTTCTCACCTCTTCATCCAGTGGTACTGGAAGGGGAAGAGGGCTGCAGCAAGCCAGAAGTGTTTGCTTCAGTGCTGCAGCCCTCATCATCAGTGCTGGCTGGGGTAGCTCCATCAGGAGCAGGCTGGAGAGGCCAGAAGACAGACAGGGAAGCTCATCAGTTTGCTACCCCTCCAACTTGCCATTCAACACACTGCTTTCAGGTCACTTCAAGGAAAGTCTGGTTTTTCCATGTAGAGGTAGGCACTTCTTCAACTAATGTTGTTCCAAACTGTGAAGGGCTTTAAGTATCAGCACCAGCACTTTGAATTATGCACATTAATGGACCGGTCACCATTTCAACTTCTTGAGTACAGGCAAAATGTATTCCCAATTGACAGTCTTGCAGTTGTAGTCTGAACCAAATTCAGGTTCTGAGCAGTCTTCAAGGGCAGCCCAGCATACAATGCATTACAGTAGTCTAATCTAGACTTTATCAGAACATGGATAACTCTAGCAAAGCTGTTTCTGTCCAGAAAGAAGGTTTAAGAAAGGCACTCTATGCCATAGAGACCACCAGGGGCTCCAGGGACACAGGTAGATCAGTGGTGAACTATTCCACTGAGCATTCCATAATCAGGGTGCACCTACTGAGAGGATCCTCTCCTGCAATATATACATCTCCTTTACAGCCCAATCCTATCCAACGCAGGAGCAGCAGTGCCAAATGGCTACCACTGCATCCTGTGCTGGAATTGAGCAGGCTGGACATCTCAGAGTAAGGGGACATTCATCGCCTTACCCCGAGTAAAGCCCCAACCTGCCCAGTGGGACTGTGCCAGTTTGAGTCTGTGCCAGAGATCCCCATGTTGGGCTTTCGAGTTAGGAGATGGGGATAGAATTCAGCAGAGGAGGCCACAACTGGACCCAACCCCTCCTGGGCCTATCCCAGCCCCTGTTCAGAGGCGGATCTACAGGGAGGGCAAAGCTCTAAGTTTTGCAAGAAGCCTTACCTTGCAGTGGAAATCACTCCTCTCCTGCACCGTTTTAGCCAATCCTCACAGGGAAAAGCAACATCTTGGCGTTGCTTACTGGCTACAGCAGCAAGGGAGAGGAGGGATTTACATGACAAGGTAAGGCTTCTTGCAACACTTAGAGCTTTGCCCTCCCTGTAGATCCGCCTCTGCCCCTGTTCCACCCTCTCCCTGCTCTTCCTCTATCTAAGAATGCCTCCCCCACTCCCTCCTGCCACCCTTCCCATGTCCCGCACATTCAGTGCTTACCTGCTCTTCACCAGCAGCCGGAGCTCCAACTGCAGCATCAACAGGTCGGCACAGGCATTCCCTCCAGTACTACTTACTCCCTGGGTTTCACAGGCATGCCTTATGGTACTTCTGTGACAACCAGTGCCGGCACTGCGGTCGCAGCATCGGCAGTAGGGCAGCATTGGATCGGGATGCCCACTTATTTATACAACAACTTTTGTTGTCATGGAGTTTCTACAGCACTGTAGACTCATGACAACACTGTAAGATAGGTTAGGCAGATAAATAATGGCATGTTCAAGGCCATCCAAGGCATTGCAAAAGAATCTGAACCAGAGTTTCTCACATCCAGTCTCAGCATTTTAGCCATATCTGTTCATAAGGTTTTTATAATTGGCATACCTAGCTACTTTCAATACCCAGGACAAAAGTAAACAGGAGGTCTTTTTGCTGCAGAGTTTTGCAGATGCATATACAAACCCCTGTGAAGACAGCATCTTGGCCAATCTAAAAGGTGAGTTCAGGGCAACAGAACTTATTTCTTCCAGATCTAGCAAATCCAAGCAGCAGATGCAGAATGATTCTCTGTCATTTATGGATGACACTATGACGCCTGCATTTTAATCTTAGGGCAACGTTAGCATGAATATATAAATAGGCTCAGAAATCGTGTAAGCAAAATTACCATTTGATTACTGGTTTGCTGGCTAAAAATACATCCAGAGCTGCACTGTTGTCACATTTTATTGCAGTCTTGTCCCTCACTGTCACAAGACTAATCTTTGCATGTATTGCTCCCAGAATTGTAGACTTAGGTTTCATTCCACCAGCCACACCACATTTATAAAATTGTATCCCCAAACCCTTACACCTGCCACCCACTGTGTAAGGTCACTGCACGCAGTCATTACATGTGTCACACTTAACCCCCTGTAATAAGGCATCACTCTACGTTGGCCTCAGTATCTACCGAGAATCCGCTCCAGGACAGACATACCTCCGCATATACCAATTTCAGCGGATAATCAAATTCGGGGTGGGGGAAGCTTGTCAGAAACCTCCAGGCCAGCTGTTGAGGTGCAGGGAAGTCACATGACCTCCCAATGCCTCAGAAGGCCTCCCCAACAGTTTGGAAAGGCACTTCCGGTTTGCCCCCAAAATGGAAGTTCCTTTCTGAAGCGTTCAAGGGGCCTTCTGACATGTAGCGAGACCATTCATGACCTCCCCATGCCTTAGAACACCTTCTGAACGTGACTGGAAGGTACTTCCTGTTGTATCCAATAGATCATATGGGGCCATCCACTGTGAGTTTGGCACCTGCACTGAGTTAAATCCACAGATGCCGCAGATAAGGAAGGCATGCTATACGTCGTACTGTGAATTTTTCAAAACCTTGTTGAACGATTGCTGTGGTGCATAACTGTATCAGGATTTGGCCCAGCATGGTTAAAAGATAACTAGTCTGGATAGTATACAGTTAAGGGGCAAAACTAAAATGTGCTGCTCTATATGCAACATTAATTTGAATTTATAACCTACAGTCCATACTATATTGTGCTAACAGATTTAGGGCTTAATCCTGAGCCCAACATTTGCACCACCAGCTAAAAGTATTGTGAGTGTGCTGCAAAGCACGTCCATGACACCACACTTCCCACACTGGGCTGGCGCTCAGTTAGCGCCAAGCCCCAACATGGGCGGATAGGATGGCCGTCATTCCAGTGGCACCAGTAAGCCCGTTTGGGGCGGGGGGGAGGTGGGCAGGGACAGAACCAGGACGAGGGGGGGAAGAGCCAGCCCACAAGGATGTTGGACCTGTCGGTCAGTTCCACCGCTAGATCTTATCCCTGGCCTGGCTCTGGCAACTCAACCTGAGACTGCTTGATTCACCATCAGCCAAATAGCTAGCAGTGAGCCAAGGAGCCCCACTGCGGGCAGCAGGTCTTTCCCCAGGGTCTATCCCCAGGGGGCACAAACACCCCCTTCTTCCAAGGAGTCTCCAGTAGCTGCCATTTTGGTACTGCTGCTCCTATAGGAGCCAGGCAGTTCAGGATTGGGCTGTTAGTATTCATGGCACAGCTTATTTATTTGTTACGTTTATATTCCATCTGTCTTCTGGGTATGTAAGTGATGCTAAGAGAAGGTCAGTACCCTGAGATCACCTGGTGAGCATCATGGCTGAGAGGGGATTGAACCCAGATCTGCCCTGGACCTTGTCCTTAACCACTGTGCTACACGGGCTCTGTTACAAGTGTCTGCCTATCACAGAGGGATGGGGCAGTCAGAAGGGCCTTTGGCCGCCATTGGCTGAACTGGTCTAATCTTGAGGCTCACATCTTGCCTTGGCTTAGCTACTCAGATCCTAAAGAAGGACAGGCATAAGGATGTAGGCAAATTAGGCAAAGGGACTAAGAGAGGGCAGCGTAATCCTGCCCCAGATAACGCAACGTTGTTATGTTGACACTACGTCATTGGCGCCGATGCAAGGGCGTCGAGCAGTACCCCCGTGTCAGTGCTAAGGCAACAGGACCAGCGCTGCAGACAGTGCCAGTCCCGTTGCACCCGTGCACTGCCTCCCTCGCGTTGGCCGAATCCAGCCGCGTGAGGGAGGCGACATCATGGATCGGGGGAAGGAGTGGGCAGGGGAGGGCGGTACATGGGCAGGCTGGCAGGCGTGCTGGCCCGGGACATGGGCGGGCTGTGGATTCGGCCATAAGGCCACGTGGCCCTCGCCATTCTGGCGCTGCTTAGGATTGTGCCATGATAGTAAGGGACTCCAAGAAAGCACAGGCCAAGTGAACTTTGGAAGGGGGAAGTAAGAAAGGAGGATATGATCAGGAGACAGCCTACTGAAAGGACAAGGGGAAGAACCAAGAGGGAAAATTTTGAGAGGAAATGAATGCCAGTTAAGATAGAATAAGCAGAGAGGAAACATATACATGGCCAGAAGCTGCAAAGGTAAGGAAGGTGAAGTTCACATCTTGATTTGAAATAGACACTATTCCAGTAGGTCTCTAGTTTCTCCTAATCTCCAACCCTTGATTATTATTTATTACTTACTGCAGATGAAAGGATTACCAATGCACGATTCTCTTTCAAGTTCCTTGACTAGGAACAGCAAAGAAAATGTCAAAGATCTAGTACTGTGCCCGGAGCTCTATAGCACGAAAGGCAAAGCACCATTAACTTTAAAGAGAGCTGGATCAGACCATAGTTGACTTATAGCAACATAAGACAAACTTTTGAATAAAAATACAGAGTCAGAGTTCTAAGCTTTTAAGGTTAGCTGCATCAGCATATCACTGATATAATCATCTTAAACTTTTACCAAAGATTGCATTCAGACTAAGCTACATCACAAACTGCTTTGCATTACCACCCAGTGACATTGGAAGGTGCACTTAAAAATGATACTTCCTAAAGCTTTTCATAATTCCTTTAAAGATGAAAATGGTTGTGAGCAATATATTTCACGTTATGCTGATGACATACTGCTTTTTTTGTGGTTAGCATTCCTTACCTGATATGACTCCGCTGTCTCATAACCGTAGTTAAACCTCCAGCTGCAAAATTAACTTGATTTAAATCCAGTGCTTGACCTTGTCAGCAAGCGTCCCTAGACAGCCATTTGCAAACGACTACTTTCTACAGTCTTATAAATGTCTCACCTGTGTTGGAATGTGTATATTACCACCACTATATTATTTGCCCCACAAAGCTCAAATTTCCCTGAATCATTCCTGAGTTTAAAACTAATTTAGATAGATGGGCTTGCATTCACTGTTCACTCTGAACTGCATGGCCACATGGCTGCGCAGCTTGAAGCATGGAACTCTGCTACCCAGAAATCCAAATATCCGGAGGCTCCGCCCTACCACTGCACAGCCATAGAAGGAAGGCTCTCTGCAAAAGCTAGAATTGCTAGAGGGAACACTGCATGCCTTCTGGTCAAGTAATATATACCTTAAAACATAAGTATTCAAACTTTATAGACAGGGACCTACTTTTTAGAATAGCACTCATAAGAACATAAGAAGAGCCCTGCTGGATCAGGCCAAAGGCCCATCTAGTCCAGCTTCCTGTATCTCACAGCGGCCCACCAGGTGTCCCAGGGAGGCACGAGACACAAGACGCTTGCATCCTGTTGCCAATCCCTTGCACCCAGTACTCTGAAGTAGCCTACTATTAACGTAAGGAGGTTACAACCCATCATTGCCTATAGCCCACGATGGACTTTTCTTCCAGAAATCTGTACAATCCCCTCTTAAAGGCATCTAGACCAGATGCCATCACCACCTCCTGTGGCAAAGAGTTCCACAGATTAACTACCCGCTGGATAAAAAAGTACTTCCTTTTATCTGTTTTAACTCTCCCAAACCTCAGTTTTAGCGGATGCCCACTCATGTCGGGACCCACCAGAAGTGATGTCATTAACCTGGAAGTGATGTTGTGGCAGGAAGTGCTGTCATTGTAATATAATAAAATGACACTCCTGAAATGCAAGTTGGCATTCCTGGACTGCAGCAATTGTATAACCATGAAACATGCATGACAGAAAGCAAGATTAGGACAAAATATTATGTAAAAGCACTGAACTAAAAACAATTAAAAAAAAAAACCTCACTTGAAAATTCAAACTGTTAACACTCACAAAAGGAATATAACAAGAGTAAGGTCTGCAGTTTCCAAGATGGCTGCTCTCAGCTTTCTGAGACCCATGTGACATCAGGTTGCAACTCACCAAGTGGGTCCCGACCCACAGTTTGAACAACACTGGCCTAGAACATCTCCTCTCTCACTTAGGGCGCAATCCTAACCTGGAGTTAGCCTGGCACAGTTAGGCCAGCAAAGTTTGCCTGGCACAAGGACCACTGTAAAGTATGTTTGGGCCACGCCTGGAGGCAGAGAGGCCAGCACACAGATGTGCGCCATCCTCCCTAAATCTGAGGGCGCAATCCTAAACAGCGCTGGATTAGCAAGGCCGGCCGGCCAGCATCAGGCTTAGGACGGGCTGGAGCCTCCCCGCGGCAAGGGAGCATGCACTTCCTTACCGTAGGGGAGGCTCCAGCCTCCCCTTTGTGCTTCTCGGATCTGCTTCCGCTAAAGAGGCTGTGTGGCCTCGCTGACGGCCTTAGGATGTGGCCGTACGACTACCTCCCAAGCCCGCCCAAGTCCTGCCTACCACCTCCCCACCCCACCAATCCCTGTCCCGAAATGGGACAGAAAATCCCTTGCGCCGACCATCTTCGGTTGGTGCAAGGGAGGCTCTCCGTTGGCGCTCTGAAGCTGACTCTGCAAGCAGCATCAGCTTCAGAGCTTCAGCACCGACGCGGGGGTGCTGCTCAGTGCCCGCGCACCAGCACTCTGCCCCTTGTGTTGACACGATGACATTGCATCGATGCAAGGGGCACACTAGGATTGCACTCAGTGGTGGGATTCAAATACATTAACAACCGGTTCTATGACGTCATAGCCGGAGCCAAAAAAACCTGAAGCCAGCAGAGGTAAGCGAGTGGGCAGGGCCCGGCCATTTAACAACCAGTTCTATAGAATCTGGATGAACCCCCTGAATCCCACCACTGATTGCGCTGCCTAAGTGGTCCAAACGTGCTTTAGCGTGTCCCTTAGGCCTAAACTTTGCTGGCCTAACTAGGATTGTGCTCTTAGTAGTCTTTTTTTCTCCTTGGGGAGGTTTGCATGAATCCTTTCCTACTGAAGTTTTTTGGTGGGAGAATTGCTAATTAACAGCCCGATCCTATTGGGCGCACTACTGGCGCTCCTGCCTCATAAAAGTGCCGTAAGGCACTCTGACGCTGGTTGTGAGCCCACAGCACCACTGGAGAGGCCTGTACCAGTTGGCATTGGGCCTCAGAGCTGGATGAATGCAAGTCAGGAGCGCCAGGCGGTAAGTGTCCCTGTTGGGCGGTGCCGCGGTGGGAAGGCTTTTTGGGGCGAGGGAAGGCGGAACTGGGTGGGGAGGGGGCAGAATGTGGGAAGTATCGGCCTGCTATGGGGATGGCAGCAGCCACAGCCGCTAAATCCTGTACCCCCTCCCGGCCACGGACACCAACATGGAGCTCCTTGATCCTGTACTCACTAAATAGCGAGCAAAGATCCAAGTAGACCCATCGGGGCTGTCTGGGCTCAATATGGGATAAAGGAACCAATGTTTCCTTAGCCCGAGGAGAGCTCCAGCAGCTTCCCTGGCCCCACAGGATACATCTGGGGCCATTTTGGCGCTGTTGTACCACTGGGTGCTGGGTAAGCTTAGGAATGCGCTGTAAATCCAGTTGTCTGGAACTGCCCACTAAGGCTGGTGGTTCTGAATGTTGTGACGTGCTGGAGAGCTGAGGGAGTGGGAGAAGATACAGAAAGCTGCTCACATGGCCATTCGGAGAGGGAAGGTAGAGCCAGTGTTGTCAGAAAGATGCTGGCGCAGCTGTACCCAAGCAGAGATTATGATGTCTCCCAAGACTTCCTGGGAAGTCAGCAAGCATGTGCAGGATGCCAGACCATGTTCTGCCAGGTAAGAGTAAGAGCAGGTTGATGGCTGAATTCCCTGGGAGAGGGAGACAGCAGAGGAGGAGGTATCGGGTACAACCTGAGACATCTGGGTTTGCAAGAGGAGCCTAGATTATATGGATGGGGCAAGGGAGACAGACATGGTATTTTACTGTAAATCAGTAAACCTTTTGTTATGGGACAATATAGAAATTTAACACAAAACGGCATATTATAAGTTTCCAATAAGAAATGTACAAAAGCCAAGAAACAAAGTCAAAGACCTAGCAATAATCTTCAATGCTCCAGCTAAATCAATGAGATCTGAATCATGAATTTATCTCACTTTACTATATATTATACAACCAAACCCAAATGAATAAATCCTCAGCTCTATGGCCCTCACAGTAATCCATATTGATATTTTCCATGCTTATTATTTCTGCTTTCTCTAGCACCAGACATCCAATACTTACAGCTGTGGCAATTGACAGTTACATTTGCTCTCTAATAAAATCAGATATTGATGTATAACCACAAAACTGAATAATAAATGAATTTCTACACAGGATACATGAGAAGCAAGAAAACGTACTTCTTTATACATTTAATTTTATTGATATCAACAATTCCAGCAATATACTTGAATAAAAGCTGTTTTATATGCAGGGCATGTTATAAGTTGTATGCATAAGACCACTAGTCCATCTAGCTACGTACTGCCTATTCTGACTGCCAGCAATTCTCCAAGGTCTCAGACCTCCTAGGTCTCCAGGGTCTTTAGTTCTGCTACCTGACATCTTCGTAACTGGAGATGCCAAAGAATTGAACCTGGAGCTATCTGCATGCAAAACATGTGCTGTACGACTAAGCTGTGGCTCCTTCATTGTATGCACAGTACTATGTCATAGGAATGTTTCTTCATCTGTTTAGTTTAGAAAGTTTTTCAACTGTGCTAGCTCCACTGTTTTCTCAAATGCTGGGTTTGACCTATACAATTCTGCATAGAAGACTGTCCTAAGACATTTGTTAGTTGCACGTGACTGCTATGTGCTTTCCAAACGAGTCATCATAACAAACTGAAAAATGGTTTCTGCACATCTCCAGTGACTGCTGCTAGAATATCATAGTCCAGAACTTGAAGTGGGAAATGGAAGTAATTCCCTTCAGCAAATAAAATTATTCAGGGCCCAATCCTACTCAACTTTCTAGCACCGATGCAGCTGTACCAATGGTGCGGATCCTGCATCCTGTGGTGGTGGGGCAGTCATGGAGGCTTCCTCAAGGTAAGGGAACATTTGTTCCCTTATCTTGGGACTGCTTTTGCAACTGCATCAAAGCTGGAAAGTTGGACAGGATTGGGCCCTCAGGCTTGTTGCCAACACTGCTGTCATACATATGCTCAATGTGTTTCCCAATACACATGTGAACACATACACAGTTCAGATTCATCCGACCAAGAATTAAACTCAATAGGGGAATTTATAACCAGAAAGGTCAAAAGACAGCATATGGCTGTTCTGGGATAGTCAACTGGATAACATAGTAAACAACCTCAAAGTTCGTCTAATTAGACTAACAGTAATCACAAGACACGTTTTCTAAAAAAAGAATATAGATTTTATTCAGAAATATAGGAAAACAGAAAAAAGCACAATTTGCAGGTAAGATGAGTTGCACAGAAGGTTAAATGGATGTGGATGAAAGAATATATAGGAATATCTGCATCTGTGCAAGAATAGGTTAAGACAGTGTTATGGGTCGCAACCTGATGTCAGGTGAGTCGTGGAAAGCTGGGAGCAGCTGTCTTGGGAACTGCAGACCTTATTCTTGCTATATTCCTTTTGTGAGTGTTAAGAGTTTGAATTTTTAAGTGAGGGTTTAAAAAATATTTTTAATTCAGTGCTTTTACATAATATTTTGTCCTAATTTTGCTTTCTGTCAGGATG
The DNA here is from genome assembly GCA_029204185.1 of Lerista edwardsae. Lineage (NCBI taxonomy): Eukaryota > Metazoa > Chordata > Lepidosauria > Squamata > Scincidae > Lerista > Lerista edwardsae. Next base: position 657,260 of record JAJKFI010000024.1, on the reverse strand, counting down.
TTTCATGGATATGCATTTGCTTCAGTCCAAGAATGTCAGTTTGCATTCTAGGAGTGTCATTTGATTATGTCACACTGACAGTACTTTCTATTTGGTGATGGCACGTCCAGCTATGACATCACTTCCAGGTTAATGACATCACTTCTGGTGGGTCCCAACACAAGTGCCATTCTAAAAAGTGGGTCCCGGTCTAAAAGGTTTGAGAACAACTGTTCTAGGCTAATATGCTCCTCCACACTTCCTCTTCTTCTCTGTCCTGACCCTTTTCAAATGCTGCAAGCTTAGGAGGAGAGAGCTCATTGTTGTGCACTACTGCGAAGGCATTCAAAGATAATCAAAGAGGATTGGCACAAGGGACACGGTAAAGTATGTTTGGACCATTCTCAGAGTCAGAGAGGCCAGCCCATGGACATGTGCCATCCTCCCTGACTCCAAAGATGGTCCAAATGTGCTTTACAGTGGCCCCTTGTACCGGCCAAACTTTGCTGGCCTAACTGTGCTAGCCTAACTTCAGGTTAGGATTGTACTCTTAATTTCATTTCTGGGCAGTGGCGGAGGGAGGGTATGGCACCATAGGGCACGAGCCCTGGGGCGCCATAAGGCGGGGGGCGCCGTTGGCGTGCCCCCGTGCCCTCCCGCCAAGCCGGCGTGCGCCCTTTCTGCACGGGCCGCTCTGGGCGCCGCGCCAGCTCTCCGTGCTCTGGGGAAGTCGCCCAGAGCACGGAGAGCTGGCG
>JAJKFI010000024.1:645481-656126 GCA_029204185.1 Lerista edwardsae | reverse complement strand
GGGCAAGGCACGCTACGCCACTGTTTCTGGGGATCTGCTGTTGTTGCTTTCAGAAGACTTTGAAATGTAAACTTTACTAAGAGTGTAATCCTAATCTGGAGTTAGGCCGGAAAAATTAGGCCAGCAAAGTTTGGCCGGCACAAGGGACACAGTAAAGTGTGTTTGGACCACTCTTGGAGCCAGAGAGGCAGGCACACAGACATGTGCCATCCCCCCTGACTCTGAGAGTGGTCCAAACGCACTTTACGATGGCCCTTGTACAAGCCAAACTTTGCTGGCCTAACTATGCCAGCCTAACTCCAGGTTAGGATTGTACCCTCAGTGCTGTTAAATCACGACTTGTTTAGAGACATGCCTCTCATTCTTCCAAGTGCTACGCAAAAGCCTTTGTATCAAAAATATCACATCACAGTATGTAGCCTCCATTGTTCCTACATGTCCAACAAATCATGCTCATGATATAGCAGGTGCAAACTGTGTGCACATCAACCGCAAAACACTACCTGTTTTTCAACTGCTCCTGCTAGTGGCATACTGCAACATACATTTTAACTTGCTGATGTCTGAAAACCGTTATGTACACTGCTATAGCACAATGAAACAACAAACAGTCCACTGCTACCATGAATGTAAGTGTACTGTACATATGATGATAAAAACCTAGCACTCCAAACCAGAGCTCCGTATATACTCAGATGAGCTCAGAGGCCCTCGCGCATTGGAATTTTACTCTTCATTTCAATGGACACAGCCGATCTGTTTGCACATTCTTTTGCTCACCCAGACCTGCAGTATGTTGTGGTTAATACAAATTCAGTGGACGATGTGTACAATCATATATAATAATAAAATCCTCTGCGATGCTGTCAATCTGTGCATATTTTTATGCTTTCTTATATGCACAGCCAGCAATGTTTGTGTTTATGCACGTCTGCCAATCAGCTCCTGTTAACGCCAAGCAAACAATTATTTCCCAGAGATTCAGAGTAGCATTTTAAAGCATTTTAGCATTTTAAAACATACACACTTTAAAACTATCACATATGAACGATCATATAAAACATACATCGCTTTGAAAGATATTAAAATAGATGACATTGTAACCTAATAGAACTGAAACATCTCACTTCCCAGAAACTTATAGCCCCATCCTAATAAACACACACACCCTTCCGCCAGTGCAGCCACACCAATGGGGCACATACAGCAGTTTATGGTGGGGGCAATTGCAGAGGTCTCCTCGTGGTAAAGGAACTGTACCCTGGACAAGCTTCTTCTGCCCGAATGGATTTCCTTGATATGTGCCAGCCATTTTGCTGGCACCGAACCAAGGAGCGTAAGGGAGATGGAAGGGGCATCCTGGCACAAATCTGTGCTACTGGGATCCACCCCTTCCCTCTCTCCGCTGTTACGTCTCTCACTTGCCCCCTTCCTGCCCAGACACTTTCCCATTCCTCCCTCTCCCTGCCCTGTTCCTCCCACTGCCTGCCCCTGCCCTATTTACTTTGCACTCCCATGGATAGCTAGTAGTGGCAGCAGGTTGCTGACATTGACATTGACAGTTCCAAAATGACTGCTAGCAGGACACACAGGGTGCCACCATATGGGCATTTACAGCAGCGGAACCTTTGTTCCGATATTGTAGCTCTTATTTAGGATTGGCCTGTGAATCACTGCTTCCAAATGCTAATCCACATAAAAAACTTAATATGATTAATTTTAATTATTATATGATTAATGATTAATTCATGATTAATTAATTAAAAACTTTAATGATTAGGGAGAAGGTTTCGATTATTTTGTCATTGAAGGATACATTTCCTGTGATGCTTTGCTATGGGAGGGGCACATCACTTTCTGGTGAATCTGGTTAAGGGCAGTGATGTCATGCACCCACTACGCACCACTACATGAGTAGCGGTTCCTAGAAGTTGAGCTGGCCCCGCCCACTCGAAGCTGGCCCCGTTGGCTGGTTGGCTCAGCAGCTGCGCATGCGTACTGCACGCCCGCAGCTGTTGCCTGCATTTTCTGTGAGGAGGCAGGCAGGCAGGCAGGCAGGCAGCGTGGTGGTGGTGACGGCAGCAGCGGCAGCAGCGGAGCGAGAGGACCAGAGGCGGCAGCAGCGGCGGCGGCGGCGGCGGCAGCAGCGAGGGAGACCCGGGAATAAGGCAGCAAGCATGAGAAGGTAGACTGCCTGGGGCTCCCGCTCCCTCCAGCCGCGCAGATCCAGCGTCCCGGTTCCTCCTGCAGCCTCCCCCCAGCCCCAGCCCCCACGTGGTCTTTTTTTGGTCGCCCATTCCCACTCCTGCTGCTTGCCGGCCGGCCCGGCGCTTCCTGCCACATCATTTCCAGCTTATGACATCACTTCCGGTGGGCGGACCCCAACAAGTGCCAATCAAAAGTGAGTACCTGTTCCTAAATCATTTGGATGACACCACTGGTTAAGGGCCCAATCCTATCCAACATTCCAGTACTGATGGCTGTGCCAATGGGGCATTTGCTATATCCTGCTGTGGAGCTGACAGCCACAGAGGCCACCTCAATGTAAGGGAACATGTGTTTGAAAAGTTGGATCAGATTGGGCCATAAATGTGATTAATCCTTTATTTGACAAAGTAGGAAACTTCATGTGTTCTATCACGGTGGTTCCTAAACTGTGGGTTGGGACCCACCAGTGGGTCGCAAAGCACCTAGAGCAGCCATATAGAAAATATGGGAAGTTGGGATGCTGGAAAGGGGGAGGGCTGTGTGGTTATTTTGCTTGTGTCGTCATTGTAAATAGGCATTTTTTCTTTCTGATTCACTTTGCTTTTGGGAAATGGCTGAGAAATAATCCAACTTATTGCTGCTTTCTCAGGAAAGCAGCAGACTCTGGCATCACAACAATGGCACTTCCGACCGTGACATTATTTCCAGTGGGTCCCGGACAGACTGTCATTCTAAAAAGTGGGCCCCAGTGCTAATAAGTTTGAGGACCACTGCTCTATCATAAATATAAGAGACAAATAGACATAATTTGCAACACTACTGGCCAAATCCTATTCCAAATCATCTGACACCATTCAGCTAGGTTTCCAGAGGATGTGCTGCATCCACTTTTGGGGGAAGTCAACAGACAGCCTGGGAGAAGTAAGTAAAAAAATTTTTTTGCTTAGCTTTCGTTAGGCCACTTGGCTGTCAATGGATCGCCTTGGACCTACACCTTATATTTTGTTGGCATAAATCTAAGGAGAAGCAGGGGAGATGTCAGTCCAGAAAAATGGGGACAGGATTCGGCATGCACTTGTGCTACCAAGATCCATCCCCTCTTGCTTAATAAGCACACACCCTGCCCACTTTACTCCCAGCCCTGATCCTCTCCCTCGCACCCTCAACTTACCACCACCACCATCTTAACTGCACAGGTGTGGTTTCCAGAAGCAATTGGCATGTGTGTGGGGCTTCCAGCTATAGTCCTATTGTTTTTTGCGACTCTGCAGCAGCACTTACAGCGGTGGATTGGGAAATCCACCACCATGTGCCCGTTAGGATTGGGCTTCCCCATTTGCTATCAGAAGGTATGTGGGAAGACCCATGTGCAGTAGAACTTTTTAGATAGCATTCCCAATTGGCAGCAAGTTCGTTTTTTTCCTTTTATCTGGACCACATTAAAAAGAACAACCACCATGAGTTCTAACAGTGACAGATTTTTTTTATTTACCAATAGCAGTAAGAAACTCCACTCCTTATTCACATCACTAAAGACAGCTCTGGTTGAGAACCAATATCTATATTTTAGAAAACTGCAACAGTCATAACTAGGGTTGTATTTTTTTGATGATACTTTTTCCAAAATTTCTTGACTAAAAGCAAATTGCGATGTTATGCATTATTCTACATTCTCAATCCAAGTTCTCATTTTTATTAATTTTAAATGTTTTAAAAGTGTACTAGGTAGATGATACAGGTGATATAGTGTAAGCAGATGCAGCCACAGTATTATTTCTAATTGGAAACGTCTTACTTTAATTTCTGGAAAATATCTTTAACATCAAAACGCAATGTTTTGTGTTTTTATTCAGATATTTTAACCACCAAAAGCTGGCTGTTAATGCCCAAAAAGTGGCAACACTTTTTTTCAACAACGAAGAAAACCACCCCTAGTCATAGCATAGTGGCACTATGGGATGGTTAAGAAAATCAACGAACAAATGAAATAAGATACTTTTCTCTTTCCACAAAAAGTTTACCTTTATCAAAAGTTTAAAGACAGAACAGCATCCTACCTACACATTTAACAAGAGAATATTTTTAGCACTCTGGGAAGAAATGTAACAGGAAATTTCTTTTCTATCATTTTCACTGCATGAAAGATTGGGCAATTCTTAGTTTTATTTGCACCTTTGTTGTTTGCCCTTCAGCTTGGGCATAGACTTACACACACACACACACACACACACACACACACACACATTGTGGCAGGGGGAGGATGATGACCAGAAAATGAATATCTGGTGGACTGTGAATGCACGTAAGCACGAAGCAATGAGCCTATCTTCGGGGCTATAAAGAAGTGCTGTAAAAGCAAAGCCAGAAAGATATGATTTGTCTGATCTTATAACAAGAAATAATACTGACAGGAGCAAGAACACTGTAAATACTGGAGAAAGGACATGAAATATTTCTTTTTGCAGCTGGAGAAGGATCAACAGGGAAGGGAGATATAACACAGAGTCAACAAAGAAGATTATAAGATCACTTCAGAAAACAACGGGAGGGAGAAAGGATATGAAAATAGAGTAGGAAATCCCTTTCTCTGGAGAACAGCCGAAAGTGTTAATAACAGTTGCATCTTATAACAGTTGAGTGCAATATTTGCAAGCAGAGGCTGGACAACCATCTATCAGGGATGCTGTAGCTGCGGACAACCTACATTGGCAAGGATTGAATGATGGTCTTATAGGCCCCTTCCAACTTTATGATTCTGTGTTATGGACAAGTTAAAATAAAAACAGGATAACAAGGGGGAATTAACATAAATTTTGAATAAGAAGACTGATATGGACCCAATCTGCCAAAAAGGCTTTGTTGGTGTTGTTTTGTTTTTTTGTGCTAAAATCTGTGTCTGTAGGGCTGTCATAGGTAAATTACATAATACATTGAGAGCACAATCCTAAACTGAAGTTAGGCCAGCATAGTTAAGCCGGCACAGTTTGGCCGGGACAAGGGACACTGTAAAGCACATTTGGACCACTCTCGGAGTCAGGGAGGATGGTGCACGTCTGTGTGCTGGCCTCTCTGACTCCTAAAATGAGCCAAACATACTTTATGGTGTCCCTTGTGCTGGCCAAACTTTGCTGGCCTAACTCCAGGTTAGGATTGCACCCTGAATGTAGGCTTCCAGGGTAGACTGGCTTTTATAGCCTCTTCTTCTGCCCACCTGACAGCCCAATCCTGACGTTCACTGGCAAAGCCAGGCTTCATAGCCTACATGGTATCCAATGCAGATTAGGAGGTGGCTGGGGATCTCCTTGGAGTAAGGTGATTTTTCCCCCTTACCCTTCCCATGTGGGGAAGTGATGTCATATGGAGCTAGTTGGACTGCCAGTTGGCAGAAGGCCAAGCAGCCCAGTGTAATGCTGGGAGGTCTTGGGATGGGGGTTAGGATATGGTAGTGGAGGCTCTTCTCCCTCCCCCTCCTGGGCCCATTCTGCCCCCCCACCAGAAATGCCCCCATCCTGCCTCCAAACCACCCTCCCCCCACATTCTCCCAGGTCCTTCACCGCTCGGTACAAAACTCACATCCACCAGCAACCAGAAGATCGGATCCAGTGCTGGCAGACCAATACAGACCATCTTGCTCCTGAGTCGTCATTTAGCTTTATGGTGCATTTACATCAGCTCCCACTAGTGTAGCAACCGCTGTGCCACAAAGGGGTTGTACAGCGTTTGTCTCAACCATTCTACCAGTAGGCTACCTTCACATGCTAATACTTTTCAGTTGCAGTGATAGCTGGATTGTGTGTCACATGGATGTTTGTTTCTTGTGGTGATGAATCTGTTTTAAAAACACAAAAGAAATTTTTTTTTTCATGACTGAATTAATGTCTTTGCACTTGCATATTTCCTACCACAGGGCTTCAAAGAAGCACGTCGCAGCATTAGTGCCGCAGTACCAGGTGGTGAATTCCTCAGAATATTAGCCTCAGGCCCCATTTTCATCTCTTGCTCTTGTTGCCCAGAGTTCTGTTCTGTCAAGCTGATGAAACTGCAGCCAATTCTACAGCTGTTGAATAACAGGAAATTTGGGACATTCAAAATGGGATTTCTTGTATAATCTGGCAATATGGCAGAATCTGAACAAGTGAGCAATGTGAGCCATTGTTTGGTTGCTAAATGTGGTACATGTTCCATTTGTAGTGCTTGAGTTATCTAGGAAGGAAATTATTTAGAAACCTCATTAGAGGTGATTTATTTTTTGGCCAATCCATGTTGAAATGCTTTGCTTCTAAAAATTCAGTTATGTAGAGGCTCTTGGTTAGAAATATAAGTCTGTATAGAATATGTCAGTGGTTCCCAAACTGTGGGTGGGGACCTACCAGTGGGTTGCAAGCCACTTTCAGGTGGGTTGCAAAGCACCCCGAGCAGCCATTTTGAAAATATAGGAAAATGGAAGACTGGAAAGGGGGAGGGCTGTGTGGTAGTTTTGCTTGTGCCAAGGTTGAAAATAGGCTTTTTCTTTCTTTCTGATTTACTCTACTATTGGAAAATGGCTGAGAAATAACCCAACGTATTGCAGCATCCTCAGGAAAGCAGCAGGCTCTGGGTTCACAATGGAGGCACTTCTGGCATGACATCACTTCTGGTGGGTCCTGTCATTCTAAAAAGTGGGTCCTTGTGCTAAAAGGTTTGAGAACCAATGGAATATATCATTTTAAAAACTTGTATTCTTAAACCATCTGTATTTCTAGAGTCCAGTTAAACACTACAGTGTCAGAATTAAGGATGCAATCCTATACACACCTGAATATAAGGCCCATTGAATTCAGTAAGACCTACTTCTGAGTAGACATACCTAGGATTGTGCTGCAAGTCTCATTGTGTCCAATAGTGTTTGCGCCTAGGAATATTTGCATCCAGCTGTAACTTTAGTGTACCATAATTCTATTATAAGTCCTGAGAGACAGGGCTTCAAAAATATTCCAGTTATGGTAACTATATTTACCATGCCTTTCTACAAAAAAAGGTAATCAAAGGCAGGTTACAAATAAAGTAGGCAAAATAAAATACATTAAAAAAAACAAGGCTAGAGAACAAGGGGTACTATCATGACTAATGCCTCCACTACCCTGTCCTCAATAGTGGCATCAGCAGAAGCTCCCAACAGAAGCTCCCTCTGCAAATGGAAAGAATGTTCTACTTGTGCAATAAAGGAGGGAACTTCCAACAGCAGAAGTTCTAGTTAAAATGCTGCTCATAGTTAATTCAGGTAAGGGAACAACAACAACAATAAAATGGCATTCATTGACATGATAAGCCTGATCCTAATAGCACCGTTGCACTGGAGCACGCAGGTTGGCCGCTACTGGAAATGGTGAGCTTCCAGCTCTGGATGCCAGCTGCTGACAGACACTCATCTGCAGCAGCAAGATAATCCAGGAGGAGGGAAGGAGAAAGGAGGGATGGAATGGGGCTAGGGGATGAATGGAATAGGGTGGCTATGGGGGCAGGGAGAAGGGCAGATCGGGCCTGGAAAGGGGGCAGGTTCATTGGTGGAGGTATCTGCCAAATCCTCGCCTCAGCCCCAATACGCCTTCACAGGTCCACATGGTTTTGTGCCAGAGACAGAGCCACTGGGCCAGCAGGGGCTTTCTCTGGGGTGAACCAGCGAACAAACCTTGACTCAGTGACCAAAACCCCCATGCAGGATGCAGTAGATGCCATGCTGGCGCTGCTGCATCTCTGCATGGTACGTTGCGGTGGAATTTGGGCTGTAAGATAGCAGTATTTAAACCCTGATTACAGAATGATAAGATTCCAGTAAGTACTTCCATACTGGAAAAAGCAGGGAACTAACTCATTAATAATCCTCCATGATTATCACACTTGTATATTTTACTGCACGTACAAGCTGCCAATATATGCAATTACCGCACAAGCAATGTAAAAATGTCTGCAAACACCAGATATGATTATCTGCATACAGGTTGCATGATATCTCTTACAAAGATGTTTTTTCCATAAGGAAACATTCTGATCTGGAGACTACCAGAAGAAAGCAAAGGGTTGCTGCTTTCAGAAACGATTTACAACAGCTTTTGTGGGAGACATTCATATTTTATCATTGGCCCACAAAGCAATTATTAAAAGCTAGGAATCAGAAACAGCATGCAACCCACCTCAAAAAGGATATCGTAGAACTGAAAAAGGCATAACTAAAATATTATTTGCAAATATGCCGGGCAGCGCAATCCTAAACCCTGCGCAGTGTCAGTGCAATGGGGTTGCGTTGACGCTGCGCCCTTAGCACCGATGCGGGAGCGCCAATTGGCACCTCCATGTCAGCGCTAAGGCAACAGGACTGGTGCTGCAGGCAGCACCGGTCCTGTTGTGCCTGCACAGCGCTTCCCTTGCATCAGCCAAAGCCGGCCAGCGCAAGGAAGGCGCCATGACAAGGCAGTTCAGGGATTGGTGGGAGGAGGGCGGGAGGAAGGTGGGAACTGGGCGGGATGTGGGCGGGTCCAGGATTTGGCCATAAGGCCAAATCCTAGACCAATTTGGGAGGCTGCACGGCCCCAATTCGGGCCATGCGGTCTCCTCGGATCTGCACCCGCTATTTAGCAGGCGCAGATCCAAGAAGCCCATAGGGCAGGCTGGAGCCTCCCCTATGGTAAGGGAGCGAACACCCCTTGCTGTGGAGAGGCTCCAGCCCGTCCTAAGCAATGCTGTATATGCTGCTGGCCTGTTGGCCTCGCCAGTCCGACAGTGCTTAGGATTGTGCCCCTAATGACTGGTTTCCTTGGAAGGACATGGTTGTACTTTTGGTTGCTACATGCGTCTAAAGATAGGTGAAAGAATAATAACTGCATTGTAAAGCACTTGTTCATATTGGTGAGAAGCTGCACAACATCAGAAGCTCCTTCCAGGTTCAGGCACATTTTCAAGGGTTTTCAGGCAAGAATACCCCTTACCTCCTGAAAATGTAATTGCATTTTTCAAATGAAATGTCATAAGTGTCTGTGAATAAACAGTGGTAGAAAACCTTTCTGTTTCCTCTTTCCTTTAGAAGTGGAGAAAATCAAGAAACATATTGCCATCAGGGTTCTTCTTGACTTTGTGATTGTTTAAAAAATAACACCACTGTACAAGGTGAAATGCCATAGTCTCTTGGGGCAACTCCAAGCCAGGTATTCCTGGTTACTGATGAAAACATTTACCCCGATGGTTGCCAAGATTCTCTCGGGGAGGTCAGGGAGCACAGTGTATTTAGAAAAGACATTCACACTCACATCTGAGAGCCGCTAAAGACTGAAGAAGGCCTTGGGTAAAGTGATACCCCATGAAAACGAAACTGTATACTACTATATAGTGAGTGGATGGTTGTAAATAGCCAGTTAATTTCTACTGTGAAGAATGCGTGCTTTGGGCAATTTTTAAAGCTACTGGAGTCTCATTACTGACTTTTCTCCTGCAAATTTCTTGCTAACAGTGTTATCCCAGATGCATATGAAAAAAATGTACCAGCAAGTGAAAATTCCAATAAAAACCATTACAACTCATTTCTGACATGTACACTTGAAGGTCATGTATGCCAATGACAGCTTAAGGATGAGAATCAGCCAAGATTTCATGAAAACTATTTAGTTAAAGGCAGTGAACACAGCTGAGTGTATAATGCATAACAAAACAAGGGGGCAAAAATATTTTCAGGGAGAAGTATAAAAATCTAGCCAGGTAATGGTTAGTGTTGGCAAGATCATTAGTCAAAAGAGAATGGGAAAAAAATCACTCTCCAAAAATAAAAACTTGAATACATAAAATGAATAATGTTGAAACGTGCAATAGACATGTTTATTTATGAATGACTATGAATGAAGAAGGAAGATTCTGGATAGGATTTTTAAAAGACAAGGAAATAATTATACTTCAGTCATTGTTATGAATTTGTTCAGGAAAAGACCTCAACCAGATAGGAATATCTGTTTTATTAGTGCTTTTAAAAGCAGAAAGAGAAAGAATATTACATGCTTTTTATCATGGTTTGCCTGACATCAGGGGTCAGCATCATTGGGCAATTGCCAAAACTGAAACCTCAGCAGAGTTCCCCACTACTAGCCACTAAAGTCCCTGGACCCAGTTGCTTCATTCCTATCACTGTCTGCTCATCCACCCTCCCATGTCACATCTCCTTTCAATAAGGGAGCAAGTATATAAATGAGGACAAGAACGAGCACCATTCTTACTCACCTGTCTTCACTTGCTGGGTAGCAGGGGAGGACAGGACGCAGCCCGGGTCAAATCCCACCAATGATATGAGAGAGAGAGAGAGAGAGAGAGAGATGAATAAGTGGGTGGTGGAATAAAAAGAAGGGCCCACTAAATGTACATTCCCTGATAGTCCAGCGCACTTACCATATCAAATCAAAAGAATTCAAACGAAAGCCCT
>JAJKFI010000024.1:581590-645081 GCA_029204185.1 Lerista edwardsae | reverse complement strand
AGGGCTTTCGTTTGAATTCTTTTGATTTGATATGGTAAGTGCGCTGGTAAGGAACTGGACTATGAAGGATTGCTAAAACATGGAACCAGAACTTGCTAACTGCAACAAACTCAAACATATTTTCTCTTTGAGCATATTAAATGTTTGATTACAAATAACTGTAAATAAAGATAAAACCGATAGGCAATCTATTGTGGAAGTAGTTTCAATGCACATTCATTGCATTCTGAGACATTTGTTTTTAGGACAGAAAGAGTACGTTCAAACAATTTCCTTCTACCACATATAGTATGTACTGTATGTCTGTATGCCCTCTATGATCACATTCCTACCTTGGCGATGAGCTGGCACAAATCCCTTGTGCCGGCCCAGGAGTGTAGTAAAGCATGTTTGTGTCTCTCAAATTGGGGAGACCGGCACATGGGCATGCACTGACCTTCCCGCACCACAGCCTGGACCAGGTAAGGCCAGCAGAGTGAGGCCAGCGTGGAGGGTTGGGGAGGTTGGGGGGAGGACAGGGAAGGCAGATCGAGGCAGGGGGAAGGCAGAGTAAGGGCAGATATATCCCGCCCCCCCAGGAACTAAAGAAAACGAGCTTGAATTTTTAATGTATTATTTATTTATTATTAAATTTATTAAATTAATGCAGTGTTATTCAAACTGTGGGTCAGGACCCACTTTGTGGCTCGCGACCCGATGTCAGGTGGGTACTGGAAAGCTGGGAGCAGCCATTTTGGAAGCTGCAGAGCTTACTCTTGCTATATTCCTTTCGTGAATGTTAAAAAGTTTGAATTTTCAAGTGATGGTTGTTTTTTGCATTTTGTTTTTAGTCCACTGCTTTTACATAATATTTTGTCCTACTCTTGCTTTCTGTCAGTGATGTTTCATGGTTGTATAATTGCTGCAGGCCAAGAATGCCAATTTGAATTTCAGGAGTGTCATTTTATTATGTTACAGTGACGGCACTTCCTGCTTGATGAGGTCACTCCCTGCCACAACATCCAGCCCTGATGTAGCCATCCCAATAGGGTGTGTGCTGCATTCTGTGGTGGGGCAGGAGTCAGGGAGGACTCCTCGAGGTAAGAGAACATTTGTTTGCTTCCCTGGGGGCTGCATTGCAGCTGCATCAGCACCAGAATGTTGGATAGGATTGAGCCCTAAATCAGTACAATACAGTTAAGTGAATAAACTAGATCTATGCTGAATCTGTTAGTATATTAAATTTTAATTCATTTATTCACAGATTTAACCTTGTAAGAACATCAGTTATTTAAATTAGTAGACACGTAAATCACAGCAACAAAACAGCAGGGTTTAATGTTAAGATAACTGACATGCATGAAGTCATTGTATTAAAATATTGTTTTCCCTATAGTTTGGCACAGATGGTGCTGGTAATTAATACTGTGCTTTAAAAAAAAACCAGGGGATTCCCTGATTACAAAAACTCACACAGGATGTAATAAAAGGGTACATTACACTGTATGAATAAATTATGGATTGTACATAAGTGCAAGCACCACTAATATGAATGGGAGTTGCACATGGGGTGGAAAGCTGAAACTGCCTTGGTGAGTCCAGTTTCTTGGAGGAGTGAGTTTTGTGTCCTGCTTATTTTATCACACAGAACTTTAATAGGAGCCATTGAGAATCCAGATCATTCTTGTCTTGGTAGTTCTCTCAGTTTTAGCACAATCCTAAGCAGCCTCTGTGCTGGCACAACATGCTGTTAAACATTTTGCAATGGCATAGCAGTTGCTGGGGCTAGTGCGAATGCCCATGCAGCATACACATGCCAGCAGGCATGGGTTGAGGGGAGGGCAGGGAGTGGGTGTAATGGGGTGGGGGAAGGCAACAATGAGGGTAGGGAATGAGTGGGGCAGGCCCAGGAGAGCAGGGAATCAGCAGCACGCGCCATATCCTATCTCCCCTTCCCAGTCCTAATCTGGGAACATGGGATAGTATGGATGTGTGCCAGCAATTTAGGTTACTCAGGTCCAAGTTGCCCCATTGTTGCTGCAGGGGCTTTCTCTGAGGCAAGGAGACAAATATCCCCTTTCTTCCCTGAGACTTCCAGCATGCAGAATTCTGCAAGATGCAACACAAGCTACACTGGGGCAGCTGTATCTGTGAAAGGGGATTTTGGATAGGCCCGTCAGAATAGTCCCATCCTGGGTTTTCTAGTGTCCGACCCAAGTGTATGACAAGAGACATAACACAGATTTTTATATTTATTTGGAAAATTTCTAACCTTAGACAAGAGACTCTCAGAAGCTTATATACATATATACAAATCCAAAATAAAACAGGAGCAGCAGAAAGATGATCAAAGCTAGATCAAAACTACACATAAAAAGAGCCTTGCTTGGTCAGGCTAAGGGCCCATCAGCTCAGCTTTTTATATCTCACAGTGACCCACCAGATGCTTCCAGGAGACTTAGGGCAACATGATACCTGTATCCTAGCATTCAGAGTTAGGCTATTTTCAATCACAGAGTCATCATAGCTTGTGACCTGTGATGAGCATTTCCTCCATAAATCTGTCCAGTCCCCTTTGAAAGACATCTAAGCCAGGCACCCTCACCACATCTGTGTCAAGGAGTTCCACAGATTAATTACTTGCTGTGAAAATAAATATTTTCTTTGTTCTAACTCTCCTTCCTATCAATTTTAGTTGATGTTCCTAGTTCTGGCGCTGTGCATGAAGAAAAAGAAGTTCTCTCTATCAACTCTATCCATCCCATATATAATTTTATATGTCTCAAAACCCAATCCTATCCTCATGGATATCCCCCTACCCCCCTTTGCTGGGGCAGCCACACAAAAAATGGAGTTAGGCCGCCACAGTTAGGCCAGCAAAGTTTGACTTGCACAAGGGATACCTCAATGTTTGGACAACACTTGGAGTCAGAGTGGCCAGCATCCAGACATGCTCCATCCTTCCTGATTTCGAGAGTGGTCCAAACACGCTTTACAGTGGCCCTTGTACTGGCCAAACTTTGCTGGCCTAACAGTGCCGGCCTAATTCCAGGTCAGGATTGCACCCTTAGAAACATTTTTTGCAAAACCTTGAGCATACCAAAAGACAGACTGAACTCAAGAGGCCTCCAAGGTTCCATATTTGAGAAGAAGGACGAACAGGAGCAGAAGTACCTGTGTTAGGAAAAACAGAAGAAGGCACAGGTGCAAATTAAATAAATCATGGAGAGACCAATGGTTAAAATTTGGATAAGTGAAGCTTAAAATGAGAATACACTCAGATAAGACAAGCAGAGATATGTGAAAAGAAGCAGGTCATGAGCATACCAGTGATAATGTTAAAGAACAATAAATAAGAGGACTAGGAAAGTAATGAAGAGAGAAGTAGACCCAAAACAGGTATTTGAGGAATTGAAGAGAAAGAAAAGAATTCATATTGATAGAAACAGAAATGGGACACTCAGAAAGATAAGAAGTCAGAAAAAAGTGTCCACCAAAAATCAGAGAACACACTGAAGAGAGAATAGAATTACATTAAAAGTGAAGATAAATCAAGTTTAAAAAAAAAGAATAGAAAGCTACCACATGTTTTAGGAACTTAAATATGATTGAAAATTTGAATAAGAGCAGATTCAGTGAAGTGAAACCCAGTTTGAAAGGGAGTGAAGCACTGAATAAGAACAAGATACTGTATTCAAGAACTTTTAACAAAAAATGAAACGAGATTGAGAGAGAGAGAGAGAGAGAGAGAGAGAGAGAGAGAGAGAGAGAGAGGATGAATTAAAGAAGGAAGGATAAATAGGAGGTTTATCCAGGACAGGAGAAACCTTCTTGTAGGAAGAAGAACAGTGAGGGGGAATGAACATGAATGTTTTGATGAACAGATCTAGCAGAAGTGGAAAAACAGCAAAACACAAGTTTGAAAAGAATAAAGTTGGGAAAAGTGAGGGACTTTTTGCTCAGAAGCATGAGAAGATTGAGAGCGCAATCCTAAACTGGATTTAGGCCAGCATAAACTAAGCCAGCAAAGTTTGGCCAGCACAAGGGCCACCATAAAGTGTGTTTGGACTATTCTCGGAGTCAGGGAGGATGGCTCACGTCTGTGGGCTGGCCTCCCTGACTCCGAGAGTGGTCAAACATATTTTACGGTGTGCTGATCATGCAAGCTGAATAGCCAGGATGGTGTCTGGTGTACATGCTGAGGTAAGCAAGGTTGATGGGGATCCAGGACTGCCCTGACAACACTGTCTGGGTTGGGAGGCTGGCTGGCAAGCTCCTTGGCTGGTTTAAGCAAAGACCAACCCAAAGTTTACCTGAGTGAGGGTACAATCCTAACCAATTTTCCAGCACTGACATAGCTGTGCCAATGGCACATGTGCTGCATCCTGCAGTGGAGTAGTAGTCATGGAGGCCTCCTCAAGGTAAGGGAGTGTTTGTTCCCTCAACTGCATTGCCCTTACCCCGGTGCTGGAAAATTGGTTAGGATTGCGCCCTGGGTCGGTGCTGGCAAGCTGCCTCGACCCTTCAGGGTTGGCTGGGATAGGCTATCCCAACCCTGGGTTGGGTGGTGCCTGGTGCCAGTATGTCACGCCATTTCCCCCCCAATTGAGTAGCTGCCAGCACGCTTGGGGTTTGTTCCCTAGCGAAGTTTTCCCTGCTGCAGGTTAAGTTTATTGTGATTTTTGTTCAATCATCCCAAGTTCTGTCTTGCGTGCTTATTGGGGGGTGTCAACGTGAAAGAATAAACCAGGGTGAAGCCCGACAAAAGTGCTGATGGCAAAGTGATGGAAAACAGAGGAGCAACAGAGTAGGGGAGGAACAGGACAGAATAGGGGCTAAGAAAAGGTGCACATTTCTGTCTCTACTTTGTTACAGTTTTGCCGTTTTCAGTTGCTTGTAAAATATTGTTATAAATACAGTAAATTTAAGTATTTGCAAGAAAGAAATGGAAGGAGTTGCCGACAGTCTTGAAAATAAAGCATTAATATAATGCTCAAAATCCTGCTCCTATATTAGAAAATAAACTGCAGTATTTAGGCTTAAAACAGGATTTTTTTCTTCTTCATGAAAATATTTACTTTAATGAGCATGGAAGACAATCATGTAAATATCTGCCCTTAGAACTCCTGTATTAATCTCTCTTTAAGAGACATTCTGCAAGCACTGTGTGTATATTGCATAAAGAATATTGGCTCAATCATAAAAAGATTTGTTTATAAAACAAAGTCTATGAATCACATATAGCCAAGTGCTCAGTGCGTTTCTGCCTTAAGCACTTTTTATTTTCACAAGAAGGAAAAGATTTTTAAAATGTGAGAGACAACAAATCCAATGGGACAATATATTAAATGTAATTTTGCTCTTTTTAGATGCTATTTTGTTTTATACTGGGAATTCCTTAACTGCTTATTATCAGACCAATCCTTAATGCCAAGTTTATTTAATGCCAGTTACAGACTCTCCTCTTCAAAATGAAAAACGTGGAGAGGAATGCTTGTTTCTTGAGCAGCCAGATTTGGATATATGGCAGTAACAGGAACACACTTAGACCAGGCTGCAGGAGGGGAGTCGCCTCTCAGCTCAGTCGCTGGACTCTCCCAGGGTGAGGACGTCAAAGAGGTATTCGCTCAGGCCATCCTCATGGGCATGCGTGCGCTTCAGGTTAGTGAGATGGTCACCCAGCTTCTTGATCAGCTTCACCTCCTGTTCCGCCAAATCCCGTCCTGCAACAGAGAACGTAAAGTTAGGTTCCGCCAAATTCCCTGCCGGGCCTCCCCAAGGACCTCAATGCCCACACTAGGCTAACTAGTTTCCTCTCCAGAGCAGCCTCAGAGATAGGCAAGAGGGAGGGAGTTCAGTCACCCACTGGGCCTCCTCTCTTTCAGCAGCTTTTGTTTGGGATCACTGGCTGGCCAGCCTCCTCCAGACTGCCCTCATCACTGGCTTTGCTCAGAATACCCCACCACCAAACAATAGGCAGTCAGTTTGTCCTAGCTACAACTGCCTCCTCCCTTTGGTGGCTTCAGGGGCGTGGCAGCCAAACAACTGTTCCCCACAGTTGTTCCCCATAATGAGCTTACCTTAGGCAGTCCTTCCTCTAGCCAGTCTTTCAGCCAGTCCTTCCTTCAGGCCATCCAACAGGCAGGCAGGCAGGCAGGCAGGCTGTCCATCCGTCCGTCCGTCCGTCCGTCCGTCCATCCATCCGTCCGTCCGTCTGTCCGTCCATCCATCCATCCATCCATCCATCCATCCATCCATCCATCCATCACACAGCCAGCAGTCCAGCCATCCAGCACCTACTTGGTGCCCTCCTCCAGGACCTTCCCAGGTCCTCCCATCCAGGACCTTCCCAGGTCCCATCCCAGATCCCTTCTCCATCTCCCATCCCAGCAAAGCCATCCCAGGTGCCGGAAGGAGGAGGCAAACTTGGATAAAGTCACATCATCCCGAGTGAAGTAGAAGCCCAGGGACAAGTAGGCATAGCTGGTGTGGAGGAACTGGTTGACCAAGCGATTCACGCTGGCCTCGCTCTCAGCGTCGTAGTTCTGGCGGATCTTGGAGCTCATAGTGTAAATCGGCGTTGGCTGGCTGCTGGCAAAGGAATTAAGGAAGGGTTGGCCACGGCCCTGCTCCGTTCAAGCACTGTTGAAGCAAGAGGCAAGGAACTGTGGCCAGTAGCGGAACTGGTCTATTATCAGACCAATCCTGAAAGGACAATGGGTAGGAGTGAGAATCAACCATGCAGAGAAATGCATACAGTTCTAGGCTGCAATCACCTTCAAAGCTCCATCCGTGGAACACTAAAACTGAGTGTTGAAAGTGTGAGAACAGATAAAATGAAATACTTTTTTACCCAGCAGGTTATTAATGTGTGGAACTCTTTGCCACAAGAGGTGGTGATGGCATCTGGCCTAGGTGCTTTTAAAAGGGTATAAAAGGACAGATTCCTGGAGGAAAAGTCCATCACAGGCTATAAGCCATGATGGTTAGTGCAACCTCCTTATTTTAGAGGTAGACTACCTTGGAGGGCCGGATGCAGGGGACAAGCTGCACGTATCTAGTTGTCTTGTGTGCCTAACTAGGCATCTAGTAGGCCATTGTGAGATACAGGAAGTTGGACTAAATGGGCCTTTGGCCTGATCCAGTGGGGCTCTTCTTATGTTCTTATGTGGGTCCAACCCCTCAGCTGGGGACAGCAAGCTTAGCACCAATCAGAATGCTGACAGGTGTAGGAAGAACTGCATCAGCCTATTCTTTCTTCATCTTAGCAGAAATGTTTCTATTTACAAGTTCTCAAAAATGTCAATACAGCAAAACTACGCACATCTATAGCTAGAAAATGAATTATCTACCTACTTAAGAACATCAGATGATACCTGCTGGTTCAGACCAACAAGTCCAGCATCCAATTTCCCACAGTGGCCAACCAGATGTCTCCAGTATTCCCATAAGTAAACGGGGAGATGAAGGTCAATATCTCTGCCCTGACATTGCTCCCCAGCCACTGGTGTTCAGAAAATGTACTGCCTGTACAGAGAAATCTAGAGGTAGCAGGCAGCCATCATGACTAGTAGCTGTTGATCAAATTGTCTTTCTTGAATTTGTCGAATCTCCTTTTAAAGATATTCTGGCATGTTCCAGTGCGATCAAGAAATAGAATGTAGGGCAGGGACAATAAAGACAATGTGGCTAGGCAGATAGGAACAAGCTGATAGAGACTTCACCCCAATGTTATCTCATTAAGGGGGAATGGCCCAGTAATGATTCCCTACAGTGGGTCATGACCCACACTTTGGGAACCACTGCCTTAGCGATCTAGGTTTTTCCATGCAAAGCTACATATATGCAGAGTGCTTTTCACAATGGCCTCCTGTGAAATCATATGTACCACTCTTACCTAAAAGTAGCTCTCAAGGGAAACTCAAATATCAGACACAAGTGGCTATAGTGAGCCAAAATAATGGAATCAGCCAAAGAAGAATAAACTGATTTGCTTTCTGTTTCAATCTGTTTGAGATAGCAATCAGGCTCTTTAATATTTCAGCATACACTCAGCTGTGAATGCAATCGTTTTGCATTCTAAATATTTCATCTCGTATTCCACTACTGGACAGGAACTGGAGCTGATCTGCTCAAAAGGGAGCTGTAATAACATATGGCCATAGTGTGGATTTATACTACAGATTGATACTATAGATTTTTACTATTCAGAATTTTTCTGCGTGTGAGAGGTATATACAGAGAGGTATATGTCTGAAGTGGTTTGAAGTGTATTTGAAGTGTATATGTATATGTTTGAAGTGGTTAAATTTGTCCATTGCTGGTGGATGTGAGGGCGATCTGGCTGCGACATTGCTGGTAACATCCTTAAAAATAGCATGCAAGCCAAAAGTAATGTGTTTTGTTTCTCTAATTTCTCTAATGTTCTGAAAATAGTAGTATCATGCAAGCAGTGGTGGAATCTAACGTGGGAGGATCCAGAACGCTGGGCGGGACTTATGTGTGATTGGCAGCCTGTCTGTTCCGTTCCGCCGCCTGCCCGCCCACTGCGCGGGCTGTCCCCAGTTGGCGCGCCCCACCGCTGCTCGCCCAGGCACCCAGCACGCCCCCACCCGTCCCCCCCGGCAAGCAGGCGCCCCCTCCGAGGCCAGGGCAGCCCGCACAGTGGGCGGACAGGCGGCGGAACCGAACAGACGGGCAGCCAATCACACATAAGTCCCGCACAGCATTCCAGATCCTCCCGCGTTAGATTCCACCACTGCACGCAAGTAGAAATCAGCATAGGGCACAATCCTAACCAACTTTCCAGCACTGGCATAACTGTGCCAATGGATCATGTGCTGCCTCCTACAGTGGAATAGTAGTCATGGAGGCTTTCTCAAGGTAAGGGAATGTTTGTTCTCTTACCTTGCAGTGGCATTGCCCTTACTCTGGGGCTGGAAAGTTGTTCAGGATTTTGCCCGAGCAGCCCAATCCTGAATGTGGCTACTGCTGCATCCTGAAGCAGCCAGGCAGCTGCGGGAGCCTCCCCAGGGAAAGGGGAAGTTTGTCCCCTTTCCCTGAGGTAAGGACACAGAAGTGAAGGCCTCCGAGTAAGGCTGTGAGGCCTTACTTCAGAGGTCAGGAACTGATGGTGAGAGTCACCGCTGGTCCTGCCTCCATCTACCCCTCCTCGCCCAGGAAGTCCTCCTGCTCTGCCCACTTTAAGGCCGCATCACCAGCGAACGGTGAGCTCACTTCTTGCTGGTGACCAGTGCTCCCTCCATGGTGCCACCCCAGTGCTGGCAGTAAGGACTTACCGCTGGCGTTGGAGGTGCTTTAGGGCACCATGCGCAACAGTTGCCCAGGCAGTACAAGCATACCGCGCACAGTAACAGGCTTTGGATGGGGCCCTCAAAATGTACATGCAAATCTCATATGAATTCCATCGTATTGATTGAGAAGATGTATTTCAAACATAGGATTGAATTAACCAGCAATTAACTAATATTTTTAATTCCATTTCCTTTTGCAATTCATTTAATAAACTTCCAGAGGGGGAAAATAATAAATGCTCATGAGCAGTTTCCACAGAATTGGACTTGTGTTCATTCTGTCTGCAGATGGTTTCCAATGCTGGTTTGTTTGTTTTTTGTTTTAATTTGGCAAACTGCACTATCCTACAGAAATTGCCCTTGCAAACACCTGCAGGAAATAATCCTATGTTTCAAATGGTGAAATAAAGAATATGCTAAGTTCTGAGAAGGTTTTGAGGGCTACTTTTATTTTGATCTCTGCCAATCCATAGGGAGTGTTCAGAGGTACTTTGGAGAAAGGACGTATGAAATAGTTTTTTGGACATTTATTGTTTGGGATCAATTCTTTCCTGTTCTTTGAATTCAAAAGATTCAGAAAATTGGACATCCCTTTCATTCATTTAGTTGGCTAAAGGGATGATTATAATTTGTCACATTTTGGCAGCCCAAAGAATTGTTATGATATCTCTCCTTGTTTTTTTTCCAGACCTCTCAGAAAAATCTACAGCATAAATTGCTGTGTTGGGATTTAAAATATGCTTAAAAGAAACCTAATGAAAAAGTAACAACTTCAGAATTGTATGTGAGGTGGATATATTTTTTTTTCTCAGCCGCACAAAAAAAATCAGTATACTTCACCTTTGTACTGGCAAGCAATATGTTTGTATATGTAAACTATGGTTTCTATTGTAGAAATTGATTGTTCTAAGGATCTGAGGAATGTGATGGAAGAAAGACTGCTGTTGATTCTCATCTCTTTATAGGCATGTGAAGGGGAATTTAAAAAGTAATAAATTATCCTGGAAAGGAATGCATATATTCAGAGCACAGTCCTATGCATGTCTACCTAGAAGTAAATCCTATTGTGTTCAGTGCAGCTTACTCTCAGGAAAATGTGATTTCCTGCGAGTAAGCCCCATTGGGCACAATGGACTTACTCCTGAGTAGTCATGCACAGGCTTGTGCTCTTAATAGCATAACTAGAGTGAGATAAGCAGGATACCAGCCACCAGAGAAGCCCGGAGTGCGCCCAGGGCAGGGCAATGTAATCGTGCCCCCAGCACCTCACCCCACCCCATGCATCGCCCAGCCACGCCTCCCTGAGCCCAGATTTGCTCCATTTGGGAGTTATTTGTTGGGGGGGGGGGGGGGCCGAGCCAAAAACCGTGCAGGTTGCTCTGCGAAATGGCGCCTCGCCACTGCCGGGCACCCATTGCTCTTGCCACCCCCTGCTACACCCTTCCTCCGCCTCTGCCAGCCACACCTGCAACTTGAAAGTGGCTCTTAAAGGTTGTGTTAAATAATCAAAGGTGCAATCCTAACCAACTTTCCAGCTCTGACATAACTGTGCCAATGAGGCATGTGCTGCATCCTGTAGTGGGGGGGGGGCAGTCACAGATGCCTCCTTTATATAAGGAAGAGCCCAATCTTATGCATGTCTACTCAGAAGTAAGTCCCATTATAGTCAATGGGATTTACTCCTTAGTAAGTGTGAATAGGATTCCAGCCAGAATGTTTGTTCCCTTACCTTGGAGCTGCATTGCCTTTACTCTGATGCTGGAAATTTGGTTAGGACTGTAATCCAGTCTTAAGGCTGTAATCCAGTCCACACTTTCCTGGAGGTAAGCCCCATTGGACACAATAGGTCTTATTTCTGAGTGGACATGCATAGGATTGTGCCCATGCATAGGACTAATCCTTCCCAGCATTAGTGCAGAACCTCCTTTAAAGGAATCCCTGTAGGTATTTGAGACCTATTTGCCTTTCTGAATTTGGCATGCAAACCAATTCCTTAGGGCAGTGCAGCAACGGGATCTACAAATGATCAAGGGGAATGCTGGGCGGGACTTATGCGGGGCTTCCGCGTGATTGGCTGCCCGTCCGTAGGGTTCCGCAGCTGTCCTGGCCTCGGGGGGGGCTGCCCCTGGTTAGCGCGCCACCCGCTGCTCGCCCAGGCACCCAGCGCGACCCTCACCTGTCCCCCGCGGTGAGCAGGAGCCCCCCCCGAGGCCAGGGCAGCCGTGGAATGCTACGGACGGGCTGCCACTCAAGCGGAAGTCCTGCCTAAGTCCCGCCCAGCGTTCCCCCTGATCATTTGTAGATCCCGTCGCTGGGGCAGTGATTCCCAAACCGTGGGCTGGGACCCTCCAGTGGGTCGCGTGAAGCACCCACCTAGGGCAGCCATACTGAAAATATGGGAAGACAGGATGCTGGAAAGGGCTGTGTGATTGTTTTGCTTGTGTCAAGGCTGAAAATAGTCTTTTTTCTTTCCGATTCACTTTGCTATTGGAAAATGACTGAGAAATAACCCAACTGACTTCTGCATTCTCAGGAAAGCAGCAGGTTCTGGTGTCACAATGACGACCCTTCCAGCCATGCCATCATTTCTGATGTTCCTGGACAATTTGTCATTCTAAAAATTCTAAAAGGTTTGAGAACCACTGCAATAGGGTGAATAGGAAGGCATTCCACTATCCAGCCCTCCCACACGAAACTCACATTCCTTGGCCAAGTGGAAGAGGCACACTGGCTATGGGAGGCTGGCAGAAACCTCTCATTCCCAACTGCTCTAGTGTAGTACTTAACATGCACATCCTCATGTGTGCACACTGAGGTTTTCCCATCATGGACAGTATGCCACGCACTAACATAGCACTCTCCCAATATAAGCTTGCTCTGAGGAGTGCAGACCACGCAGGGTGACCACTTACAGCTTCCAATTAGCGCTGTGCTTGCAGTAAGGGACATTCTGCTACTCAATGCTACTTGGAGGAGGCACGAATTGCTCTGGTTAACTAGTGCTTATTGAAGCCACCTCACTGTGGAACAGCAAGCAGCAAGAGCAGTCTGCCTGAGCAGTGGGAAAATCAACAAGAGTGCCCTTCAATCCCATTCTTCACTCATCACAGTTTCTTTGACCCAGAAACATTTTCTGCTTTGTAACTTCTACTTCTTTTGCTTTCATTCTTTTCACACTCCAGCCGAAAAGTTTGAACACATTTCAAAAAGGAGACTAAGCACTTTATGGCCTGTGCAACTTTGCATATGACACAGATAAAACGTAAATTACGTCCTTGCCTTCTTTCAGAACCCGCTGTGTAATGGCAGAAGCAGAGAGTTTTACATCTGCCCCATAGAGGAGCACCAAATTTATTGGGTTTAAATGAGAGGGGAGGGCAAAGAAAGTTTAGTGTGCAAATTTAGTGGGGAGAGCAAAGCCCTGCTCTTGCATATATTTCAGATTTAATTGCAATGAAGCAGTGCATTATTTGTTGTAGTCATTTTTATAACCAGAGATAACCAAACTGCTGGGGGAAAAGCATGTATACTTCTATGGTCCTTCCTAAAGAGCACCTCTTCCCCTACTGTGGGGTACGTGAACTCTGGGAGTGGGTGTCCATGGGACATTATGTAGGAAGAACAAAAAGAAAAAGTGTAAGATCCTCAGACTTCATCTTTATTTATAAAACACTACACATATTAAGCAGCTAAGAATTTATTTTTGTGTGTCGGAAGGCCTAAAATCGGTTAATGGCCCATAAGCAGGGGTGTAGTTGAGGAGGAGGAGGTGGAGCATGGAGTAGAGCTCTAGGACTTCATCTGTAGCAAGGGGCAGGTCATCAGGAGAACTGCTCAGATACAGCCTTTGAAAGGATGTTAGCTAAGAAGAAGCATCAGGCTCAGCAGGAGGCAAACTGAGAAACTTGCCTAGGGACATAATTTCTTGTGTAGGCTATTATCATCCACAAGGGAAAGACAATACGTAGCTCGTATTACAGTAAGGCTACACTCTTATGCAAATTTACTAGGGAGTAAATTTGAACACCAGTAGTTCCCAACTGTTAGGGGCCTACCCCTTAAAGAGGGTAGCAACATGACTGGGGACCTGTAGTGCTGTTAGAACGGCACTTCTGGGTTTCACTGCAGCTGCCACCACCGGATCTGGGCAAATTAAAAAAAAAAACTCTTTTACTGCCACTCCCACGGCACTTGGAAGTGCCGTTCTAACAGCAGTACACGTCCCTGGTTGGGTCACCACCCTCCTTAAGAGGGTAGTACCCCCCCCCCAGTGCATGCTTGCCTGAGGGTTGCAATAGGCTAGTACTTGTTATATATACTTATATATATTTACTTAAATACTTGCTATATATATATTTGTTATAAATAAATAAATAAATTGTTGTTGTTGTTGTTCAGTCGCTAAGTCGTGTCCGACTCTTCGCGACCCCATGGACCACAGCACGCCAGGCCTCCCGGTCCTCCACTAGCTTCCGGAGTTCGCCCAATTTCATGTTCATCGCTTTGGTGACACTCTCTAACCATCTCATCCTCTGCCACCCCCTTCTCCTTTTGCCTTCAATCTTTCCCAGCATGAGGGTCTTTTCTAAAGAGTCCTCTCTTCTCATGAGGTGGCCAAAGTACTTAAGCTTCAGCTTCAGGATTTGTCCTTCCAGGGAGCAATCAGGCTTGACTTCCTGGAGGATGGACCGATTGGACCTTCTTGCAGTCCAGGGGACTCTCAAGAGTCTTCTCCAACACCATAATTCAAAAGCATCTATTCTTCGGCGCTCTGCCTTTCTTATGGTCCAGCTCTCACATCCATACATTGCTACTGGGAAAACCATCGCTTTGACTATGCAAACCTTCGTTGGCAGGGTGATGTCTCGGCTTTTTATTAAGTTGTCTAGGTTCGCCATAGCTTTTCTCCCAAGAAGTAAACGTCTTTTAATTTCATGGCTGCAGTCGCCATCTGCGGTGATCTTGGAGCCCAGGAAGATAACGTCTGTCACTGCTTCCATTTCTTCCCCTTCTATTTGCCAGGAAGTGATGGGAGTGGTTGCCATGATCTTAGTTTTTTTAATGTTGAGCTTCAAAATAAATAAATACTTGTTGTTATATATATTTGGATATTTAAATTCTTGCAATTTCCTTTGAAATTTTGAGATGAAGGTAACAAGATCATTTAATAATAGAATAAGTTTCAAAGTAGAAATAAGCAGCAGGAGAAGAAAGTGATTTTTTTTGTTACGGTCTTAGGGTGTGGTTATGGAGGATGTCAAGCTCCTGCATTCTTAATTTACCACTATACCACTACCCTTAATTTTGCACCAATTTCTGCATAGTGTAACTTATGACCAGCTATGGCAGCAATCCTATTTACCTGGCCCAGAAGCAAGGGACCCCGAGTAAGGGGCACAGCTCCACCCTCCCCTGCCCTGGACCTCCCTCCTATCCTGCCCAGCACTGCCGCATCTCTGATGAGCCAGCAAGTGGGGCTCCCTCCGCTCAGGGCTGTTGTCGACATGTTGCTGCCCCAGCGCCAGCAGTAAGGGTTGCTTACTACTAGAGTTGGAGTTGCTTTACAGCGCCTTGTGCAACGTTTGCCCAGGTGGTATGAGCGTACCGCATGCGGTAAGGCCTAGTGGATTGGGCCCTCAAAGGACAAGTCATTTGGCCCTTTGGGGGACTGCAGCATGATAAGGTATTGTAGTGCCTGGAACATAGAAATGCTCCATAACAGTGGTTCCCAAACTGTGGGTCCAGACCACAGTTAGTCACAAGCCAATTTCAGGTGGACTGCGAAACACCCAGAGCAGCCATATTGAAAATATAGGGAGATGGGATGCTGGAAAGGGGAGGACTGTGTGGTTGTGGTTGTTGTTACTTGTGTCAAGATTGTAAATAGGATTTTTTTCTTTCTGATTCACTTTGCTATTGGAAAATGGCTGAGAAATAATCCAGTTTATTGTTGCATTCTCAGGAAAGCAGCAGGCTCTGGCATCACAATGACGGCACTTCCGGCCATGACATCACTTCTAGTGGGTCCTGAACAGATTGTCATTCAAAAAGTGGGTCCTGGTGCTAAAACAATTGAGAACCACTGCTCTATAATTTTTTTTTTTGTCCATTGGGAATGTTTATTTTGGTTTAATCGCATTTTCTCTCTAGAGTGCAGAAATTATGTTTATCCTTCTTACCACATTTATAATAATTCAGTACATGACACATCATCAGTATGTTTGCATGTATCATCAATACAGTATATTTGCATGTATGTACATAGTTTTAAATGGCAAAATGCAAAACCAGACAAATATTCCTTTGTTGCAATGGCAGTCCAAACTTACTTGTCAATAATTTATTAAAACACAATGTTTTGAAAGGTGCAAAATAGTGAAATCAATTCAAAATTCTGTCTTTTATGAAGAGCAATAATATTTTCAATGAAAGCAGTAAAGGTTCAACCGCTACCCTTAATGCAGGTTGATGTGCGAATTGGTATTTCAGCCCCTTACTACAAATCTATCTATTTTAGCTATGTATTTGGGCAGTTATGCACTTATTCATGTGTGATAAACTTGTTTATTTCATTGGGATGAAGTGAGCCCAACAATATGCAGGACTGAACTGAAAAGGAGATATTCTACAATTTTCCCCCCAAACAATGGACATCCAGTTGCCAAATATACAGATTTAGTACAAGTTCCAGGTAAATGCTCATCTTAAAAATATTGTAGCAATTGATAATTCAAATCCCAGATCCTTTCCTTTAAAAAAATAGCTGTTAATTTAATTTATATGTGTGAGTTCCAGCTGTGCCTTTAAATGTTGTTTATGTGGTTCAAATGTGTTTACAAAGCTTATTTTCATTTATTGCTTTAATTCATTTAATATATATGTCTTCTGAAAGCATCAAAATGTTGAAGTGAATACTATTTCAGCACTTTACAGAGACTCAGAAATATTACCACTAATTTCTACAAATTTAGCAACATCCTTAACATTTTAAGAAATATGTATAATTTTATTTATTTTCTTTTGTTGTTTTGAATTTTAATATGCATGCTCAGCCTATTTCCTGGAATGACATCCTAGAATGCACATATTTTAGCCTTAACAAAAAAAAATTCCCCAACAGGATGAAGAGATGGCCCTTGGTTTATTAATATAGCTGTGGAACAATGAGAGCAAGTGTCTAAGTATCACAATTTGTGATCCTTTGGCAAAAGCAGAGACCACACTGTATTTGCTTTGTGTTCCCCAGTGGCTTTTTTCTATTTCCAAGTATGCTTTAAATGGAAAAGGCCAGTTTTAGAACGACAATTTAAAATAGCTATGTTCTCATCTGCAGTTCATAAAAAATGTAGCAACTTTCTCCCTCCTCTCTCTAACTGTGCATGGCAACATTACTTTCTACAATTGTGTATGCGTTGCTGATTTCTAGCACAGGAACGCAGAATACTAGATACATTGGTGCTTAGTTCAGGCTTTTCCCCCCTTTAAACCATGCTCAATCTTACTGAAGGCAGCTGCTTCTGCTTCCTAGGATCATGAAAATGAGTGCAACATTTGTATAAACGTTGCTTAAAACATCTGGATATTTGGTAATATTTTGAACTGGTGTGAAACAGTGCGGGATGTCATCCAGTTCTCCATTAGGTCTGTCCGCCCATGTATAATCTCGGCATTCTATGAAACACAGTTTAAGTATTTGATAGTTTAAGTAGCTTCCTTAAAAACCTTCCAAATAATAGCAAATAGAAGTTGTATAAGTAAGAAAACACAGCATTTTTGTTTACTTGATTCCAGTTATCATTGCAAATTCCAAAAAAAGGCATGGCTGCAAAAGTAAATTATTTTCTCTTTATACAGCATCCTACCTTCACCCTGAAATAACAATAATATATATTTAAAACTTCACCGAAGTCTTAATATACCCGACTAACTTTGGCACACATGACTCTGCTAAGCAAGAGTCCATGACACTGATTACATTGTTTAATGCCTACTTCAGGATGTTTAAGAAGAGGGTGATATCATCTAAATATGTGATAAAAAGAGATTACTGGTACATATAATATTCCTCACTGGCAGGCATTCCTATCGTGTCATATCAAAGTCTAGCAAAATGTTGAAAGTTAGAAATGTTATCAAGCATTAGCAGGCATTTAAAGAACGTCTCTTGAATATTTCTAGCATAAAAAGTATTTCATGTGATGTAAATTAATGGTAATTTTTCTGACTTTAAAAGAGAGCTCTGCCAGTACATTTCAGTGTTCTGGACCCAATTCTGCTAACATGGAGATGCTTTCAATTTGCTGTGCCTGCCTTCCCGCCTTAGATGGCTGCGATTGCAACAAAATTAATCCATTTAAAAATCTGCGGCTTAAACTTAAGGATTTTCAATCCCCCCACCCCTCTTTTTTTTTCTTAGAATATCAATAAGTTCCAATTGAAGAGCGGATTCTTTTGCAATTCAGGCATGTGCCGGCGATAACGGGCGAGTTGGCATGAAGAGAGGCAGAGATGGATTAATTATGCAGAGAACATGGAAATTCTGCTTATCATCGGCTAGCAAAGGAGCCCAGCTCACATAATCAGCAAACGAAGGGAGAGAAAAAAATAACAATGCAATGGCACCTTCCAGCCCATCATCAGGATTTTTCTACCCCCTTGTAATTAAAAAATAACATACACTTATAGCCCTATCTCCTGTGCAGGCAAGGAGTGGATGTCCACAAAATAATTGCACTGGGATATTAGAGCTGGAAATAAGGGCTGCCCACTCCTACTATCCCTTCCTCCCTCCTTCTGCATTCTCTGGACTCTACTAGGCACTTCCTCTCTCTCTCTCTCTCTCTCTCTCTCTCTCTCTCTCTCTCTCTCTCTGGAATCCAAGTCAGATGGATGTCTCAGGTGACACCCTATCTTAGTGTCCATGACTCCCAAAGCTCATCCTTATCATGATGCAAGGAAACATGTATGTGATAAATACTTGTCCAGAAGCAGTGGGGTTTTTATCCTGATCACCTGCAAGGTATCTGCAGAAAACCATTCTGATGAACCCTTTCCAACTGGTCTTTAATTGACTTTCAGAATAGACCCATTATCATAGGATGCTGTGATGTTGCTGTTATCTTTCTGTGATGCCTGCAAAGATTATGCCTCCTAGGATATCAATCAACAATCAATCAGCAGTATTTATATACCACTTTTCAACACAGTTCACAAAGCGGTTTACAGGCTAATGAATGAATGAATGAATGAATGAATGAATGAATGATCTTCTGCTAATGTATATCTTTTTAAGATGCTAAAGGTAAAACACGAGTGTTTACTATGAATCTTAGGAAGGTCTGTGTATAGGACTTAGAAACAGTATGCAAACAATTTATGTATTGCCCAATGTACATTGATTTGACATTTGTGCTCTCTGCTTCCTTAATGGTATAATCCATTTTTACAAATCAGAATACAAATACTTTTATATGGTGATGCTCGATAAGCAGAGTGCATTATAAATTGTTTTTGGTGATTTCTAATTTCTCTCGCAAAAATACTTTAAGTTATACCTGTGCCTTAAGAATGAATACGGGCTTTTGGAAATCCTTGGTCACCTCCACTGCATTCATTCGCCAAGCAGCAGAAGAGACAGAAAGGGAAAAAAGGAAGCCCAGAGCAAGACAAGTGCATGCAGCAGAAGAGGACGAGTGTTCACAAAGAACAGTAGGTAGCTGGATCTATGCATATTCCTCCATACCAAAGAACCACTGTGGGGTGCTCTGTGCACGCTAGGATACACAGTCTGCTGCTGGCCTTGATATTAATTATAGAAAGAAGTGTAAAATAGCTCTGAGCTAAGGGTGGGAGAAACTCTGGATACAAACCAACCAAATCACAACCAAATCTCTCTCCAAGCTCCAACCACACATTCAGTTTTTAAAAAGTCCAAGATGTCTCCCCTCTTCTGCTTACATTCTGGCCCACAACAGTTTTCAGGATTGATGAGTCAGACATTCCCTTTTAGGTAAATTATTTCACCTTGTCCCATCTTGTCGCATTGATAGTCTGGGCTACCTTCAGGTACAGAGTTTTAGATTATGCTTTGAAGAGTGAAGGTACAGTCAGTTCTCATTAACCGCTGGAGTTAGGTTCCTGGAACCCCCCCCAGTTATGGAAACTGGGGTTACTGAATTATTGTTCCTATGGAGAAAATGGAGTTAGGTTCCCATGGACCCTCTTAGCTATACACTATATCAATGAACCTGAATCTTACCTTGAACTCTATGTGCTGGGTCATGGCGAGGGTAGCTCAACATCTTGGTAAAACACTTTCATTAGCACTATGCTTCCCTGCCATTGTGCAATTGTTGAAACAGGGTAAGCACTTCAAGTTAGCACTTGGAGCTCAACTGCAACTTGTTAGTCAGGAGAACTGCCTGAGGCAAGGCCGGCTCTAGGAGCGGCGGGGCCCAATGTGCGGCATTCCCATGGGGCCCCTCCCCCTCCCCAGGGGGACCCCACTCACCAAGAAATGCCGCACCTGGCACCTGGAAGTAGTTGGCGGTGACATTATGACATCACTGCCAACTGCTTCCAGGAGGCCCATTTTGGGCCATTCGGAGACAGGGAAAGGTGGGAGGGCCCAAGGTAAAGCTGCTCTGCTCATCCACTGACATATATCCCATAGAGATCCCTGTTGCTGCAGCAGGCAATATCGTCACTGCACTGGGGCAGGGCCCCCCCAATGTGATGACATTAGTCACATTGGCTTAAGGCCAGCCCTGGCCTGAGGCCTCTCAGATGCTTTTGACTACTGCAAATGGGTGTCACAAAAGTGCCATAAGGCAACTCTAGTGCTGGTGATATGGGCTTACCGTCAGTGCTGGACTAGTGCCAGTAGGCACCCAGCCACAGCACCAGGAGAACCCAGCATGGAGGTTCCCAGCAGTAACTGTTATTGCTGCCGCCGCAGAGTTCTTCTGGGGTGAAGGGAGGGTGGGGGAGGGGGAGCAGTGCGGGGGAGGGGGTGGGACTGGTGGTGGCCTCTATTGCTGAATCCTATCCTTCATGTGGGGCCACACAGCCCAACATGGTAGGTGCTCAAGTCTACGCTGGCAAAATAGCTGGCACAGACTTGAGGACGCTCATTGCTGGGCCAGAGCCCTTACCTGGGAGAAGGGGACGAACATCCCCTTCTCCCAAGGAGCCTCCGAAGGCTGCCGTGGCTCCATTGGATGCAGTGATAGACATTGGATAAGTTTTGGCACCGCTGCTCTTACAGGGCTAGACAGTTTAAGATTGTGCTGTGCGTATGCGGCGACATAGGTTACACACAGTGATGTCATGCAGGGGGAACGCGGGGGAACTCAGTTCCACTTGTTAAAATTAGGGATGACTCCGCCCACTTCACTCCGCGGCACTTCCCCCCTCCTCCCCCCTCCCAGCTGCGGGTAGACCTGGGCTCTGCCAGCCTCTGGCTTATGATGTCACTTCCGGTGGGCGGGTCCCAACACGTGCCAATCAAAGTGAGTTCCTGTTCTTAAATCATTTAGATGCCACCACTGGTTACACATCTATTGTAACAGATAAGTGAATCTGTGGGATCGGAATATGTGGATAATGAGGACTGACTGTATATGTGGTTTTACGCTCCTTGAATATAAGCACTTTGTGTGTCCCAGAGAGATCCAGATTTTGGGAGGAAGCAAGAGAGGCTTTCTGAGCTTGTCCTGGGTCCTAGTTGTCCTGGCTGCAAAGAGATTCTTGAATGATTGATTTAGCACCATCAAGGTACATGGTGCTTTACACAGAGCAAGACGACCAATCCTACCTCGAAGGGAGATAGCAAGAGAAGGGAAATGGAGGCAGGGATGAGCACAGGAAGAATATGTAGTTTTCTGAGTTGTGCATATGAACTTAGCTGTTGTAGGGAATGAGAATGTAAACATTATGCCAAGGACTTCACAGAAACAAATGCCAAAGTTAGTAAATGGCTTCGCTAGCACTGAATTGGCCTAGCAAGTTCCCAGGACAGCTGCAATAGGAAGTGTTTGGTGAAGGTATAGCAACAGATGGCAACAGGGCAGGCTTTAAGCCAATGTGACCAATATCACTACATTGGGCCCTCGTTTTGGGGGGCCCTGCGCTGCTGTTGCAGCCAGGATCTCTTTGGGTTGTAAGTCATGGGGCAAGCAAAGCGTCTTTGCATTGGGCCCTCCTATCTGCTCC
Source organism: Lerista edwardsae (assembly GCA_029204185.1). Classification (NCBI taxonomy): domain Eukaryota; kingdom Metazoa; phylum Chordata; class Lepidosauria; order Squamata; family Scincidae; genus Lerista; species Lerista edwardsae. The sequence continues at coordinate 623,575 of JAJKFI010000024.1, read as the reverse complement.
TACCTCTGAATGTCCCAACGTGTTTCTTCTGGAAGCAGCTGGCAGTGATTTAATCATGTCACTGCCAACTATTCCCAGGTGCCACGCTTTGTGTGCAGCACCATAAGGACTTTTAGTTGCCACAGCTATAAGGTGAGTTGGGGCCCTGTGGGAAGGGTGTCCGTCCCCCCCCCCCAACAGGAATGCCTTGCATTGGGCCCCTCCACTTCTGGGGCCAGCCCTGGATTGCAAGGTAGATGGTCACTGAATGAGAATGAAGCTCTCTTTTCCGAAGCCCCGTGGAACCTGCAACAACTATATTATCCTATGTTCCCAAGTTCCATCTTGAGTGATCCTAACTAAAATTCATACCTCTTTATGCCACATTAATTTGTCTGGAAGAACTACTCTTATTGCCCGATGCTCTGTGCACAATCATTAATGTGATCTGGAATCTCAATTCCATGCACAAACAGGCGTAGAAAAGTAAAAAAAAAAAATGCCACCCATTTAGCACTCTTAGGTTTGTGCAGGCAGTGGGTTGAATCCAGCTGGATGTGTTGGGTCATCTTCAGTGGAACTTTGACTGCTTAATTTGGAAGTGACACGTCCCTAATCACAAACTGCACTTCAGAATCCTCTCCATGTCTGAAAGACAGTTTGTGATGGGGATAGGAATTTGTTACTCAAAAAGAAGTAAAAGATTTCACTGGGCATGTTCAAGCCTTTGAACAAACCCATCTTCGGATCCAAGACTTGGTGGCTGCACTGAACACTTGGAGGCAGTATTGTAGAGCTCTCATTGCCCTAATTGGATAGTTCCATTCCCCAGTAGTGATGCATTTCTATGTTTTGTACTGCTTCAGTTTGTATCAAGCAAAATTTGAAACAAATTGCCTGGACAATATTCATGCAATAGTACTGTATATATTTTGATGCAAACACGTAGGAGAAAACGGTTTAATTTTTATGCGAATTTTGCTGTTTTCCAAAGGTAGAAGTGCAGAAAGCAGTGTTATGCATTGTTGTTCAAATAATTTACATTATAATTATTAGTATGCATATAGCTGCTTTGAATGCCTGTGATGGAGATAAAGCGTGATGCCTGTGATGGATACATTTTGTTTGTATACATTTTATTAACAAAATAAGTAGCATCCTCCCCTTGGAGCCCAAAAAGTCAGGGAGTGAGGATGCTGCTGTAGGCATCTCTTTGGGTCTGCTGCATGATGTTCTCACCTGTCGGACCACTACCTTTGAGGAGCAAGGAAGGCACAGCAGCATTAGTCATACCTGTTCTTTGCTTGAGAGGCATATTCAGTGCTTGTGGGACAGAGTGGTGCCACCAGACCTTACATGTAGTGGTGCCCTGGAGGGGCACAGACCATGGTGGCTTGGACCATCACCTTTCCCTCTCCTGAGGGGGGGGCAGCGGAATTATGCAGTGGGCCAACCCCCATGTGGCAATGGTGCAGTCCTAGAAAACAAAAGGGATCAGAATAGTTAGGGGTAGAAACATGAGAGGCAGAGCCGTTCCAGGGTCTGAGCGCGCCCAGGGGCGGGGAGAAGTAACCATGCCCCCAGCGCGGCCGCGCAGCCCCCGTGTGTTGCCTGGGCACGCCTCCCTGCGCCTGGAATCGTGTCATTAAGGAGTGATACAAGCTCAAGGGGGGGGGGAAAAGCAGGCAGGTTGTTCCACACAGCGATGCCTCGCCACTGTCAGTGCCCATTGCACTTGTCAGTCCCTGCAACACCCTCCCTCAGCCTCTGATTGAGAGGGAGATGCAGCAGGACCACACAGCACTGTAGGATTCCCTCCCTTTGCTGTGTGGGGTGCATTGTCCTGGCTTTCCTTGTTTGGGGGTGTGTGTGAAGTAGGGGTTCCCCTTGGGTGCTTGTGTGTGGAGCAGAATGCCTTCAATAAGAATTCGGAGAGTTAACACAATGTCTTGCCATACATGTTGTGACGATGAAGAGGCTGTTTGTGCAGAAAGTGTCACCTTGAGTACCGCGCCTTTTGTATGCCGTATCACGTCTCCCAGCAGGTCATTTAAGCTGTACTTTCCCTGGCAGAGACTTTAGTCCTTGGGGTGGTTTGCTATGACGGCTGCCAAATGTAATCCCTGTCCTATGCTCCATTGTAGGAAAGTGCAGGTGGGAGAAAGTGTAGGTGGGAGAATAGCAAGAGGTGCCATTTTCTGCAGTTTTTCCCCTTTCCCATTGTTCCTTATGGGATTACTCCAATCTATGCCAGCTTTCTTGGTGTAGTGTTCTTCTGTTGTCTAAGGGGGGGGGTAACGATGTATATGTCTGCTCTTCTTCATCCCTCCTATGTTCCTCCAACATCATGCCCTAATCTCTTCTCTGTTTTAACCTCTCAGTTGGCGGAGCTGAGCGAGCATTTAAATGATGCCCGAGCTACAATGATGCAGATTTTTTTTATGTTGCAGCAGTGATTGTGTTATGCCCTTCAGCAGGCAAACCTCTACATTGACAGAAATGTCATTGGACCAGTGTACATGGAGGTACACTGGCACATCTTGAGGAAAGAATTGGGCCTCTAATGTATTAGATAGGCATGCATTTTTTCATTGGCCGTTTCCATGATGTCGAAATATGACAGCGTATTTCAGATAAGGCCATTGGAGGTAGGATGGATAGTGAATCCTACATGATGTTCTCCATGTTAATGTATTTCTTGGGCATTAAGGACAATTAATGGAGTGTGACTTTGAAGGCATGAATTGACCCTTAGGGTGAATTCATATATATATTTCACCCAGTGGTGCAATTCAAATGAATTAACAACCGGTTCTATGATGTCATAGCCAGAGCAAAAAAAACAAAACGAAGCCAGCCGAGGTAAGCAAGTGGGTGGGGCCTGGCCATTTAACAACCGGTTCTATAGAACCTGGGCAAACCCCCTGAATTTCACTACTGATTTCACCTGATTAGTACTTGAAATATGGGAGGAAAAGTAGGGGGCCCTTAACAAAAGCCACAAGGCCCATTCCCTGAATATCCTCAATACTATACAACGGTGGTTCCTAAACCGTGGGGCGGGAACCCCCAATTGAGTTGCAAGCCAATTTCAGGTGGGTTGCAAAACACCTAAAACAGTCATATTGCAAATGTGGGAAGATTGTACTGTATGCTGGAAAGCGGGGGACCTGTGTGGCTATTTTGCTTGCATCAAGGTTATAAATAGGCTTTTCCCCCTTTCTGATTCACGTTGCTATTGGAAAATGGCTGAGAAATAACCCAACGGATTGCTGTGTTTTCAAGAAAACAGCAGGCTCTGGCACCACAATGACAGCACTTCTGGCCATGCCATCATTTCTGGTGGGTCTCAGCCAGATTGCCAATCTAAAAAGTGGGTCCTGGTGCTAAATGGTTTGAGAACAACTGCTATACAAGGTACTATTATTGTACTGTATTTTCCCTGCCAAGGAGGAACCTTTTAAAAGTTGCTGTCCTCTCATACTTAACAGAGGAACAACAATTGTCCTGCTTCACCCCAGCATGACATCTTTTCCAGAAGTTGTTGCTAGTGTCTCTTTTGCATCTTTTAAAGATTGTGAGGGTACCATTTATTGATTTATTTCGCTATCACAACTGCTTTGTGAACTACTTTTTGTTTAAAAGGAGTATACAAATATTCTTATTACTAATATTAATTATAATCATAAACAACACAACAAACATAGGTTGGAAACAAATCTGGTATAATTACTGGGATCTACCACATTCTTTGACATCCCAATGGTGTGTTGGTGAGAGCAATGTAACAAGTGAAAAGCGGAGTGCCCCAAGAATCTGTCTTGGGGACAGTGCTTTTCAACTTGTTCATAAATGATCTGGAAACAGGCATAAGTAGTGCGGTGGCCAAGTTTGCGGATGACACAAAACTTTTCCGGGTGGTGAAGACCAGAAGAGATTGTGAAGAGCTCCAGAAGGATCTCTCCAAGTTGGGGGAATGGGTAGCAAAATGGCAGATGTGTTTCAGTGTAGACAAGTGTAAAGTGATGCATATTGGGGCAAAAAATCAAATCTTCATCTATAGGCTTATGGGTTCTGAGCTGTCTGAGACAGCTCAGGAGAGAGATCTTGGGGTACTGGTGGACAACTCGATGAAGGTGTCAACCCAGTGTGCGGCAGCAATTAAGAAGGCCAATTCCATGCTTGGGGTAATTAAAAAGGGGGTTGAGAATAAAACAACCAATATTATCATGCCATTGTACAAATTCGATGGTAAGGTCACATCTAGAGTATTCCGTACAGTTCTGGTCACCACATCTCAAAAAGGAAATGGTGGAGCTGGAAAAGGTGCAGAAGAGAGCAACCAAAATGATTATGGGGCTGGGGCACCTCTCTTATGAAGAAAGACTGCAGCATTGGAAAATGCTTCAGTCTGGAAAAAAGGCACCTGAGGGGGGATATGACTGAGACATACAAAATTATGCACGGGAGGGATGGATTTGATAGAGGGATATTCTTTTCCCTCTCTCACAATACCAGAACCAGGGGACATCCACTGAAATTGAATGTGGGGAGAGTTAAAAAAGATAAAAGGAAATACTTTTTTACCCAGCGGGTAGTTAAGCTATGGAACTTCTTGCCACAGGAGGTGGTGGTGGCATCTGGCCTAGATGCCTTTAAAAGGGGACTGGACAGATTTCTAGAGGAAAAGTCCATCATGGGCTATAGGCCATGATGGGTAGTGCAACCTCCTTACGTTAGTAGTAGGCTACTTCAGAATGACAGGTGCAAGGGAGTGGCAACAGGATGCAGGAATCTTGTTCTCTATTGAGTTCCCTTAGGCACCTGGTGGGCCATTTTGAGATAGATGGGCCTTTGGCCTGATCCAGCAGGGCTCTTCTTATGTTCTTATGTTCCTGGCTGCTATTGACTACTATTCCACTGCAGAATGCTAGGTAAGTGATGGAAAGTTGGTTAGGATTGCACCCACACACTTTTAAAAACTCTTTTAAGATACTTAAAAGAGGTGTGGTGTGTGGACAGAAGGTGTGGACTGATGGTTGAGCTGCTGGTATTGCCTGAAGCAAAGCAGGAGAATCTGTGGTCTCATTTTGGATGGGCGACGGAATACCAGGCTGTGACAAGCTGCAGTACCTGTTGTGGCAGAACAAAGTCACTGTGGAGCTGATTAGCCAGTGCAGGAATGTTGTGAGAAGGCCAGCTGGCAAAACAACGAGTCCAACCTTGAGGACCTATCCAAGCTAGACTTATAATCACCTGCTGAAGCTCAATGTCACATGGCTAGAGGAGAGGAACACACTGTGAAGGCTACATCTGGGACTGAGGATTTGGTGAATCGCAGAATACTGTATATTTGTAAAAACCCCATTGAAAAATGGTGGTTTAGACTAGCCTGCCCATGTAAGAACATAAGAACATAAGAAGAGCCCTGCTGGATCAGGCCAAAGGCCCATCTAGTCCAGCTTCCTGTATCTCACAGCGGCCCACCAGGTGCCCCAGGGAGGCATGTAACAACAAGATGCTTACATCCTGTTGCCACTCCCTTGCACCCGGTACCAGTAGCCCACCACCTTTGTAAGGAGGTTGCACAATCCATCATTGCCTATAGCCCATGATGGACCTTTCCTCCAGAAATCTGTCCAATCCCCTCTTAAAGGCATCAAGACCAGATGCCATCACCACCTCCTGTGGCAAGGAGTTCCACAGATTAACTACCCGCTGGGTAAAAAAGTACTTCCTTTTATCTGTTTTAACTCTCCCAACCCTCAGCTTTAGTGGATGCCCCCTGGTTCTGGTGTTTTGAGAGAGGGAAAAGAACATCCCTCTATCGACTTTATCCCTTCCATGCATAATTTTGTATGTCTCAATCATGTCCCCCCTCAGGCGCCTTTTTTCTAGACTGAAGAGCCCCAAACGCTGCAGTCTTTCTTCATAAGGGAGGTGCCCCAGCCCCGTAATCATTTTCGTCGCTCTCTTCTGCACCTTTTCCAATTCCACTATGTCCTTTTTGAGATGCGGCGACCAGAACTGGACACAATATTCCAGGTGTGGCCTTACCATTGATTTGTACAATGGCATGATAATATTGGCTGTTTTATTCTCAACCCCTTTTTTAATGACCCCAAGCATGGAATTGGCCTTCTTAATTGCTGACGCACACTGGGTCGATACCTTCATTGAATTGTCCACCAGCACCCCAAGATCTCTCTCCTGAGCTGTCACAGACAGCTCAGAACCCATTAGCCTATAGGTAAAGTTTTGGTTTTTTACCCCAACGTGCATCACTTTACATTTGTCTATGTTGAAACGCATCTGCCATTTGGCTGCCCATTCCCCCAACTGGGAGAGATCCTTCTGGAGCTCTTCACAGTCGTCTCTGGTTTTTACCACCCGGAAAAGTTTTGTGTCATCCGCAAACTTGGCCACCTCACTGCTTATCCCTGTCTCCAGGTCATTTATGAATAAGTTGAAAAGCATGGGCCCCAAGACAGATCCCTGGGGCACTCCGCTTTTCACCTCTCTCCATTCTGAAAATTGCCCATTGACCCCCCACTCTCTGTTTCCTGGCCCTCAACCAATTCTGGATCCATAAGAGGACCTGCCCTCTTATTCCCTGACTGTGAAGTTTCTTCAGCAGTCTTTGGTGGGGGACCGTGTCAAATGCCTTCTGAAAATCCAGGTATATGATATCCACAGGTTCACCCACATCCACGTGCCTGTTGACCTTTTCAAAGAATTCCAAAAGGTTTGTGAGGCAAGACTTACCCTTACAGAAGCCATGCTGACTTTCTTTTAGCAGTACTTGTTCCTCTACATGTTTTAGGATTTTATCTTTGATGAGGCTTTCCACCATCTTACCCGGAACAGACGTTAGGCTGACAGGCCTGTAGTTTCCAGGGTCCCCCCTTCTCCCTTTTTTAAAGATTGGTGTGACATTGGCTATCCTCCAATCCTCTGGTACCGTGGCCGTTTGAAGGGACAAGTTGCATACTCTAGTTAAGAGGTCAGCAACTTCGTTCTTTAGTTCCTTAATTACTCTTGGGTGTATACCATCTGGGCCTGGTGACTTATTTATATGTAGTTTATCAATTTGATCTAAAACATCTTCTTTATTAACCAGTATCTGATTTAATTCCTTCGTTAAGAAGGGCTGTTCAGGCTGTGGTATCTGCCCAAGTTCTTCTGCTGTGAAGACGGACGCAAAGAATTCATTTAATTTCTCTGCAATCTCCAAGTCCCCTTTTATCTCCTCTTTCCCTCCCTCACCTCTATAAGCCGCCTCATGTAAGCCGCCTTGGGCATTTGCTTCGGCATGGGAAAGGCGGGGTATAAATTCTTCAAAATAAAATACTTCAAAAAGTGATCCAGGCATGATGGGTGAAAACCAGAAGTGCCCTTTGAGCACAAATCAGGGCTTCTCCTGGCTTCAGGGAGATCCGGAAAGGGGGCTGCGGGCCTCTGCCACACTCCAGCAAGATCCCCAACCACCCAGGTATGCTTAAAAGCCCCTGGGTACTCGTGGTGTCAAGATTGCTGCAGCACCATCAGAACATCCAAAAACGGACCCTTAAGGGGGAATGGCCCAGTTTTGGTTCCCAATGTTGAGTTGTGACTCACACTTTGGGAACTGCTGGTCTAATTTATTAGCAGGCCGCCCAATCCTAAAGCCACCAATGCCCAGGGCTCCAGCAGCACAAAAATGGCAACTGCTGGATCCTGAGGCTACCACCGGGATCTCCTCAGGATAAGGGAATGTTTGCTCCCTTACCCCAGGTAACACTGCTGGGGTGCCTCCTCTGCTCGGCACCTTCATTTGAGTAGGAACAGAGTAGAGGAGACCCATGTCAGGCTGCCTAGCTCAGGAGGGGGGTTATGATCCACTATTCTGTCCCCTCACACGCCTGATCCTCCTCTCCCTTCCCCCTCCCCATACTCCCCACCTCCCACACCCCAAGTATCTTACCACTGGCCAGTGGTGCAGGACTGCCGTCCATCTGTAGTCCCAGAGCTGAGGCCTGGCAGCGCTCCCTCCCCCCCTTTCGCCATAAAAATGCATTACGGCATATTTACAACACTTGGAGTCAGCGGTACAAGCGCAACGCTGGCTATATTGGCTCAGGATTGAGTCCAGTGGTGTCATTCAAATGATTTAGGAACAGGAACTCACTTTTGATTGGCACTTGTCGGGAACCCGGAACCAACCACGGAGCCCATAAGGATCCGGAACGCCCGTTCTGGTCTGTTCCCCCTGAATGACATCACTGATTGAGTCCTAACTTATTAATTACCTGGATCAAGCAACTGCTTCTGTGTACACCATATGCAGTACATGTGCGAATTATAAAACAATAAATGTAATGCTATATAGTATGTGTTCATTTTCTTGAGATGCCTGGTATTAACCATGGACTCTAAAACAATGGTCATTTTAACGTGTTCTAGAGAGAATCCTGTTCCCAGACTGATGCCAACAGCTTCATAGTCTTCATAGTCAAATTTAGGAGCCAAATTTAGGTTGCTAGGCAGGATGCTGAAGGCCAGGACTCCCAAGGTAGCATTCCCAGAAATGCTACCCATTCTACGCGCAGGGCCAGCTAGGCAGGCACAGGGGTCTCAATGCGTGGATGAGACGGTGGTGTCGGGAGGAAGGGTTTAGATTCGTTAGGCACTGGGGGACGTTCTGGGACAAGCCAGGCCTGTAAAAGAGGGACAGACTTCACTTGAACCAGAATGGATCCAGGCTGCTGGCGCTTAACATTAAAAAGGTGGCAGAGCAGCTTTTAAACTTATCCCTGGGGGAAAGTCGACAGGAGCCGAGTGGCATCCGGTTCGGAACTCCTCGTCCCTACGGGAAGAGGAGGGTGGAGGACTACCACAGAGTAATGGAGGAGTAGGAAATAGAACTTGAAACGTGAGTGTAAGTGGCAGTTTGTCCAGTAGAAAGAGAGATGGGGAAAAGGGATCAAAAAAGAGTCCCTCCTTAGGGAAGCCATTATATAGGTGTTATTATGCAAATGCCCAAAGTCTCCGAGCAAAGGTGGGGGAACTGGAATGTTTGGTGGCTAGGGAAAACATTGATATAGTAGGTATAATGGAAACCTGGTGGAATGCAGAGAACCAGTGGGATACTGCAATTCCAGGCTATAAACTCTATAGGAGGGACAGGGAAGGGCTTGTTGGTGGTGGGGTGGCCATCTATATCAAAGAAGGGATAGAATCCAGCAGAGTAGAAACTGAAGGCTGGGCCAGACTCCACTATAGAGTCACTGTGGGTAAAACTATCAGGCCATAAGAGTGATGTAATAGTGGGGGGAGGTGCTATCGTCCTCTGGATCAAAAACTTGAAGGTGACCTTGAAATGAGGAAACAAATCAGGGCATTGACCAAGAGAGAGAGGATTGTAATCATGGGGGACTTCAATTATCCTCATATCGACTGGGTCAACTGGTGCTCTGGTCAAGAAAGAGAGACCGGATTCCTTGACCTGCTGAATGACTGTGCCTTAGAGCAGCTAGTCATGGAGCGGAAGTGTATACCACAAAGAAAGAAGGGCTTGACAAGGTCCAGGAGGGTGCCTGCATGGCTGACGTACAAAGTTAGAGAGGCTGTAAAGAGCAAGGAAGCTTCTTTCCATAAATGGAAGTCTTTCCCCAGTGAGGAGAATAAAAAACAGCATAAACTCTGGCAAAAGACAAGTAAGAAGGTGATACAGGAGGCCAAGAAAGAGTTTGAGGAATGCATGGCTAGCAACATAAAAGGGAATAATAAAAGCTTCTTCAAATATGTTAGAAGCAGGAAACCTGCCAGAGAGGCAGTTGGCCCGCTGGATAGTGAGGGTGGGAAAGAGGAGATAAAAGGGGACTTGGAGATCGCAGAGAAATTAAATGAATTCTTTGCATCTGTCTTCACGGCAGAAGAACTTGGGCAGATACCGCAGCCCGAACAGCCCTTCCTAACTAAGGAATTAAAGCAGATAATGGTTAATAAAGAAGATGTTTTAGATCAAATTGACAAATTACATATAAATAAGTCACCAGGCCCAGATGGAATACACCCAAGAGTTATTAAGGAACTAAAGAACGAAATTGCTGACCTCTTAACTAGAGTATGCAACTTGTCCCTTCAAACAGCCATGGTGCCAGAGGATTGGAGGACAGCCAATGTCACACCAATCTTTAAAAAAGGGAGAAGGGGGGACCCTGGAAACCACAGGCCGGTCAGCCTAACGTCTGTTCCGGGTATGATGGTGGAAAGCCTCATCAAAGATAAAATCCTAAAACACATAGAAGAACAAGTATCGCTGAAGAAAAGTCAGCATGGCTTCTGTAAGGGTACGTCTTGCCTCACAAACCTTTTGGAATTCTTTGAAAAGGTCAACAAGCACATGGATGTGGGTGAACCTGTGGATATCATATACCTGGATTTTCAGAAGGCGTTTGATACAGTCCCCCACCAAAAGCTGCTGAAGAAACTTCACAGTCAGGGAATAAGAGGGCAGATCCTATTATGGATTCAGAATTGGTTGAGGGCCACGAAACAGAGAGTGGGGGTCAATGGGCAATTTTCACAATGGAGAGAGGTGAAAAGTGGAGTGTCCCAGGGATCTGTCTTGGGGCAGGTGCTTTTCAACTTGTTCATAAATGACCTGGAGACAGGGATAAGCAGCGAGGTGGCCAAGTTTGCGGATGACACAAAACTTTCCGAGTGGTGAAGACCAGAAGGGATTGTGAAGAGCTCTAGAAGGATCTCTCCAAGTTGGGGGAATGGGCAGCAAAATGGCAGATGCGTCTCAACATAGACAAATGTAAAGTGATGCACATTGGGGCAAAAAACCAAAACTTCACCTATAGGCTAATGGGTTCTGAGCTGTCTGTGACAGCTCGAGAGAGAGATCTTGGGGTGCTGGTGGACAATTCAATGAAGGTATCAACCCAGTGTGCGGCAGCAATTAAGAAAGCCAATTCCATGCTTGGGGTTATTTAAAAAGGGGTTGAGAATAAAACAGCCAATATTATCATGCCATTGTACAAATCAATGGTAAGGCCTCACCTGGAATACTGTGTACAGTTCTGGTCGCCGCACCTCAAAAAGGACATAGTGGAGCTGGAAAAGGTGCAGAAGAGAGCGACGAAAATGATTACGGGGCTGGGGCACCTCCCTTATGAAGAAAGACTGCAGCGTTTGGGACTCTTCAGCCTAGAAAAAAGGCGCCTGAGCGGGGACATGATTGAGACATACAAAATTATGCATGGAAGGAATAGAGTTGATAGAGGGATGTTCTTTTCCCTCTCTCAAAACACCAGAACCAGGGGGCTTCCGCTAAAACTGAAGGTGGGAGAGTTAAAACAGATAAAAGGAAGTACTTTTTTACCCAGCGGGTAGTTAATCTGTGGAACTCTTTGCCACAGGAGGTGGTGATGGCATCTGGTCTAGATACCTTTAAGTGGGGTTTGAACGGATTTCTGGAAGAAAAGTCCATCGTGGGCTATAGGCAATGATGGATTGTGCAACATCCTTACATTAGTAGTAGGCTACTTCAGAGTACTGGGTGCAAGGAAGTGGCAAAAGGATGCAAGCATCGTGTTGTCTACTCAACTCCCTTAAGCACCTGGTGGGCCTCTCATGCCTTCCTGGGGCACCTGGTAGGCCGCTGTAAGATACAGGAAGATGGACTAGATGGGCCTTTGGCCTGATCCAGCAGGGCTCTTCTTATGTTCTTATGTTCTTATAGTCTCTAATTCAACAGCTGCAGATTTCATGTGGTTTGTCTGTCTGTCATTGAGCTTAGCCGGAACATTTGCACAAGCTGTATACGTCTATAATCTTTTACATTTCCTGCAAACAAGTTTTAACATCTTTCACAATAGAAGACAGATAATAGAATCCTCAGTAACCGTAACAGCAAATTGATTTGTAATCTACCCATGATTAAAATTATTTTCATCATGAAGTAGAAATTCTCATTATTGTTACCATTTTAATATTATCAACTATAAAGTGTCTTAGTGATTGATACTGTAGACAGTGAAACCCTATATTATGGTAATTAAATTTAAAATGAATCAGCCATCCTTATATGTCTCAGTACAGTACCTGATTATTTAAAAACAATTATCTTTCCATGTCACCTAATGGTGCATGCTACTTTGAACTGCCTAAAGAGATTGTTCAGGGACAAAAAGTTGAACCCTAGGTGAAATGTACATCCAAAGCAATCTATGCAGGAATAGCACGTGTGGGGACCGAGAGTGGGTGGTGCACTATTGACATTCATCAAGATTTTCTCTTTCCAATGAAGTTTTTTATTCCGGGCTCTATTAATGCAGGTGGGATGGAGCATCCCATTCTAGAACTGCTATCCATCCTTAAATTCTCTTCTTGCACACAAAGAGTCAATCCCAACCTGGAGTTAGGCCAGCACAGTTAGGCCAGCAAAGTTTGGTCGGCACCAGGACCGCCATAAAGCACATTTGGACCACTCTCGGAGTCAGGGAGGATGGCGCCCGTCTGTGTGCTGGCCTCTCTCACACAGAGAGTAGTCCAAATGTCCTTTAAGGTGTTTGGTGTTCCCTTGTGCCAGCCAAACTTTGCTGGCCTAACTGTAAGAACATAACAAGAATCCCACTGGATCAGGCCAAAGGCCCACCTAGTCCAGCTTCCTGTATCTCACAGTGGCTTGGGTATCTCTTAATCTTGTGGCTTGGCGGAGCTTTCTGGGGAAAAAAAACGAATGCTATAATTTAGGAAGGGAACAACTGGAAACATTGAACTATGTATTCTTTACTCAGTTTCTCCAAGTGATATTTTTAATAGGGACAAAATCTTCCCCAGCAGAGGAAAAAGTTGGAAGCCTTTTATATTCATTTAATCCTCAGTATGCCCCCCCCCCTCCACTCACTGCCTGAAATCTCTCCCTCTTTTACCACTGCCTGTTATTACAAGATACGACTTTCTCTCCATTTTGGTGAAATTTTAGTACAAAAACATTCTTTAGTATCTCCGTTCATTTGCAGATTTCAGCAGGCTTGCAAAAGCACACCTGTTGTGCTGTCTGGATTTTCCTTTTTCTGATCATAGGCTTCTGACAAAGGGGGGGAGAGAAAGATTTTTATCAAACCCTCTTCACTGGACAATGAATTTTCTTCACCATTTGAATGTATCTCTGGAATGCCTGAGTGATTCATTACAGCAGATTCTGAAGTATGACAATGGGCCACAGAAATGACTGATGGTATCTTTTTCCTGATTTCATTTCCCTGATCCTCTTCATCCCTTGGCCTGTGTACCTCGATTAATTAGAAACCAGGGATTTTCACTCATCAGCTGATGGGTTTCATGGTCTGCTCTGTCACAAATCTGCTGCTTTCACTATCTCTCTTACAGCTGGTGGCTGCTTTTAAAACTTTCTTTTTTTCCCTCGCCCCCCTCCCTGCTTTTTTGAAGCAGCGCTTTGTGACTACAGGTTTAGGCCTTTTTAAGATTCAGACATATTTTTTAAAAGAGATTAAAAATTAAAGTAAAGAAGATTCAAAATCTCTGATTAAGTTAATCCCTATCCAAATGATACTTGTCCAAAAATGAACTTTTTGAAGAGATAATAATGTAAATGTTTCATAGCTCTCAGCTTTCCAAGTTCTCTCTCTCCCAAGATATAATAATTGAAGTATTATGCAAAAGGATGAAAAATATATAAATACAATTTTTTTCCTTGCGTGCAGAAAGCACATATGTTCTGCTTTCGTGCATTTTACTGCTGTCTATGCTATATTGTTAAGCCAATTGCATTCAAGTTTCACTTGCAAGAGCCACCTTATAATAGGATCCGCAATAAATCATTGAACCATTATTGTTTCTGGAGGAAATATTCTATAATTGAAAATATGCTGCCCCTTAGGGCATATTCCAAATTAAATCACATGGTGATAAAATCCCTAAGGAAACAAACTATAATTAAATAGTATTTTAAATGCAGAATATTTTGTAATAAAATTCCACCCTCCCCTTCAGAAACCCAAAATAATGTGTGAATCACAGGCAAACATATCAATTATGTCTAGCATAGAAAATGTAAGCACTGCTACTTTCCTTTTCTTATCTCTGTATATTTGTACATTATTTGTTTTGGTCTAATTTCTGTATTCATAGGTTTCTCAAAATACTATGGAAGGCTTTCCTTTCTTGATCTTGGTACAGAGAAGTTACTCCCAGAGTCCTAGCAGAGTCTTTTCCGTGTCCGTTAATTTAGTAACTAAGGCAATTTAGTAACTAAGTCTTTTCCGTGTCCGTTGATTTAGTGACTAAGGCAATGCACACGCTATATAACAGCTGGTCCCAAACTGTGGGTCCAGGACCCACCAGTGGGTCATGACCTAGTTTTTGTTGGTTTGTGAAACTGATGGAACAGATTAGGCTATGTGCATCAAGAGTTAAACAAGCTGCTATTTGGGTGGGGAGCACTTCTCCCGTGTTACCATTATAGCTGGGTTACCAGATACAAACTAGAACAGAGTGCCTATACCTTCAACCATTGTATAGAAGAGGGAATTTGGGCAGGTGCAGCTCATCACTAAAGGATTTCAACAGCTGCACCTGCCCAAATTCCCTCTTCTATACAATGGTTGAAGGTATAGGCACTCTGTCCTAGTTTGTATCTGGTAATGAGTAATAGTGAAAAGAGCCAGAGGAAGCCTTTCTCATGATATTTATGCAATTGTTCCAAAATCCAGACAAATCCAAAATCCAGCAGTCCTGTTCCAAACAGTCTGGATGATGATGATGATGATGATGATGATGATGATGATATTTGGTATTTATATACTGCCTTTCTTGGTCATCAGATTGCTCCTTTGACTTTAATTCAAGGCGGTTTACATAGGCAGGCATTTTCTAAATCGCAAGGGTTTTTACAAATCACAGTTCTAATCTTACAAGAACAACTACATGCAGATGACACTTTCATCGTCCAGTCCTTCTTTCTCGCTGCATGATTGCCTTCCGCCGGCTGATAATCTGCTTCTTTGCTCTCACCAAAGAGCAGCTGGCCCAGCACAACTTCCCTCTCACAGGCAGCTGAGACAGCTCAGCTCTTATCAGCCGCATTCTCCAGGTCTGCCGCACACGGAAGCTTCCAGTAGTCTCAAACTGGCAACCTTCTGATCTTATCTTCGGGCATTACTGCGGCTTTAACCCTCTCGACCAGACCTTCTGCCCAGGGATAATAAGGGATAATCAACCTGTAATTGGCTACAATTCCAATGCAATTGGAATATAATACAGTTGTATGCCAGCCTCCAGTACTCTTCCTGACCACAGATTTAACAGGGTATAAATTAACTCCCTTGCCAACTATTTGCCCCCTATCTACAATCCATTCCAAAATAGAATGGATTGTAGACTTTGGATCAGAGATGAGGGGGTTCGTTCTCATGTTTCCCCTTCTGTTATTTTTCTTCTTCTTCTCCCTGCACTCTTCCATTCCCCCCTCCTGTTTCTTCTATTTCCTGCACTATCATGCAGACTCATCCTCCCTTCCACAGTTGGCATTCAGGTGATTCACATCAGGCCACGCACCTGTGCATACTCTCGTTGCTGTGGCTCTTCTGTCCTTTCTTCATCATGTGAGATGCTTGGGCAGGCTGCTATCCTGGAAGTCCCATACACATTCTCAGCATCAGTCACAGTTGCTGCAACTAGACAGTTGTCTGCCCCATGGTCTCCAAAGGCTCCCTGGATCCTTACAAAACCCAGCTCTCCAGTCCTACATATTGAATTAACGCTATTGGATTGTCACAGTGTCACATTTCTTCATGGCATTTGTGTCCAAAGAGTAGAGCAATATATCCAGGGGGGGGGGAAATCATGTGTAAGGTTCCAAGTTCAATTTTTGCCAGTATCAGGTAGTAGGGTTGGTGTATAGTAATGGGGCTGTTCTTCCAGGGGCTCTGGCAATAGAGCTCAGGCTCTTACTTTCTGCACCACCAAGGCAGCATGCAGGAAGGAGGACAGTATCCCCCTGATAGCAGGGTTTAGCCAGCAAGCCCATAGGGTGACCTGGGGGGCTATCAGGTTCTTGATGGCTCTATATAAGAAATTCTCTGGGCCCCCAGTATGAGGTTCAATCCCTGGGCTGGGATAAACCTGTCTGAAACCCTGGAGAACTTTTGTCAAATGGCATCTTCCCCATAGTAAAATGTATAATTGTTGATATAACTGGACATTTAGGACTCAATCCTAGCCTGCACGCAGGGGCGGACCTAGTCAAAATGGCACCTGGGGCACCCAATAGAAGTGCGCCCCCATGGGAGCCCAGGTCTACCCACGAAAAGCAGCCCCGGGTAGACCTGCACTCCCTTCGAGGGAGCCCAGGTCTACCCATTAGAAACGACTGCAGGTAGACCTGGGCTCCCCTCAAGGGAGCCCAGGTCTACTCACGGCTGGTCCCAATGTTGCGGGGGCCACTGGCACCCCCCTAGACAGCCCCAAGATGGCGCCCAGGGCTCTTGCCCCCCTGCCCCCCTAGATCTGCCACTGCCTGCACGGGAAAGGCAGGCTGACTGGCCTGTGCTGTATCCAGCGCAGATTAGGAGGCAGGCTGGGGTATAACTTGGAGTAAGGGAATTTCATTCCTCTTACTCCATGTCATGTGCCAGCCCATCTTATAGGCTACTTGGATCTGCGCCCACAATTTCACAGTGTTCATGCCGGGGCTGGGGGTTAGGATCCAGCATAGGTCATCCAGGCCAGTCCTACCCCATCCCAGGCTCAATCTGCCTCTCAGACTACCCTCCCCTGCCTTCCCCTCACTTAAAACAGCCACTGTTTTGCCTTCCTGCCCCCTCCCCTGTGCTAGTCTGCCCAGGCTGGCAGCAACACATCCATGTGCTGGCCCAGCCTGCCCCCCGAGTAGCCGTGAATGTGCTTTCGATTGTGGAGCAGTCAATTATGGAGCTCAACATTGCAGCAATCTTTGTTAAGTAAAGGGGAGAGGAGATGGAAGCACGCCACTAGTTCACTTGCCTGCCTTCCATAGGAAAGGGTGCACATGGGTGCATATGCACAAGGGGGCACTGGATGGTATATTCAGGCAGCACGCAGGCAGAAGAGCCCCAATCTTTTGTATCTTCTCTCTCTAGCTGAACTGTTGGGTCCATAGCCACCATGTGCCCTTTTCTCTGCAAGCAACATGATTTAAGTATGAACTCTTGATAAAAAATAATAATTCTGCCAAATTCTGTCTAAGTCTTGAATCTGAGCTTTGTTCAATGCGGTAAAAGACGCCTTTTTCTCAACAAACAATCTGTGAAACTGAACATTTATTTTGTGGAATTGAACCTTGATGAACTGAAATCCCATTATCATTTCATTTGTTCCCTGAGATTCATTTCTCTGCAGATTTCCAAAGAACAGCATTAGATCAGTACATCTCTCAGTCCAAGCTTACCAGTCATCATCAACACTATCTTTGTGTTTGAAAATTAAAAAGTTAATTAAAAATAGCAGGGGCGAATGAGAATTTGCATTGCTGATCAACAAAGTTTTTAAAGTTTTTTCAGCTGCATAGAAGACTATACATACTCATTTTTAACCTGTTAATTAAGGAGTCCTTGCATTATAGGTGTACCTGCTCTCCTTGAAGTTATATACTTCATTATCATTGTTTCTTTTTCCTAAATTGCCTCATGGTGCTAGCCAGCCTCTTGCAGGGCTGTCTCAGACCTAACTATGCCTATTAACTATGGTTAAGGGATTGCAGCTGAACTTCTCACACATGAATTCTCCCCCTGCCCCGACCCTGTTGGCCTTAAGCATCCTAGGTTACATAGGCACCACCATTATCCATGGTAAATGGTAAGTATGGGTCTCTCAACCAGGATTTTTAACCAGATTCAAATCCTAGTTGTGAATTCTAGTTAGCTTAGGACCCAAGTTGCCAGAACTACCATTCTGGTAAGGCAAGTTCTTTTTTTGGTGGCACAAAAGCCACACCGCTGTTGCCAGCCACAAATGGCAGCTTCAGCAGCAGCAGTTCACAACAACAGCTTCAGAAGGCTCTGCAGGTGCCAGTAAACTGGCAGCAGAGATGGGCCATAGGCTGGAAGAGGGAGTAATGGAACATGTTGGGGAGGAACCAGGGGAGGGTGTCAGGAGAGGGAAGCAGCAGGGCCCAATGTGGAGCATTCCTGTGGGGCCCGCTCCCTGTGGCCTCCAACTCACCAGATGGCCGTGGCTACTGCAGCCATGGTGAGACTGCTGGTGGTGCCAGGCACAAACCCAAATATAGTTGGTGGTGTTGCAATGACATCACTGCCAACTGCTTCTGGGAGGCCCATTTCGAGCCAGGCAGGGGCAGGCAGGAGGGCCTGACTCTCAGCTCGCTCTGCTATCAGGCTGTGGAGATTCCAGCTGTGTGGGCCCCAATTTGAGGAAATCAGGCAAATCACCCTGAAGGTTGGATCCTGGGAGTGGATCCAATGGCAGTTGTGTATACAGGATCTTATCCCCCACTTTAATGCTCACCCCACCCCCTGGCTCTCTTCAGACCCGCATCAGATGTAGGTCTAAGGAACTCCTAGTCAATCAGAAAGCCAACCAGGCAGTGGTGTCATCTAAATGATTTAATAACAAGTACTCATATTTGATTGGCACGTGTCGGGACCCGCCCACCGGAAGTGATGTCATAAGCCGGAAGTGATGTCGTGGCAGGAAGTGACATGAAAAAAGCACTTTTGGAGGCCTCAGACAATTTTAAACTGACCCAACAGTTGCAACAGTATTCCACAGCGCCCCCAGAACATGTTAAGGAGGCCTGGCATCATGTTAAAGTGACCCAACAGTTCCAAAACCCCAGAGCAGCTCATTTTTCAGTGGCAAGGCAAGGCAAGGCTCCGCACGCTGCCTGCCTGCCTCTGAGAACGTGCAGGCAACTCAAACGTGCAGGAAATTCAAACGTTGCAGGGGGTGGAGTCAATGAGTGGGCGGGGCCATCCATAATCCTAGAAACCGGTACTCGCGTACCCCCACGTACCCCCTGCATGACATCACTGCAACCAGGGATGAAAATAAAAATTATACTACTTCATGCAGGTTTGGCAGGCTTTAAGACAACTGGACCAATTGCTCCCAGTTGGGCCCTGAGCCTCAGGAGGCCCACGCCAGGGGGAAAAAATTCACAGTCACTAAAACAAACAGTTCGTATTTACTTTTCAACAGTTATCTACCCATGTCTGTCTGTTTGTAAGCGTTCATGTATGCAATTTTATATTGGATCCATTTGGTCCACGAACAACTCCCAAGCACTTTTTAAGCGAGTATTTTTTATCGCTTTTCCATTTTACCATAGAGGTATAAAGTCTACAATAAACGTTATCCACATCTCTAAGGATACAATCGAACCTGAAGTTAGGCTGGCACAGTTAGGCCAGCAAAGTTTGGCTGGAACAAGGGACACCATAAAATATGTTTGGACCATTCTCAGAGTCAGAGAGGCCAGCAGACAGATGTGCACAGTGGTGGTATCTAAAGCGGGAGGAACCGGCACGCTGGGCAGGACGTATGGTTGATTGGCAGCCCGCCCGTTCGGTTCCGCTGCCTGCCCGCCTGCCGCGCAGGCTGCCCTAGCCTCAGAGGGGGCGCCTGCTCGCCGGGGGAGGGGTGGGGGGCGTGCTGGGTGCCTGGGCGAGTAGTGGTGGGATGCACCACCTGGGGGCAGCCCACGCAGCAGGTGGGCAGGCGGCGGAACGGAACGGACGGGCTGCCAATCAACCATACGTCCCGCCCAGCGTTCCAGTTCCTCCCACTTTAGATACCACCACTGGATGTGCACCATACTCCCTGACTCCAAGAGGGGTCCAAATGCACTTCACATTGGCCCTGTGCTGGGCTAACTCCAGGTTAGGATTGTGCCCTAAAATTCTACAGACTTTGGGTGTGAAACTGGGGCCCACAAAACATGTTTCTAATTTAGTTCCACAGCTCCTAAGGCTGGCCCTGCCTACAGGCTCTCCAATTCTCCCCCATCTTTTAGGAGCAGCTTCATGCTTTAATGTGCCCTGAGACAAGATTGGGTAGTTACTGTAGTTAACACTGATGTAGGCAGAATGACTGGGATGTGGTGGCACTGCAGGTTAAACCGCTGCTGCTGAGCTTGCTAACCGGAAGGTTGGCAGTTCGAGACCGTGCAATGGAGTGAACTCCTGTCGCTTGTCCCAGCTCCTGCCAACATAGCAGTTTAAAAGCACCTATAAATGTGAGTAGATAAATAGGTACCACTTCAGTGGGAAGGTAACAGCGCTCCATGCACCTCCTACCACCGGATGCAGGCATGCCCCATTAGCACAGCTGCATCAGCACTGGAAAGTTGGATAGGATTGGGCTGTAAAGCTGCACAACTTGTGACTCATGGGCAAGCCTATGGTGCCTTGGCGCCCAGAGGGACAGTGGTGCCAAAAAGCCTCCCACAATGCAGCTGCCAGAGCCTCCTTGGGGTAAGGGAGCATTTGCAGCTGCCAGGTTACACCACTTTGCACATTATGTTCCACAACATTTGAATTTAAAACGTTTGATTAAACCACCTTTAGTAACTGTGTTTTCCGGCTTAAGTAGTCCTGCCAGTCACTACTTGACATGTCAAAGTTTAATTTGCACTAATGCTCATTACAGCCTGTACAATAACAACATGAAAATGATTTCTTCCTTTTGCCAAATATTCTCCATTATCGAGAAAATTCACTCCATATGATACAGCTACTGCCAACAAACATTATCTTAGAACGCAATCCTAACCTGGAGTTAGGCCGGCACAGTTAGGCCAGCAAAGTTTGGCCAGCACAAGGGACACTGCAAAGTATGTTTGGACCACTCTCGGAGTCAGACAGGCCAGCACACAGAGGTGTGCCATCGTCCCTGACTCCAAGAGTGGTCCAAACACACTTTATGGTGGTCCTTGTGCCAACCAAACCTAACTGTGCAGGCCTAACTATAGGTTAGGATTGCGCCCTTTAGAACATAAGAACAGCCCTGCTGGATCAGGCCAAGGGCCCATCTAGTCCAGCTTCCTGTATCTCACAGTGGCCCACCAGATGCCTCAGGGAGCACACAAGACAACAAGATACTTGTATTGTGCTGCCACCCCCTGCATGTACTTTATCTAGCACTTGATGCACTTTACCTTTTAAAGTTTTTACCAGAACATCAGGTTAAACTGTAGTTTCCTCCATTCACACATATTTTCAGTTCTGACTGTCATAGGCATCACTTCCATTTATTTATTTTAAGAAGTAAACCCAAAATACAATGACCCCTGCAAGGCATCTGTTATACTTCATTGCTATAAAGAGGCGTCTGGTGCTATAGGGTCACACAAGCGAGACCTGAAGAAGCGGTATTCTTATTGTTCCAATCAGCAATAGGAAGGTGTGATTCTGGATCACTATCTTTTTCTTGGATCAAATGTAGGGTTGCATGGGAAAAGATGGTGTTTTGGTCTATAAAAACCAAGATGCCTTCTAAAAAGGATTTCATTTATTTAATTTGAAAAATTCATAGTTCAGTGGTTCATAAACTTTAGCACTGGGACCCACTTTTTAAAACAATAATCAATCCTGACCCACATAGCTTTACTATGATCCTACCTATTTGTGTGTATGGGGGTGTCACCTGGGCAGCATGCCGGTGGAGGGGAGGGGAGCCGAGCGAAGGTGCATGGAGCTGCTGTGGCGAGCAGCAAACCTAACTGTGCCAGCCTAACTAGAGGTTAGGACTGAGCCCTTTAGAACATAAGAACAGCCCTGTTGGATCTGGCCAAGGGCCCATCTAGTCTTTGGCTCTCCCACCTGCCCCTGCATCTGGACCAGCGATTCCAGATGCTGGGGGCATGGCGGGGTGGGGCAGGGAGGGACCCGGTGCAAGGGGAGGCAATTATTGGACCTGTACTGGGGCAGATATTCGGGTAGGTCCACCACTGCTACAGTCCTTACAGAATACTATGCGGGTGGACATTTGCTAGATTCTCCCTAGAAATGGAGTTAGGACTATTTACCCAAACTCTTTTATAGTCATTCCAGGGTATCCAGAAGGCTGAAATGGAAAGTAAGATGCAAACTTAGGGATTTCCAAGCTAGACAAAAGGCTGAATCTATGGCTGCGGTACCCAAACTGTGGGCCGGAAGCCAATTTCAGGTGGGTTATGAAGCATCTAGGGCAGCCATATTGAAAATATGGAAGATGGAATTCTGGAAAGGGGGAGGGCTGTGTGGCTATTTTGCTTGCATCAAGGTTGTAAATAGGCTTTTTTCCCTTTCTGATTCACTTTGCTATTAGAAAATGACTGAGAAATAACCCAATTTATTGCTGCATTTTCAGGAAAACAGCAGGCTCTGACGTTATAATGACGGCACTTCCAGCCATTACATCATTTCCGGTGGGTCCCGGACAGATTGTCGTTCTAAAACGTGGATCCCTGTGGTAAAAAGGTTGAGAACCACTGGTCTATGGCATGCTGATTACTAGAGAAAATCAGAAAATTTCGGGATTAGAACATAAGAGCCCTGCTGGATCAGGCCAAAGGCCCATCTAGTCCAACTTCCTGTATCTCACAGTGGCCTACCAGACGCCTAAGGGAGCTCAGTAGACAACAAGATGCCTGCATCCTGTTGCCACAACCTTGCACCTGGCATTCTGAAGTAGCCTACTATTAATGTAAGGAGGTTGCACCACCCATCATGGCATATAGCCCACGATGGATTTTTCCTCCAGAAATCTGTCCAGTCCCCTTTTAAAGGTAGCTAGGCCAGATGCCATCACCACCTCCTGTGGCAAGGAGTTCCATAGCTTAATTACCCACTGGGTAAAAAAGTATTTTCTTTTATCTGTTTTAACTCTCCCAACTCTCAATTTCAGTGGATGTTCCCTGGTTCTGGTATTGTGTGAGAGGAAAAAGAGATTCCCTTTATCTACTCTATCCACTACGTGCATAATTTTGTATGTCTCAATCATGTTCCCCCTCAGGCGCCTTTTTTCCAGACTGTAGAGCCCCAAATGCTGCAGTCTTTCTTCATAAGGGAGGTGCCCCAGCTCCGTAATCATTTTTGTCGTTCTCTTCTGCATGAAGATTACCTCATGCCACAGGTCAGCATTCCAGCCATGAGAGAAGTCTCTCCATCCAGATTTCCCACTGCTGCCATTTTCTTCTACAAACTGAGCAAGGACGCTTGCAAGGTTTTAAAAAATTTCAGAAACTTTTCATGACCCACCAAAAATTGTCTCAGAACCCACAGGTGGGTTCTGACCCACAGTTTGGGAACAACTGTTATAGTCTGTCAGTGATTATTATCTGTGATGGTTTAATTGTACCTCAATATTTAGAGGCAAAGTCTTACATTCCCTTTTGTCTCCCTCCACATTCACATCTGAAACAGCCTCCTGTTCTCCTCCATCCATAGTATTCCCCTTGTTATTGTTTGGTTGTTATCTGTTTTTTGTGTGAAAAATTATAATGCAAGAAAACCATGCATCTAAACTAGGTATCAACAGACCTATCCTATGCGTGCCTTGTTGTTGTTCAGTCGCTAAGTCGTGTCCGACTCTTCGCGACCCCATGGACCACAGCACGCCAGGCCTCCCTGTCCTCCACTAGCTTCCTGAGTTCACCCAATTTCATATTCATTGCTTCGGTGACACTATCTAACCATCTCATCCTCTGTCGCCCCCTTCTCCTTTTGCCTTCAATCTTTCCCAGCATGAGGGTCTTTTCTAAAGAGTCCTCTCTTCTCATCAGGTGGCCAAAGTATTGGAGCTTCAGCTTCAGCATTTGTCCTTCCAGGGAGCAATCAGGCTTGACTTCCTGGAGAATTGACCGATTGGATCTCTTTGCAGTCCAGGGGACTCTCAAGAGTCTTCTCCAACACCATAATTCAAAAGCATCGATTCTTCGACGCTCTGCCTTTCTTATGGTCCAGCTCTCACAGCCATACATGGCTACTGGGAAAACCATCGCTTTGACTATGCGAACCTTTGTTGGCAGGGTGATGTCTCGGCTTTTGATTAAGCTATCTAGGTTCACCACAGCTTTCTTCCCAAGAAGTAAACGTCTTTTAATTTCATGGCTGCAGTCACCATCTGCGGTGATCTTGGAGCCCAGGAAAATAAAGTCTCTCACTGCTTCCATTTCTTCCCCTTCTATTTGCCAGGAAGTGATGGGAGTGGTTGCCATGATCTTAGTCTTTTTAATGTTGAGCTTCAAACCAATTTTGGCGCTTTCCTCTTTCACCCTCATCAAAAGGTTCTTTAGGTCTTCCTCACTTTCTGCCAGTAGAGTGGTATCGTCTGCATATCTGAGGTTGTTGATGTTTCTCCCAGCAATCTTGATTCCAGCTTGTGAGTCATTCAGCCCTGCCTTCCTCATGATGTACTCTGCGTATAAGTTAAATAAGCAGGGTGACAATATACAGCCTTGTCGTACTCCTTTCCCAATTTTAAACCAGTCGGTTGTTCCATGTCCAGTTCTAACGGTTGCTTCCTGACCCGCATAAAGGTTTCTCAGAAGGCAGATCAGGTGGTCTGGAACTCCCATCTCTTCAAGAACTTGCCACAGTTTGTTGTGATCCACACAATCAAAGGCTTTAGCATAATCAATGAAGCAGAGGTAGATGTTTTTCTGGAACTCTCTTGCTTTCTCCATGATCCAGCGAAGGTTGGCAATTTGATCTCTAGTTCCTCTGCCTCTTCGGAAACCAGCTTGTACATCTGGTAGTTCTCGATTCACATACTGCTGAAGCCGAGCTTGTAGGATTTTGAGCATGACCTTGCTAGCATGTGAAACGAGTGCAATGGTGCGGTAATTCGAGCAATCTTTGGCATTGCCCTTCTTTGGGATTGGAATGTAAACTGATCTTTTCCAGTCTTGTGGCCACTGTTGGGTTTTCCAAATTTGCTGGCATATGGAGAGCAGCACTTGGACAGCATCCTCTTTTAAGATTTTGAGTAATTCCGCTGGAATGCTGTCACCTCCACTAGCTTTGTTGTTAGTGAGGCTTTCTAAAGCCCACTTGACTTCACTCTCCAGGATGTCAGGTTCGAGCTCAGTGACTGTACCACTGTGGTTATCAGGAACATTTAGATCGGCCTTATAGAGTTCCTCTGTGTATTCTTGCCACCTCTTCTGAATCTCATCTGCTTCTGTTAGGTCCTTGCCATTTTTGTCCTTTATTGTGCCTACCTTAGCATGAAATTGTCCTTTGACATCTCCAATTTTCTTGAAAAGTTCTCTAGTCCTCCCCATTCTGTTGTTTTCCTCTATTTCTTTGCATTGCTCATTTAGAAAGGCCTTCCTATCTCTCCTTGCTGTTCTCTGGAAATCTGCATTCAGTTGGGTATATCTTTTCCTTTCTCCCTTGCTTTTGGCTTCTCTCCTTTCCTCAGCTATTTGTAAAGCCTCATCAGACAGCCACTTTGCCTTCTTGCATTTCTTCCTCTTTGGGATGGTTTTAGTTGCTGCCTCCTGTACAATGTTACAGACCTCCGTCCAAAGTTCTTCAGGCACTCTGTCTACCAAATCTAAGCCCCTAAATCTATTTGTCACCTCCACTGTATATTCGTAGGGGATCTGATTTAGGTCATACGTGGAGGGCCTAGCGGTTTTCCCTACTTTTTTCAGTTTAAGCCTGAATTTGGCAAGAAGAAGCTGATGATCTGAGCCACAGTCAGCTCCAGGTCTTGTTTTGACTGCCTGTATGGAACTTTTCCATCTTTGGCTGCAAAGAATGTAATCAATCTGATTTCGATGTAGACCATCTGGTGAAGTCCATGTGTACAGTCGCCGTTTGTGTTGCTGGAAAAGGGTGTTTGCTATGACTAATGTGTTCTCCTGACAGAACTCTATCAGTCTTTGCCCTGCTTCATTTTGTACTCCAAGACCAAACTTGCCTGTTATTCCTCTTACCTCTTGACTGCCTACTTTAGCATTCCAATCCCCTATGATGAGAAGGACATCTTTTTTGGGTGTTAATTCTAGAAGCTGTTCTAGGTCTTCATAGAAGCGGTCAACTTCTTCCTCATCAGCACCAGTGGTTGGGGCGTAGACTTGGATTACTGTGATGTTGAAAGGTTTGCCTTGGATCCTAATGGAAATCATTCTATCATTTTTGAGGTTATACCCCAGTACTGCTGTTCTCACTCTCTTGTTCACGATGAAGGCTACTCCATTTCTTCTAAGGGATTCCTGCCCACAGTAGCAAATATAATGGTCATCTGAATTAAATTCTCCCATTCCTGTCCACTTTAGTTCACTAACTCCCAGGATGTCGATGTTCAGCCTTGACATCTCACGTTTGACCACATCTAGCTTGCCTTGATTCATAGATCTGACGTTCCAGGTTCCTATGTAGTATTGTTCTTTGCAGCATCGCACTTTCCTTTCACTTCCAGACACATCCACAGCTGAGCTTCCTTTCAGTTTTGGCCCAGCTACTTCACTCTTTCTGGAGCTACTAGTACTTGTGTTCTGCTCTTCCCCAGTAGCATAATGGACACCTTCCGACCTGAGGGTCTCATCTTCCAGTGTCATATCGTTTAGCCTTTTTGTTCTGTAATCCATGGGGTTTTCTTGGCAAGAGTACTGGAGTGGGTTGCCACTTCCTTCTCCAGCGGACCACGTTTAGTCAGAACTCTCTGCTGTGACCTGTCCATCTTGGGTAGCCCTACATGGCATAGCTCACAGCTTCATTGAGCTACTCAAGCCCCTTCGCCACGACAAGGCAGTGATCCATGAAAGGGCCTACTTGTAAATAATTCCCACTAGTTCAGTGGGGCTTACTCCCAAATATGTACACAGGCAATTAGAGCCTGAAAGCCCAAGCACATTTAATCTTTATTAATTTTGTTAGTGGATGTACCTGATTTGGGGAGGGTCCCTTTGAAAAGTATTCTAGATGCATCACCTTGATGATGTAAGGAGCTGCATTTCTTGGTCAGCTTAGTCCAGTTGTGTCTACTTTGACTAGTAACAGTCCCTAGATTGTTGGGCATAGGCTGAAATCATATACACTCTTAGCGGAGTAACCCCCCTTGAACTCAATGGTATGTAGTTTCTCTCCATCCTGCTACATGAGATCCTTTAAATCCGTGTTCTTCAACCTGTGGGTCGGGACCCCAATGGGCACGCAAATCCACATTTTGGGGGCCGTGGCAAACTTTCAAAGTCTGTGCAAGAGAGGGCTGTTGTGACCCCATGGACCACAACACACCAGGCCTCCCTGTCCTCCACTAGCTTCCGGAGTTCGCCCAATTGCATGTTCATTGCTTCGGTGACACTATCTAACCATCTCATCCTCTGCCGCCCCCTTCTCCTTTTGACTTCCATCTTTCCCAGCATGAGGGTCTTTTCTAAAGAGTCCTCTCTTCTCATGAGGTGGCCAAAGTATTGGAGCTTCAGTATTTGTCCTTCCAGGGAGCAATCAGGCTTGACTTCCTGGAGGATTGACCAGTTGGATCTCCTTGCAGTCCAGGGGACTCTCAAGAGTCTTCTCCAACATCATAATTCAAAAGCATCTATTCTTCGGTGCTCTGCCTTCTTTATGGTCCAGCTCTCACAGCCATACATGACTACTGGGAAAACCATAGCTTTGACTATGCAAACTTTTGTTGGCAGGGTGATGTCTCGGCTTTTTATTAAGTTGTCTAGGTTTGCCATAGCTTTCCTCCCAAGAAGTAAACGTCTTTTAATTTCATGGCTGAGCACCATCTGCAGTGATCTTGGAACCCAGGAAAATAAACTCTGAGATGGCTTCCATTTCTTCCCCTTCTATTTGCCAGGAAGTGATGGGAATGGTTGCCATGAAGAGAGGGCTGGGATCCAATCAAATTATGGCACTGCCTTATCAAAGCTGAGTTCTTGATATAATCCTGCACAGCTTCTTCTTGCTGTCTCCTAAGGCCAGCTCTGCTTGGGGTACTACCTCACAGGGTTGTTGTGAATACCCAAGTGGTAGGGAGAAATGGGGCATATAGTGGCAGGGGGTGGATGGCAATGAGGATAGATCGGGTCCTGGGAGGGGGGGTCAGCATTGGCAGTGGGTCCCCAGTTTATTTATTGGGGTAGTGGCACACAAAATGTTGAAGACCACTACTTCAAATTAAGATGCAAAGGAATTTTCCATTGGCCAACATAATCTCTGTCATGTTGTACTTTTTAAACCTGAATGTGCTCCTGCTTATTCTTCAATTTTATACCATAACATTTAGTGAAATTATTACTAGTTACTTCCCTAGCAAGAGGCAAGGTGTACCCCAATGTAGAAATCCTTACAGATGACAATTTTAGATATTATTCCTGTCTTGCCTTTGTATCTCATCTTTCTTTCATGATGTAACGCAAGGCAGTATACGCTCATTTGCCAAGTAGATCTTCCACCCAGGCCTTGATCAGTCCCATCTTCGTTAGCGTCAGCAAGGTTGCTGAATCATATGCCTTCAGACCATGCCCTAGGATCTGTACCTGATGTAAAACTCTCTTTATAGATTAGATTGACAGAAGACAAGCTCCCCCAGAGTACGGAAGCTGAGCCAAAGATCAGCTGGACATCTGTATAGACAATTGGCAGAATGAGGTCAAACATTTCCATACATTATCAGTACTACACTAGCTTTCAATACAAAGACAACTTGATTTGGCTGAACTATTCTGTGTCACTTTTCCTGAATTATTTCATAATTTTCTTGCAATGGAGAGTTTCTGAAGTCTGTTTTAGCTAACGTAAGTACCTCTTTTTGATAACAGAAATTTTTTTTGCTGCAGTTTAATGGCAGATGACAGCTGAATTCTGTCTTTCCATGTGAGATGTGAATTTGCTGGTGATACCTGATACATGAAAACAAAAGATCAGCCTTAGAGCAATCAGCACTTGGCCTTTATTTCTGTGATGTCATCAGAATGCAGAGGGCTCCAGCTGGAATCTCTGAGACTTCAACTTAAAGGATTAGATGTGCTTTGTCAGGAGTGATACACCAAATCTTTTTTGCTTCATCTGTGTGGTCACCTCTGTTGTTTTTACTTCATCAAAAATAGTCATTCAGCATTGCCTTGTGACAGTTCTGTTCTGTTCTTTTCCTAAAGATCAGGGATAATTATTAATTATTAGAAGTGTGCTTTTTAGGTGATATTTTCCCCCCAAAATTTATTGATTAAAATAGCAAATTGCAGTGTTGTATGTTTTATTCTACATTCTCATTCCAAGTTCTCATTTTTGTTAATTTTAAATGCTGTAAAAGTGTACTAGGTAGGTGATAAAGGTGATATAGTGTCAGCAGATGCAGCCACAGTATTATTTCTAATTGGAAAAGTAGTCTATTTTAATTTCTGGAAAATATTTTAAACACCAAAATGTGGTGTTTTGTGTTTTTATTCAGATATTTTAACTGCCAAGAAACAGTTGTTAATGCCCAAAAGGTGGCATTAACAAAAAACAAACAAAAAACCCACCTCTATTAATTATCTATTCTAATAGGGAAAAGTTTTAGATTCATATGTAATTCATCTTTCCAACAACCCTGTGAAGCAGCTCATTATTTTAATTTTATTTAAATTTATCATGAAGAGCCCAAGATGCTTAAAACCAACATAAAAATAAGCAATAAAATGAAAATGACCAACATTAAAACAACCAAATACAAGTCAATCAACAGAGCCAAAAGATCTATAGAGAGAGCAACACCATGCCAGCCAAAACAGCAGAGAGCCAAATTAAACCGGCCCAACAGAAGCATGAGTCAACCACAGCCACAGAGGGCTAGGTCATCCAAAGCTTGCGGAAACAAAAACGTTGCAAGGTCCTTGCGGAATAACATTTTCTCCATTTTACAAACAAGAATCAGTTGATACATTGTTCCAGATGGCTTGAGGACCCACGTATCCAAAGATCACGTCTTCCCATATAATCCTGCTAATTCAATATTACCTTTCGCTGTGGAAAATTTCTGACAGCCCAATCTTATGCATGTAACTCAGATGTAAGTCCCATTCAAATACCTTTATTGGTATAAACATAAATAAAACCAATACAGCAATATAACAGAGATTAATTGAGAGAACCTTCCTCCAGGTTCTCTCTACCAACATTAAATTTCTTGATGGCACATAAATGGGCCGCTAATTGCTGTAGGAGATATGGATCAGACCACGATAAACACAATGTTAAGCGATCCTCATCTGGAAGCTGGGAAAATGAAGATGGGACAGAAGCATAAAACTCATTGCGCGATGCAACATGCAAAGGACAATGAAAAAGCAAGTGTGACAAGGGTCAATGTATATAGTCAATATAGTCAATACATTATAGTCAATGGGGCTTACTCCCAGGTAAGTGTGGATAGGATTGCAATCTTAGGGCACAATCCTACCCTGGAGTTAGGGCAGCACAAGTCCCTGGTGCCAGCCCAGGAGTGTCACAAGCACACAGTAAAGCATGTTTGGACCACTCTCGGAGTCAGGGAGGATGGTACACCTCTGTGTGTTGGTCTCTATGACTCCGAGAGTGGTCCAAACATACTTTACGGTGTCCCTTATGCTGGCCAAACTTTGCCAGCCTAACTCCAGGTTTGGATTGCGCTCTAGTACATACAACTGTGCCAGCCGACAGCAGTGGATGTGACACACAACTTCACAATG
The DNA here is from genome assembly GCA_029204185.1 of Lerista edwardsae. Lineage (NCBI taxonomy): Eukaryota > Metazoa > Chordata > Lepidosauria > Squamata > Scincidae > Lerista > Lerista edwardsae. Next base: position 592,938 of record JAJKFI010000024.1, on the reverse strand, counting down.
ATTGTGTGGCTCTTGAAACTTTTCACTTATTGTCCTTTTGCTCAGATTTTTTTTTTTCAAGAAAGCAATAAAACCCTGATCTTGACAATGCATGATATTTCTATCCGTGCAGGCTTATATAGGAGAAATCACAGCAAATTGTACAGAGAAACCATAGTTCTTCCCGCTGAAATCAGTATAGACTATGATCAGCAGAAGTGATTCACAATGGCTCATCATCCATCAATCCCTCTCTAGCTCCATTTTAACCTTCAGACAAAAGTCCTTTCTCCTCGTGAATTCTCCCCTTTTTAAATTGCCGGTTAATATTGTAGCAGCAAAGATAAACTTCATAAAATAGATTAAATACTAAAAATGCAATTATGTTTTAAATTAAATGTAAATGTTTAAAAATATAAAACTTTGTAAATGTATTTTTGCATTTATTTTTAAAAAAATTTTTTTTGCCAAGGCCTCCATCTATATGTATAGAGCAATTGACCACACATAAAAATGTCTCACAAATTTCAAAGTAATGGTTTGTGTAATTATATTGAATCTGAGGGGTCCTTTTACTTTGTTCATAGCTGGGGGGATGAAAAAAAGGCTTATGTAATATTAAAGTGAAATGTTATTACAGTCTCACTTACTCATTCTTGGAATTGGCTTACTGATTACTTCAATATCGACATCAGTGAAAAACATTTGACATCTGGCCTAGAAAATCAGACAGCAGACCACAGAGACTTTGATTAAAAAAATCTTCATGTAATTTTCTGCAATCAGTAAGTTGGCCTATTCTTTTATCAGAATGAAGGTTTCTCTCATCACCTGTAAATTTCTACTAAGGCCTAAAAAGAGAAGGGGGGAGAGAGAGAACAACGAAAACCACTGCCTGAAGAATTTGTACATGTAAATGGCCACTTGCACAAGTCATTCTACTGAAGGCACAATCCTAACCAACTTTCCAGCACCGGGGTAAGGGCAGTGCAGCTCTGCAGTAAGGGAACAAACATTCTTTTACCTTGAGGAGACCTCCATGACTACTGCTCCACTGCAGGATGCAGCACATGCTCCAGTGGCATGGCTGTGTTAGTGCTGGAAAGTTGGTTAGGATTGTGCCCCGCGTTGTTGGAACTTTGATCCAAAACACTTTTTGGCCCAATCCAGCAAGGACCCCTGCTAACTGGACAAGAGGCACTTTTTCCAGTGGTGTTCCTCTTATATTTAGCAGGGGGAGAGTAACTGTCCCTCTTCACCCCTGCGCAGTCTTTCTAGTGGCTGTTGCTGGCGGTCTGCCTTTTTTTAGATTGTGAGCCCTTTTGGGACAGGGAGCCATTTAACTTTATTATTACTATTTGCCTGTAAACCACTTTGTGAACTTTGTGTTGAAAAGCGGTATATAAGTACCTGTTGATTGATTGATTGATTGATTGATTGATTGATTGATTGAAGGTCCATTTAAGAAGGAACTTACTGGGCAGTCCATGCTGGTCAGTGATGATTGAGGGAGCAATTCTAACCTAGAGTTAGGCTGGCACAGTTAGGCCAGCAAAGTTTGGATGATGATGATGATGATGATGATAAATGTATTTATATACTGCCTTTCTTAAGATCACTAGATTTTTCTAATGACTGTAACTCAAGGCGGTTTACATAGGCAGACTTTTATTCACAAACCCGAAGGTTTTTACAATTTACAGAAATGTTCTATCTTTCAAGAACAACACTCATACAGATCTTTCTTTCTGGATTTAGCCTTCTTTCTGTAGCCACCCGTCTGTCTTCTGCTGGCTGATAAGAGGCTTCCCTGCTCCCACCAGAGACACAGCTGACTTCAACGCACTCCTCCTCCCATGAGGCAGCTGGAATTCAGCTTTTAATCAGCCGCAGTTTGCAAGATCTGCCGCTCACAGAGACTTCCGGTAGTCTTGAGCTCACAACCTTCAGATCTTCAGTTGTCATCTTCGGGCAAATGGAGGCATTAACCCTCTCGGCTAAATCTTCTGCCCAATCTTCTGCTCTCGGCTAAATCTTCTGGATGGCACAAAAGATACTGTAAAGTATGTTTGTACCACTCTCAGAGTCAGAGAGGCCAGCACACAGGCGTGCACTATCCTCCCTGACTCCGAGAGTGATCGAAATGTGCTTTATGGTAGCCCTTGTGCCAGCCAAACTTGGCTGGCCTAACTGTGCCATCCTTACTCCAGGTTAGGATTGTGCTCTGACTTTTCTCCAGCTCAGTTTATAAGAGGCTCACCAACTCTGACTGGAATCTGCAAATGATTTGGAAAATGATTTTATTTACAAATGTATACACTGCTTTATCTCCCTGACAGGCATTCAAAGCAAATCAAAATCATGGTTATTGTTGCTTTAATTCTAGTGTTTGAAACTGGCACCAAGATTGAAGCAAAATGTATATAGGAGAAATCAGGCCTCCATTGACTCCCAAGTCACCTGGCCTAACTGGGCAGATAACATGCAATACTTCTTTCTGGTTTTTATCTGGTTGGTGCTGCTAAAATCAGGCCAATGGTTCACTCTGTATGTTAGCAGCCCTTGACGGCCTGTGGCCAGCTTCTCCAGTTCATCTGTCACCTTAAGTCTACCTTAATTTGGAAGAGGCCTGTATGTTGGGGGCCTCTGGCTCAAGGCTGCTGGGCTCTTGAGGGCACAATCTTTCCAGCACTGACATAGCTGGGTCAATGGGGCATGTGCTGCATCCTACAGTGGAGTAGTAGTAATGGAGGCCTCCTCAAGGTAAGGGAATGTTTGTTCTCTTACCTCACAGCTGCATTGCCCTTACCCCAGTGTTTGAAGGTTGGTTGGTTAGGATTGCACCCTGAGTCAGTGCCTAGGTACTGCATGTCCACACTTTGCCCCATTTCCCCTTCCTCCTCTTTGTCTTGGCTGCATCCTGTCAAGGGGATTATCATATTGTCCATGTACCCACCTGAACTACTGAGGTGAAGATCTAAATGGGACAGATTTCATCCCTTTTCCATATAGGCTTTAAAAATTACAAATGAAGCAGATAAAAAAGAATCAGAAATATAGAACTGTAGGAAGCGGGTTTGATAACAGCCGCTGCCCCCCAATGTGGAAATTCACATTCCAGATAGCGCAGGAGGCATAGAATGGGGATGGGAAGTCAGACTGGCCAGTGTTTCTGCCACTAAGGGATCACTTTGATATGGGTTTATGCTGAGAGCGTAATCAAAAATTCAGATAACAAAGAAAAACTAAGTTTTGACTTACAGCTCTTTCATTGACTCAGGTTGCTCAAAGTTTTAGAAGTTTAATTTGAATTTAGAAAGGTATCCGCTACATAGCTTCTGGTTAGCTACTCTAGTGTTTGTACAAGAAATCATTTTTGTGCTTGATTGCTCAACTGCCTCCTGGTTTATACTAAGACATTTCCCCAGCATTAAAAACCATAGTACTGCAATTACTGTCAAGGTAAATGTTCATAGAAGGCCTTGAGCCGCTAGTATCTCAAATAATGCCACTTGCCACCTCCAACGACAGTGTATTTTCCTAACAGACCAAACACCACCTTATCCATAAACTAGCTGAGCCTGATTTAAATCATAAGGGCTAGTTCGTGGGCCACTGCCCAGTGCTAAAACCTCTCAGACTCATCTTCTGCTATTTCAGAAAAATGTTAAGAAAGCTACAAATCAAGATGTGTGGTTGACAATTTTGTGTTGTGGAAGAGCTGTAAAAGCCACACATGCCAAACAAACAAATTCAGCAAGCACAAAGTTAACAGTCACATGCCTATATCATAGTAATGCTATGTAAATTTCTGGAGTCTTCTAAGAGATGAAGAATTATAAAAATAGGAACAAATGAAATTAATGGAGCTAACAATGATGCATTACTCTAAAGGCTGCGCAGATTGCTAGGAGTTAGAAATGCATGTATTGATGGACCACATCCGCCTATGTCGCCTATTAAATCTGGCAGCAGTAGAGCTTGAATCTTCTGTCACAGTCTCTTCCGCAGCCTAAATATTACTCAACAGTATTATTTGAAATGAAATAAATGGTAGCCATCTTCCAGTGGTTTTCCAACAGTTTGGGGGGGGGGGTTCTTCTACAGATGGCAATCCGTTTTTTTTCTTTTGCTGGTAAAAGTGGGTGCCAGTAAAGAAGGAAGCTTATTTCAGTGGAATATTTCAATAGTAGTAGTGCAGTGCCCCCTCCCAACATTTCTTGTTAGTGGAAGCCAGACAGTGCCACAGAATGGGGAATAAACTCTAGTCCTGCCTCTTCAGGAGTGGCTTCAAGCTCCGGAATTGTTCTTGTCCCTTCTCCACCTCCTCTTGATTAGCCTGCGCTCATTGGCATAGCTACCTATGGGGCGGGGAGCTCAGCACCCCAGGTGCCGTCCTGGGGGGGGGGGTCACCACTGAACCCCAAATTTCAAAAATTGTGAGTTTACAGAATACTACTGTCATGCTGTCTATCGTTGGAAGCGGAATTTCTCCAGGAATTCAATGAAAAAAACCAGAGTGTAATTCTAGCAAATTTTATGGCCAAAAAATTAAAAACTGAAAATAAAACTTATTTTGTAAAAATTGTAGTTTTTAAAATAGCGGTTTTAAGGAATAATTCCATCATGCTTATACCATTGGATGCAGAATTTCACCAGGAATTCAATGAAAAAATCTCTTTATTCTAGGAAATGTTATGGCCAAAAACCAGAAAACCAAAATACAAGTGTCTTATGCAGGGGTGTCAAACATATAGCCTGTGGGTCTGCATGATAAGTCCATGAATTTTGTCAGGGTGTGTGTGTCCAAAATTTCTGGGCCCCGAGTGCAAAATGACCTAGCTACGCCACTGAGTGAGCTTGCAGAATGCATGTCCAATCTGTCAGACAACAGAAAGGCCAGTGCTCCAAGCATAGGTGGGACACAAACCAGCCTGATTATAAAGCATCATGGTCTTCACTTTGTCTGGATTTAGCTCCTGATGTATGGCTCATGACAAGTCCCAATCATGGCCAGATATCAAATAGAATTGAGATGGCGACCCAAGGTCTGCATATATTTGGAGTCAAATTAGACTTGTATGCAAATATGTACTTTTGATACTGGATTTTTTTCTCCTTTTAATCAATAGTATGGGGGGGGGAATGGTGGCGCAGCAGGTTAAACCGCTGCTGCTGAGCTTTCTGACCAGAAGGTTGGGAGTTCAAGACTGCGCGATGGAGTGAGGTCCCATTGCTTGTCCCAGCTCTTGCCAACCTATCAGTTCCAAAGCACGTAAAAATGCGAGTAGATAAATAGGGACCACTTTGGTGGGAAGGTAACGGCATTCCATGCACTATGGCGTAGAGTCATGCTGGCCAAATGACCACGGAAGCTTGTCCTCGGACAAACGCCAACTCTATAGGCTTAGAAATGGAGATGAGCACCACCCCCTAGAGTCGGTCATGACTAGACCATTTGGTTGTGAGGAAACCTTTACCCTTTTATGGGGGAGCACAAGGCCGGCTCCAGGAGTGGCAGGGCCCAATGTGGGGCATTCCTGTGGGGGTCCCCAATGTCCCTGTGGGGCCCCCACTCACCAAGAAAAGCCCTTGTGGTGCTACGGGTGGCACCTGGAAATAGGTGGTGGTGACATGATGATGTCACCGCCTACTGTTTCCAGGAGGCCCATTTGGGCAGTTCCGAGGCAGGGGCAGGTGGGAGTGCCCAAGGGAAAGCAGTTCTGCCTGCCTCACTGACTTACAGTGTATAGAAATCCTGGCTGCAGCAGCAGGCAATATGCTCACTGTCCTGGTGCAGGGTTCCCTAATGTGTGTGGCCCAATGTTACAACATTGGTCACACTGGCTTAAGGCTAGCCCTGGAAGGGCTGAAAACATGTGAAAAAGTCTGAAAACATGATCATCAGCAAGAACGTGAGGCAGTTGTGATCGGAGCAGGCTGAATTAGGATAGCCGAACAGAAGCTTAGGCAGTATGGTGGAACTTCTCCTGATGGTGACACCAACACCCTCGTAGTGTTGCCACTGCCCTCTGAAGATATTATGACTTGGTGTCTTCCTCGATTAAAGAGGAACATTTGCAGAACATTACACAGCTGGAGAAGGCATCCAGCCATCACCCCCTTGTAAAAAGGAAAAAAAATCAACGTTACCTTTTCAGAAAATACATATTGACACCCCTCATGATAAGCTCAGCACAGCTACGGTTCTTGTTTCCCGTGGAGGCCTCCTCTGTTTGATTGGCTTAAGCTCCACCCCTAATGGGACATGAATAGACGAGTAATCTGAGGGAGCAGCAGCTCAGAACTTTAAAACTTCTATCGGAGGGGAAAAAAGAAAGGAAAAAGAAAAAAAATCTCATTCTTTCCTCGTTATGGTTTGTTGAATATTCCTTTGTCTTGTTGTATAATAGAAATGATGTTCATGGCACTGGAGTATACACACAATAAATGGCTTCTGTGGTTATCAAACACCTCAGCTTCACTTCAGCATTTAATCACCCTACAAAAGCCATTCCTTTGCCTTGTATATGACTCTGCCACAAACATTATCCCTTCGCTGACACCCACCCTGGAGCACGAGACCTTCATTTTGTGCTGAGAGCTAAATTAGAAATGAAAAATGATTATTTAAAAATATTTATTAAATAAAAACTGAAAGTTTTTTTTAAGTACAGCTGGACTTTAGCCAAAGTCCCATTCAAAGCAGCAAGCGTATTAATGAAGGGCAGAATGTCTAGTGTAGCTTCCCAACATTTAAAAAATAAAGTAGCAGAAATGTAAATCGTCTACCAAATACAGAATGGAATTACTTTAAAAAAAATTCTTGCAACTATGAAAAATTTGCAGGACGAAGTTATAGTAAGCAACCGTTCTTGTGACATTGTCTTTACTGTGAGAAACAACATGGCAAATAACCACTCAACTAGTATAGCTAAATAACTAAGAAAGTGGAGGAACAAAGGGGAAGTCATAGCATTTTACAGATTGCACTTCTGTCTTAAGGGCTACAAGATATTTTAGATTCCAAGATGAAAATCCCAACCCTTCTATCTCCACAAGTAGCAGAGCCCAATCCTATCCATCTCCCTGCCAATACCTCTATGCTAATATGATAAAACACGAATTGTGGGTGTTTGTGTACACATACAGCGGGGGTATATGTGTGTGCACGAGCGAATTGGAAGGCTTTGGAGGGGAAAGGGGAATGGTTTCCCCTTACCCCTCCATAAGCCCTTTGCTCCATAATGGGTCTCCTTAAACCTGCACCAGTTCTGAAGCTGGTGCAAAACTGAAGAAAAAGAAGGGGTACAAACTGCAAGAGAGGAGATTCCAGCAGGACATCAAGAAGAATTTATTGGCGATAAGGGTGGTTCAACAGTGGAATAGATTGCCGAGGAAGGTGGTGGATTCTCCCTCATTGGAGAACTTCAAGCAGAGGCTTGACAGGCACCTGCTGGAGATGCTCTAGGAGAATTTCCTGCTACAGGCATGGGGTTGGACTAGATGACCTTGTAGGTCCCTTTCAACTCTATGATTCTAAGGGCTGGGGAGGCAGTGGAAGGGTTGGATCCAGTGGCAATGGTGCATGCTGGATTCTATCCCCTCTTTTCCAAACCTCCCCATTTGCTATCCCAGTTTCACCGGTTCCCTCCCACCCCTGACGCTGCCTTACCTGGTCCCGTGGGCACCAAGAACCAGTGACAGACATGGAGTGCTGTCACTTCTGCTCTACTTCAATGGTAGACATATGGCAGGACTGCCTTCCCTTTCTCTGTATCCAGAGTGTCGCTGCTATTGCTGGCCCACCTTGTAAGTAAGTGTAAAAAGAAGGTACAAAGGCAGTGGTGGCATCAGGTAGGCTGGGTGGAGGGAATTCAACTTTGATACAGAAAAATCTGAGTCTATTTCTGGGTCTAATCTGAGTCTAACTATTGTGTAGTTAGGGGGAAGTAACTTCACTACTTGTGAGGCTGTAGGTGGAACTAGACATGATGCTGAGTATGTGACTGACATAAAAAAAAACTGCAGCATCAAGTGCTTTACTGCCTCCCTCCCCTAAAATGTTCAGGGAGTCTTGCCCACATATGCAAATAACAATAAGCAATTATGTGAATCGCAAGGAAGCATGGAATGTGATGATGATGATTGAGAATAGGCATATATAACTTTTCAATAAAAAAAGCTACACAAATCAGTTTACACAGCCAAACAAATTGGGCTCCCTGTCCAAAAGGAGCTCATCATCTAAAAAGATGCAAAAGAAAAAAACTGTCACTGGAAAAGTCGCTGTGTTGAGTTAAACATCAGAGGAACGTCACTTAAGGCACAATCCTAACCAAGAGTGAGGCTAGCATAGTATAGATATGCTAGCAAAGTTGGGCTGTCACAAGGGCCCCCGTAAAGCAATTAAATGGTATTCAAACGTTTTAGACAGGGACCACTTTTTAGAACAGTACACATGTCGGGACCCACCAGAAGTGATGTCATAAACTTTGAAATGATGCTGTGACAGGAAGTTACATAATCAAGCAGGAAGTGCAGTCATTGTAACATAATAAAATGACACTCCTGAAATGTGAATTGGCATTCTTGGATTGCAGCAATCGTACAACCATGAAATATCCCTGACAGAAAGCAAGATGAGGACAAAATGTGATGTAAAAGCACTGAACTAAAAAGGATTTTATTTTTTATTTTTTTTAAAAAAACCTCACTTGAAAATTCAAACTGTTAACACTCACAAAAAGAAATATAACAAGAGTTGCAGTTTCTAAGATGACTGCTTCCAGCTTTCCATGACCCACCAAGACCTGACATCCATGACCTGACATCAGGTCGCAACCCACCATGTGGGTCCCGACCCACAGTTTGAATAACACTGCTGTAAAGTATTTGGACCACTTTCGGAGTCAGAGAGGCCAAGCCACAGATGTGCTCCATCCTCCCTGACTCAGAGAGTGGTCCAAATGCACTTTATGGTGGCCCTCGTGACGGCCATACTTCGCTGGCCTAACTGTGCCAGCCTAACTCCAGGTTAGGATTGTGCCCTTAAAGAGGTTTCTCTTTGCCCGGTTACCTGTGGTTGGCAGAGTTGTGCTAATGTTAGGATTAGGGTAAATGTGCCTAAACTTTATAGGGAGTGGGGGAGAATGCAAACCTGGGACTATTGTTTTCAGTGGCAACCTCATGTACAGCACCATATATAGTTTCATCCTAAAATGATGCTCGGAGACCTGGGTGGAATACAGTGTAGCAAATAACAAAATAGGTGAAGAATTAGAGGTTTTTGCATTTCAGCACAAGACTGAACACCACAATGATATGTAATGCCTTGTTTGCTTTCTTAGCTTCTGTTCACTGTGTCTTACGATATATGTTGGCTCTGCTATTGTTGTTTGACCTTTTAAATTTGTGCAAATATTGTATTACAGCACTGAACGTACAAGAAGAGCATAACTTGGCAAAAGCATTCAGTGAGTTGTGCTTTATCAGTTCAGATGATAATTATTGCCAGACACAGTATTTCCTCTGAAATCAACACTTTATAAGGCAAGAGGCTAAATAAGCCGACATCAGGGTAAAGTTAACTATTTCCAAGTCATGACAGGGAATGAGAGAAATTGCAATAATTTATAGAATGTATTAATGCAGGATTGTAAGGAAAGTTATGATTTGCAGTCATACAATAATAACAAAGATTAATTAACATAAAAATTCTAGCTGTCATATTTCTCTAAGTAAAAATAATTGCAAAGCAATTTTATTTCACCAAATGGACCTCCAAACACCTCCAGAGTAAAGTGAAGGTGAAAATGAAAGTCACCTTTAAGGCAGCTGAAGAATCATTCACACAGCTGGCATGGTCTGGATTTATTGTCTTTAAGGTCCAGATATAATAACTGGATTAAATATTGCTCTAAACATGAGAAAATGTAGGAGGTTCCTCTTTAGGTATTTGAGAAAAGATTTCCATAATATCACTTCTAACAAACAGAGGTGAATATGCAATGATTCTCTCATTTAAATTTGGAATAATATAGTACATGTAGAATGCAATCCTGAGCACTCTTTGGGCTGCACAAGTCTCTTGTGCCAGCCCAGGAATGTTGCAAATGTGCTGTAAGGACTTGCACTGGCCTCCCTGTGCTGATTCTTGGACTTGTGCGGGAAGGGAACCTGTAAGTTCCTTTGTAAGGCCAAGGGAAGCTGGCATAGGGGATTGGGGAAGGCGGAACAAAGGTAGATCAGGGCGGGGGGGAAGGCAGGAAGCACGAATGTCCGAAAACAGGAAGTGAGCTATGACTGTATCACAGAGCTATTTTAAGCATCAGGGAGGCCTGCAGAGGTGGCAGAGGGCCTCCCCAATGCATTGGGACACCCCCTTGACCCCCCCAGATAAGGGCAAATGCCCCCTAAATGCCCACAGCATCATGATCGCTGCAGCGCTGCCAGGCCCCCCAACACTCCCATCCCACCCCCACAAGCACTTATCAGGTCTTCAAAGTCTGAGTAGGACTTTGAAGACTGCTGTGCTAGGGCAAGGGAACATTTGCTCCATTACCTTACGGAGACCTTCAGCAGCCAACGTTCCCCTGTGGGATGCACTGTAGCCCACACCAGAATCACTGAATAGGAGTGGGGGAATTTAGTTAGGATTGGGCCATTAGTCTCTGGTTATGTTGGTATGTACTTTGTTGTCTGAGAGCACAATCCTAACCTACGCTGGAGCAGGCAGGCCGCTGTCCAACACAGATAGGGAGCACTCTGGAGCCTCCACGGGGCAAGGGGACATTTGTGCAGCTGCCTGCATTGGCGTAGCATGCTTTGTGCTGGTGCAAATGTGTTTTACGGCATGTTTGTGACACCGCACGGCATGTGCGAGTGGCTTGCACTGGCCAAAGGGAGGGGTTAGGTTTGCGCCCTTAATTTTATATTATTTGTTGATGTATGCTGTTTTTATGGCATTGTTTGCTGCCCTGATGGCTCCCTGTGGGAAAGGAAGGGCTGAGATTTAAATACCTTTAATCAAATAAATGTGTAAATACTAGGGCATTTTATAGTGCCACAGTGATATTACAGAGAAATTGGTTCCTGTTGCCTTGCTTTTATTTAAAAAAGTACCAAATAATATATTTTCTAGATCTTGTACACCTGCAGATCCCATCTGGACATAATGCATATTGCTAAGAGTATGTCATATTTTGCTTACTTTCCTGAAGAACGGGTGCATCTTGTCAAACTTGGTTCAGCTGTTTCATGACTGAAGATGTCCGAAGTTATCTCAAAATACTTTGGAATACAGTGTCTTCTCTCTCTCTCTCTCTCTCTCTCTCTCTCTCTCTCTCTCTCTCTCTCTCTCTCTCTCT
>JAJKFI010000024.1:538372-581580 GCA_029204185.1 Lerista edwardsae | reverse complement strand
TCTCTCTCTCTCTCTCTCTCTCTCTCTCTCTCTCTCTCTCTCTCTCTGCTAATTTGCAAACTCTGCAAACAATGACCTGTTTTTTTCCATTTTCATCCACTCTAATTAAGCTGAATCAGATACATTCGTCTAAATTGATAGCTGGTGGCAGATCCAACTGTATTTTTGTACCCTTTGATGAATTATGATATAACTCCATCGCTTGTACAACATCACACTGAAGGCCAGCATAATTCTTGGATCATGGGAGAGTCTGGAAAAGTTACAAAGCACAGGAATTGTTATAGCAGCATTTCTTTCTGACTAGATACTTCATATCTGATTTAAATTATGCTTGATTTCTATTGAACTATTTATCAGTAATGGCTGATGACTTAAAGGCAAAGAATTTGTGCAAAACGTCTTTAATAGACATGGGGCTGCAGGTGTCCCTAAGCACATTCACTATTGATTGAGAGCCTGTCTTCTTTTTCACTAAGGAAATACCCCATTCAGAGTCATGCTCAAAGGCAAATTCTCTTACATTTAGCTTTTCAAAACCTAGTAACTGTTTGAATTCATGTTGCAAGCTGTGAGATCAACTTGGATTAGAAGTGGGCAAGGAAAGGGCCTGGGTTCTCTCTCTAGGGCTACAATCCTATATACACTTTCCTGGGAGTAAGCCCCATTGAATATAATGGTACTTAGTTCTGAGTAGACATGCATAGGATTGTGCTGTGGCCTGCCAAGCCCCCTTTCCTTAGATGCTGCATGCTGCCACCATGTGGCAATTCGCCCACAAACTGGCCAGTCCAGGGAAAAAACATATTCGGGTGTTTTTGTGTCACAACAGGCACAATGTTGCCTAGTGCTGACAGCGAATTCTGGCTGGTCACCTCAAATCAGTACGGTTCCTCACCTCCTACCATGCGCAGCTCTTACTGTCTCTTCCTTTTTCCTTTTCATTGGTTTCAACTTCCTGTTCAGAACAGGACAGCTGTTTCTCAGGCTGCTGGCCCTTCTTTTTTGAGACACTTAGAATCACCTCCTTGCCTGAATTTTCTCTAAGATCCGAGCCACAGGCTGTCAACCTATGTAAACTTACCTGGGAGTAAGTCCCATTGAACTAAGTAGGCCTAAGCTTGTGCTGTCAGACAACAGTAGGTTATGTTGAAGGCATTTCAGCCAATCATTGAGCTTTCACCTCTGCTAAATTCCTATGCATTTGAGGTTGCCAATTCTGACTGAAGCTATTCCTGGAGATTCCCCTCCTATCCCCACATGATACAATGTCATTAGTCCAGGGAGGCTCTCTTCAGGTCTTCAGGATTGCTTTTGATTGTCACCTGGTGATTGATGCAGAGTTTGCTTCTCACACCTTTGCCTAAATCATGGGTCGGCACTACATAGATAGAGTTATCAGCAGCGGTGTCATGCAGCCGGAACGCTGGGCGGGAGGAACGGGGCGGGGAAGACGGCGAAACGGACCGGAACGCAATGGGCGGGCTGCCGCTCACCCAGTGATGTCATTCAGGGGGAATGGACCAGAACGGGCGTTCCAGATCTAACGGGCTCCATGGCTGTTTCCGGGGTTTTTTTTGTTTTTGTTTTTCAACATTCGAATTTGAACTCAAAAGTGAGTTCCTGTTCCTAAATCATTTGAATGACACTGCGCTCACCAGTTCCTCCCGCCCAGCGTTCCGGCTGCATGACACCGCTGGTTATCAGATACAAATGGGGACAGAGTGCCTATACCTTTAACCACTGAATGGAAGAGGGAGGTGCAGCTTTTTAAACCCTTCCATGTTGAGCTGCACCTGCCCAAATTCCTTCTATGCAAAGGAAAAGGCATTCTGTCCCTACTCTGGACCTCCAGATATTGAGCTTAATGTGTGCATAAGGCCAATTCATGTGAAATTGTATATGTGCAGGGTTCATTCTTCATGATCAAGAAAAGCAAGATTCCTATCATATACAAGGAGCCACACACACATGGGGTTTATGCATGTTGTGCAGAACATGTGGGATTCAGAAGGAGAAACGAAGCACACACTCCTGCTTCCTCTTCTACACATGTAACGTAATTATGTAAAAAGTGTATTTCTGGCTGCAGAATACCTGTAAGTTTTCAAATCTGGATAGGAAAACTCTAGATGCTGGAGCTCTTAGACCTTGATCCAGGTGTCAAGCGCAGGCTGGTCCATGAAGGTTTCAATCAGACCTGCAAAAATAGGGGCAGTGCCACACATCTAAGAGACCAGGACGCATGACTTGTGCATACCAAGAGAAGCAGGTCTGCTCTGAAGTTTCCATGTATGTTGCCAAGCCACGTTTTGCCTCTTGCTGCTGTGCTACAGCTTCTGTGGAGCCCCTTGTCAAATTTACTTCCTTTTTAAAAATAAAAGTAAAATGCCACCTGCCAACTTCACAAGGCATTTCTGGGGCTTATTTAATTAATTAACGTTTGTAAAACACTTTGAGATTCTCTGATGAAAGGAACTATTAGGCATCCAAAGTTTTAATTATTAAAAAGCATTATGTCCGTTCTCCATCTGCATTGTTTGTTCCTGGTGCAAGATAGAAACGATAAATGACTAGAGAGCAAAGGGGGGGGGGAGACTTTATTACCGCTTGCGGCGTTCCAATCCCAAATTGTGATAGTGACGAAGTTTGGAAAATAAGGGGGCTTGTTATATGAATTTTCACAGCTTGCAATACTCATTTTTATTATGAGAGGGGCACCCCTTGCCCTGAAACTTTTACTCAATTTGTAATTAACAGGGCGCTGTCTTTCAAGCTGATGTCTTGCGTTTGTGCTTGCTCAGTTGTCAGTCATCACACCAGACCAGGAAGGCCAGTAGCTGCTCTGCAAATGCTCAGAACTTGATTGCCTTAACCCCAGACATGGTTTTGATGAGAACTTGCTCTTTCTTCCTGATAGATGCATTTTAATCCAGCCTTCAAATCCCTGCTACTGGATGGTGTGACTCCCCAATCCAACGCTTTGAATCACCAAGACCCTCTTCCTGCTGTGATGATTTTTGGTTCTGCCGGGAACTAATTCCGTCCAGGACAATCAGGAAACTCCATTCTCCATCTGCATTCGCCTACCCCATTTCACAAGGGTAGGACAACTGAGAGCGGATGTGTACCCCTAGGAGCACAATCCAAACCCTGAGCTGGAAAAGCCCATATCCAGCCCAGGGCTGGGACTGGCTTTAGCACAACCTGAGGAAAGGGGGATACATCCTCCTTCCCTTGGGTAGCACGCAGTGACCCACATGGGGCTCCTTGGAGCTGTGTCAGCGAAATAGCTGGTGGAAAGAGCACAAGCAGCCTGGATCCGGGCCAACTGGGCTGGATCCTGTCTCCACCCCCATCGCCAGGCTGGTTCATCCATGGGGCTGCCCGTCCCCCGCCTTCCCACCACCCATTCCGACTCCCCCCTCCTGGTCCCCCCCCCCCCCCCCATGCCAACCAAGCTTGGCCAGCCTTACCTTTGTGCTGCTGGGTCCAGTCGTCAGTGTAGGCAAGCCGGCATATGTCCATGCTGGCTTGTGCCAGTGCACATGTGCTTTACAGTATGTGTTCGACATCAAGTGCTTTGAATTGTGCTCTGGAACATGCATCTGTTCTCAGGCAGCTGAAAGAGCTGTCCTGCCTCCTCTTCTTCTGGGAACCAATCAGGGTCTCGCGTGTCAGGACTCATGATGCATATAACAAAGAGCATTGCGCAGTTGCTTTAGCAATACGCTGCTTCCTGCCTGCCCCTCACTACAGTTCCTGAGCTGCATTGCAAGAGTCTGTATATGCCAAAACATCTAGAACCAATTTCAAATCATTAAGAAAAATCTATTCCTTTTCACAGAGAACACTCGGGGTGCAATCTTAAACTGGAGTTCGGCCTGCATAGTTAGACCAGCACAGTTTGGTCGGCACAAGGGCCACCATAAAGCGTGTTTGGACCACTTTCGGAGTCAGGAGGGATGGCACCAGCAGCGTCATGCAGCTGGAACGCTGGGTGGGAGGAACGGGTGAGCGGCAGCCCGCCCGTTGCGTTCCGGTCCATTTCCCCGAGACGGCGAAACGGACCGGAACGCAACGGGCGGGCTGCCGCTCACCCGTTCCTCCCACCCAGCGTTCCGGCTGCATGACGCCGCTGGATGGCACGCATCTGTGTGCTGGCCACTCTGACTCTGAGAGTGGTCCAAACGTACTTTACAATGACCCTTGTGCCAGGCAAGTCCCCATAAAGAGCCCCCCCATAAAGAGCTCGAGCAATGCATGCAGCTCTTTCAAGCATACTGGCTTCAGTGCAGCAATGGGATTAACATACGACCTGGGGGAACGCTGGGCGGGACGTACTCGTAATTCGAAGCCCGTGATTGGCAGCCCACGCAATTGGCAGCCCATCTGTTCCTCTCTGCCGCCGTCCCCGCCAGCTGCGCAATCTAGGCCCGCTGCCCCCAGTTGGCACGCCCCACCACTGCGTGCCCGGGCACCTGGGGGGCCCCAGGCGAGCAGGCACCACCTCTGAGGCCTGGGTGGCCCGTGCGGCAGCAGGGAAGGCGGCGGGGCGGAACAGACGGGCAGCCAATCGCGCAGGAGTTCCGCATATGTCTCGCCCAGCGTTCCCCCAGGTCGTTTGTTAATTCCATCACTGCTTCAGTGCCATTTTATGTGCTCTGTGTAATGGTGGTAGAGGGAGCTAAGTAGCTTCAACAACTAAGACTGCTGCAGAAGGAGCAACCTCCTTTTCCCACAACAATAGGTCATTTTTGCCTGATTGCATCTGGGTCTGACATCATTATGGATCTTATAGTGCAGCTATTTTCAACCAGGGTGCCGTGAATGGTCCGCAGGAGTGCTGTGGGAGTTTGGGTGAGGGTCATTTCTTAGTAGGGCCATTGGGGGATGTGAGTCCCACACTAGCAGTGCGGTGTGCTTTGTCAATGGTTAAAATATTGATGGTGTGTCTTGACAATTTTAGCACCTGGTCAGTGTGCCCTGAGATGAAAAAGGTGGAAAATAGCTGTTCTAGTGTCCAATCTTATTGACTGATATATTTGAATACCATAATTTATAGGTATAATCTGGGTTGTGTGTGCTCATCCTGATTGCCTGCCTTCTGATGCTGTAAATATATAACATGATCATCTCATATAGGAACATCCTTTTACATGTTCTGCTTCCTTCGCCTTTCTTTACCTGAACATCACTTGAGTGAGATTAATTAGTTCTGCCTGTGAATCCGCACACATTCTGACAAAGCCAGTTGCATCCCTGGCCCTATAGTCACTCAGGGTCCAGGTCCACAGATTGCCCACCCTCCCTCTAGGCTACTGCACCCCGACCTAACCTGAAGCTTGCGGAGCCACACCCGATGCTCAGATGGCAACATTTAAGGAACACTTCCAGTTCTTTGGAGGCTGGCATGGTGGCAGCAGTGCCACTGCCCTTAAAGGGCATTGCGGTGGCGGCACCTGGGGCATTTCCCCCCCCCAGCAAATGGCAGGACTGTCACTAGACAAACAAGCTTATTGAAGTTCACCCTGAAGTCCCATTCATGTTCACACCAAAGTCCCATTTCTGTGAGGCTTACTCTTAGATCAGTGGTCTGGGAACAGGGGTAAATTACCCCAAATGGGGTAAAAATGAAATTCCTGGGGGTAATGGACGGTTGCGCTGCTGAGACACAGCTGGGCATGCATATGAATCTATATGCATGCCCGGCTGTGTCTTGGCAGCGTGACTGTCCATTACCCCCGTTCTGGTTCCGTGGCTGGCTCCGTTTTGTTTTGTTTTGCTCCGCCCACTTTCGCTGGCCGGCAAAACGCGCCCCAGACTGCTCTGCGCCTGCTCCGCTTTTCACACCACGCCCCAGACTGCTCTGCGCCTGCTCTGCTTTTCATACCACGGCAGTTTAGAGCACGTGGACGCAGCAAGGAGAGTGGCAGAGCGGCGGCGCGTTGGACCTGAGCGGCAGCAGAGCAGAGCGGCAGTGAAGAGGCAAGCCAGGGATGGCCAGGCATCGGAGGTGAGGGAAGGCACGTGCCCCACCCCCACCTCCATTGCCCTGCCGGGGGGGAACCGCACACCCCTCGCTCAGGCTTCTTGCAGAACACACAGCCCCATCATTTTGATCGCTGCCCAAGGCCAGATGCGGCGCTTCTTTAATGTCCCGAAGTGTCCGTGTGTGATGGAAGTTGTCTCCTAAGACTGGGTGCTGTTGCCAGGGGAGGGGCTGATTGGAACGGAAGTTTTTTAAAGAATTGATCACCTAAGAGTGCAAGTCTGTGAATGTCTACTCAGAAGTAAGTCCCATTATAGTAAATGGCACTTACTCCTGGGTAAGTATTAATAGGATTGCACCCCATCTTAATTAAAACTGCAGTCCAGTGCACACACTGCCCCAGGAGTAAAGCACATTGAATTCAATCTGACTTACTTCTGAGCAAACAGAAGTTGACAGACGCCGGCTGGCCACTGAACGTAAGGAGCGTGCAGGCTGGGGCAAACGCGACTGGCTGCAGGGTAACAGTCTGAGCCGACACCAGACTGTCCTCCTCCCCCTCAACTTGTAGCCCGGTACAACGATCCCTCCGATCCAGACTGGGGCTTAGTTTGTCGTGGGGTGTGTGGGGCACATGCAGGTGCGCAGGACACCAAAGAGAGGCGCCAGGCAAGCATACAGCGTGAGGCGAGGCGAGAGCGAAAGCGGGCTGCAGGAGACAAAGTGTAGGAACGCTTGCTGCGTTTCTGTACTAGTACAATTTGCCTTCTCCAGAATGGAAAACCCCCTGCTAACTGGGCAAGAGGCACTTTTTCAAGTGGTGTCCTCTTAAATTTAGCAGGGGGAGAGCAATTGTCCCTCTTCACCCCAGCAGTGTCTTTCTCATGGCTGTTGCTGGTGGTGTTCTCCATTCTTTTTAGATTGTGAGCCCTTTATATTAGGGACAGGGAACCATTTAAATTTAATATTATTTGCCTGTAAACCGCTTTGTGAACTTTGTGTTGAAAAGCGGTATATAAATACTAGTGATCGATTGATTGATTGATTGATTGATTGATTGATAGATACTGTGCTGCTAAGTTGCATAGCCCCCCTTGTATTAGCACACATTAGGAGTGGCCCTTGCCTTCTCCACCGCTATGTTTCTGTGAAGTGGGGAGGGGCGGTCGAACTAATCGGGCAACAGATGTATTTGTTTTGCTCCCATTCATCCTGTTAATATTTAAAATGGAGAGGATCTAATTTTTTACATTAAGCGATGTTTGTATGAGGCGAGCTGAATCTCCTTACCTACATGCACACTCCTTGTGATGTAAAAATGAGGTATTACCTGTTTGACAAGTGCATGAAGCAGATATCTACATAAAAAAATGGCTACTGCTATCATTTTTTGGTTTGATCCAGAGTTGCAAACAAATCTTTTAAATTCTGAAATATGTCTTTGGAGGCTGCCCCTTTATCTTACTTTCTGACCTTAAAAGTGTTTTTCTTTAATCCAGTACAATGGCTCTCAAACTTTTTATCACCAGGGCCCAAAGGAAGTGATGTCATCAAGCAAGAACATTTTAACACCCCATATGACAAAATCAAATCTAACTAAGCAGGTTAGATATTTACAATAAGAGTAAGATTAAAAAATATTTAAAGAACTTTCCTAACTCTCCCAAACCCTTTACAACTTCATATTTACATAGCATTAATTAAGCTCATTAATTAATCAAATAAAAAGCAATGGGTTCCAATACGTAATTTTTTTTCTTTTGTTCTGGTGTGTGTGTGTGTGGGGGGGGGGTAATGTCGGCGTATCTAAATATATTTTGGGGTAAAAGGTAAAGAAGTTCCCTGACCCCTAGTCTTAGATAATGTGCATTGGATTGCTGTTTTGCACAGTAAATCTACAAATGCTCATTTATACACACCCAAACTCAACAACACTACTATAGTATCAGTACAAACTTCATATTCATTCTGTGTATTTCATATATTCAATCCCTGATCATCAAAGCATGCAATCTGAACTCTTGCAGAAAACAAATCAGGACATTCTAGTTGTATGTTCTTCCTTCACTGCAACCATCCTTCCAGCTTTGGTATGCTTTAAGTGAGACATCGCATTGTGTTTCCTTTTTACTATTTCCTCATGAGTTGGGAAAGATTGAAGGCAAAAGGAGAAGGGGGCGACAGAGGATGAGATGGTTAGATAGTGTCACCGAAGCAATGAATATGAAATTGGGCGAACTCCAGAAGCTAGTGGAGGACAGGGAGGCCTGGCGTGCTGTGGTCCATGGGGTCGCGAAGAGTCGGACACGACTTAGCGACTGAACAACAACAACAACAACAACATGAGTTGTATGGGTGGGGGGGAACCTGTTAAAAAAGAACCATTGACTAACACCAAGTTCTGTATTAATAAACAAGCGGAGTCTGGATATTCACAAACAAAGCTGAAAAAAGCTGTGGGAAGCATTTGAATTTGATGAATTTTGATGAGAATCTACTTTCTTACTGTAAAATTTCAGGGTAGCAAACAGTCAGCACCAGCTATTACTGAAATATAAATCTAACTTGGCATTCATATGGCTGTTCCTGTAAAATTGTTGGCAATCTAGTCAAAGCTTTCTTTGAATTATCAGCAAACCTGTGATCTACAGAGACCCAGAGTCTTGTACCTCTATGCATATTTGTCAATCAGTTTGCCTGCTTTGTATTAACAGCCACTACACTGCCCAGTGTTTACAATGCTGGAAATATTTACTGAATTAACAAAAGTTGTTGAGCTGATAATAGGAGCATACCATTAGCATTAATATTGACTCATCCTACTTCCAGAATATGTTCTTAATAAATTGCTTCGTGAAAATAACACACAAGTTGCTGGGATCCATACGTTTAGGTGCGAGCTGGCCTATTATCCTACTTTGAATTTTGGCATAATGAAATGCCAGCTAACGGAAGAGAGCATGCTGCTTGCTAGAAATATAGCCAACCCCAGAGGTTATAAAATAAGTTACAGTTCAGCAGTTGGAGGGGGCAGCCAGTGGTGTAGAAGCAATAGGTTGGTCACGTCAGGAATTTATTTTATTTTTTATTTATTTTGAAGAATTTATACCCTGCCTTTCCCATGCCAAAGCAAACACCCAAGGTAGCTTATATGAACAGTCTAAACCACCATTTTTTTCCAATGGGGTTTTTACAATTATACAGTATTCTTGTGATCCACCAATCCTCAGTCCCAGATGTAGCCTTCACAGTGTGGTTCTCTCCTTTGGCTGCATGCCATCAAGACTTAGCAGTCAATCACAAGTCAAGACTGGACAGGTCCTCAAGGTCATATTCCGTTCTTTTGCCAGTTGGCCTTCTCACACACTCCCCTGCAACTCTCCCTTGCGGTGAGTAATCAGCTCCACAGCGACTCTGTTCCGCCACCACAGGTACTGCAGCTTGCCACTGCCTGGCATCCATCTCCCATCCAAAAACAAACCACAGATTCTCCTGCTTAGCTTCAGGCAGTACCAGCTGTTCAACCATCAGTCCACACCTCCTGCCTCCAAATTTGACAAAGTTGGACTAGGTCACATATTTTAAAACTGCAATCCTAGGAACACTTACCTGGGAGAAAGTCTCATTGAAGTCAATGTAACCATGCATAGGATTGGGCTGTAAGACCATCACTTCTTACCTTGTGTGGCTGAAGACTGACAGCCCAATCCTGAGCTGCCTGGCACCTAGAGATGAAGTGGTACTACATGGTTACAGCTGCATCCTGCAGAAGCTGCGGGAGAATCCTCAGGGATCCATTCATCCCCTTTCCCCAGGGAAAGCCCCAGCTCCAGCAATCGGGAAGTCTCCGCAGGCTATTTTGCTGTTGGAGACTAGAACAATCCCATGTCAGGCAGCCCAGCCTACGAATCCCATGTCAGGAAGCCACCACTGCCCTCACCCATCCTGGCCACGCCCACTCCTGCCCTCCACCAGCCCAGTTCTGCCCCCTCCCTGCCCCCGACAGACCTTACCACCAGCCGCCACTGCTGGAGCACCGTTCCTCCATACCGCCCACACTGAGGTGCTGCACCGACTGGCGCGGCTCCAGTGTGGGTGGCACTTCCTCTCTGGGTGCCATAAGCATGCTTTACAGCTTGTTTACAACACCCAGAGCCAGCCATACAAATGTACCACCGGTGATAAGGCCCACAGGACTGAGCCCTTAGGCTCTTGTGTGGAAGCTTATGAGGCACCACTTGTTTGCTTTTAAGATGTTGTTGTTCAGTCGCTAAGTCATGTCCGACTCTTCGCAACCCCATAGACCACAGCACGCCAGGCCTCCCGGTCTTCCACTAGCTTCCAGAGTTCGCCCAATTTCATGTTCATTGCTTCGGTGACACTATCTAACCATCTCATCCTCTGCCACCCCCTTCTACTTTTGCCTTTTATCTTTCCCAGCATGAGGGTCTTTTCTAAAGAGTCCTCTCTTCTCATGAGGTGGCCAAAGTATTTCAGCTTCAGCTTCAGTATTTGTCCTTCCAGGGAGCAATCAGGCTTGACTTCCTGTAGGAAGATACCACAGAACAATTCTTTCTTCATGCATGATGTGGATAGGGGAAAAGAAAAGCTTAACACAGAGAAACAGCCCCAAACTCAGAAAGAACTAAGGATTCCATTAACCCTATTTGCCTGTTTTTTCCCCTATCAGAAACAGTAACAGTTTCCCCAGTTCAATTTCCTGGAGCCCCAGTTGTCAAGGCTGCATTAGCGGGTGCGGAGGCTATGGCAATAGGATGTACCAGGCATGTCATCAGTGGGTCAACCAAAGGCAACACTGGCCAAAGGCCCTTGACCATGACAGGGCCTAAGTGGCTTGGCCAAGCCCTGGACTTCCAAAGCCAGTGCAGTACCAATGATGGATTCCAATGTACCCTCAGATGGTTGGTAGGAGTGCCATGGGGGGCCCAGTGTAGGTGTTTCCCCAGAGCCCCTAGCAAACGAATGGCTGTTCAACATGGCCCTCTGATCAGGACTTTGGGGGGGAAAGAATGGAAATTGCAGTGCAATGTGGCAATATCCATGTTCCAGGTTTCTGTATTAACATGTGCAAAAGCAGAACAAGGTCCAAACCCACTGTTTTCCCTATGATAGTCTGCCCAGCTTTTTTTTCTAAGGAGCCACATCTCTAAAACATACATTCAAGACATTGATATCCTTTATATACAGCATCTTCAAAAATAATACCTTAAACTCTGGCACCTGCTGCTCAGCGCCTAAAAGGAAACATATTTTTCTGGGTATAACAGGCAAAAATCTTTTAGGAAAACTGGCAATATCTCCCAAGAATCTGCAAGATGTCAGGAAGAGTGTGCCATTTTCTCACCGATAATCTGTACTTTTATCTTGCATGAAACAATTTTTCACAAAAAAGTCTGTACTTCCTTGTACTTGAGAATGAAAGGGAATTAGAAATAGGTCCAATTTTCTTTTGAAAAGCAGGCTTCTTCGGCTTTCGATTGGCCTTTCTCATGACCCTCTATACAAGACGACAGATAATAAATATAATGATTTGTACTGAAAAGAGAGCTGGAAGGATAATGGCCCCAAACAGTGTAGTCTTTTTATAATGTTACCATAGTAAATAATAGCAGGACCATTTGTATGACTGGAGTTAAGGTTGTATCCGTCCTTATATTTTACACCCTTCTTTTTCTTCTCCCTGGTACACTCTGTTTACATATTTGTAATCTCATTTCAATGATTTTCTTTGTGGTTGGCACATCCAAGGTGCATGAAAGGAAGGGCCTTAGCAATTAATAAACAATAATAATTTATGCACAACTCATTAGTAACAAATGCTGGACACACTTCAAATCAAACAGGGCTATTACGGAATGGTTGGTTTCAGCACAATCCCCAAAGCATTTAAGGCAGAGTCCTAAATTGATCAAGGCCACTGTATGGCTATATGGTCATCTGATTTCTGTATTGAATAGCCAGATAGATTATATACAATGAGATAATTTTCTACAATTTCCACATAAACTAAAAACTAGTCTAGATAGCTGATGGAATCATTGCGCTATGGGGCCAGAGAAAAATGTTTGATTGTGTGACTCAATACTAGCTCCAAATATGACGATCAATCACAACATGGAAAATCCCATGCTTTGACTCAGAGTGCAATCCTAAATTAGGATTTAGGCTGGCACAGTTAGGCCAGCAAAGTATGGCAGGCACAAGGGCCACCATAAAGTACGTTTGGACCACTCTCGGAATCAGGGAGGATGGCACATGTCCGAGTGCTGGCCTTTCTGACTCCGAGAGTGATCCAAACATACTTTACAGTGGTCCTTGTGCAGGCCAAACTTTGCTGGCCTAACTGTGCCAGCCTAACTCCAGGTTAGGACTGCACTCACAGTGTGAAGAAAATATTAGAAGCAACCATGTGACCAGTCTTCTCACCCCGATCTAGAGGTCTCATGCAGTTATGGAAGTTCTGATGCACATGTTGAGCTGGCAGTGGCTTTCCTATTCATTTCAATAAAGACAACAGTACAGTCAACCCTTCTTATCCATAAACCCAGTATCCATGGATTTGAATATCAGTGGCTGGAGGATCTCAGAGGACCTTCCGGTTGCGTCCAAGAAGTTTCAGAGGAGGCTGGGAGGCCATGCACAGCCCTCAGGTAAGTAACTGCAGTGCCATGTGGGCCCTGAATTTCATTTACAGGTGGAGCCTTTTTATCCGAGAGGGTTCGGTTCCAGATGCCAAAAAACGTGTTAAATGAAATCCATATTTAAAAATGTGCCATTAATTAGCAGTAGGCATTTTTTTAAAAAAAGCTTTTCTTACCATGGGAACATAGCTGCAGCCATTCTCCAGGGCTTATAGCAGATAAGTATACATTAGCTCTGTGATAAGACCTCGTTCCTTTGCCTTGGAGCTAGGCAAAGGCAAAATATAGGCAAAAATGTAAAATGGAAGTGATTAATCACAGTTCCTGGGTTGAGGGAGGAGGTCTTATCTCAGATCTAATGGATACTAATGTGCTCTAAGCCCCTGGTGTCAGATGGGTTGCA
The DNA here is from genome assembly GCA_029204185.1 of Lerista edwardsae. Classification (NCBI taxonomy): domain Eukaryota; kingdom Metazoa; phylum Chordata; class Lepidosauria; order Squamata; family Scincidae; genus Lerista; species Lerista edwardsae. The sequence goes on along the minus strand of JAJKFI010000024.1, from coordinate 568,523 downwards.
GAAAGCTGGGAGCAGCCATCTTGGAAGCTGCAGACCTTATTCTTGCTATGTTCCTTTTATGAGTGTTAACAGTTTGAATTTTCAAGTTAGTGGTTTTTTTTAAAACGTTTGTTTAGTTCAGTGCTTTTACATAACATTTTGTCCTAAGCTTGCTTTCTGTCCGGGATGTTTCATGGGTGTGCAATTGCTGCAGTCAAAGAATGGCACTTCCTGCTTGACGATGTAACTTCCGGCCATCACATCACAACATGAATGCTATTCATGTAGGTCCTGACATGAATGCTGTTCTAAAAAGTGGGTCCCAGTACAAAATGTTTAAGAATCACGGGTGTAAATGATAAACAGTAGCAAGCATTTCTAGAAAGTGAGGGTTTTTTCTTCGTTTTTGCTATAGTGTGGGAAGCACATACAAAAGACACACTGTAAAATCCCACTGCAGGCAACATGAGCTTCTGTATTTGTTTAGTTGGGACACAAATTTTAACAATGTGAAATATTTTGCTTGTATGGTAGGAACACCAATAGTTTAACATAAACGGTGGAAGGAATCCAGGCTGTGTTGACATATTTTATGAACGTTCTGGGATGCCAGATTGGAGGTGTACATCTGTGTGGGTTGGCCAGTCATCCCACTGCCGTCTGTGTATCTGTGTGCTTAAATGAATTAGCTATTACAAAAACAGTGCATAAACAAGTTTAATGTTCTACCCTTCACTTTCCCTCATGGACAAAGTGTCAGGTTTTCTTGAAACCAGATGAAGAACAAGAAAGGTGTTCAGTTGGCCTTTGTTTTATAAATTTCTGGTGATGAAAAGCTTTAAAGATGAATTGTAGCTGTACATTTTTATGCTATGTTAAATGCATTTCTGTATCTGGATTTTTTTTTTGTCTGTTTCATTGGCAAATTGTCACTGTGTAGCCTTTGGTGATATGAAGAACTGTCGTCCAACAGTGACAGAAAAGACTCAAGGTCATACAAGGTCACCCAAATAACATGCTTCTCTTTCGACTTCCTTTTTTCATTAAAGCCATGATCACAGTTCTGCCTGACTCCTGACATCCCCCCTGACTCTGAGAGTGGTCCAGACATGCTTTATGGTGGCCCTTGTGCCGGCCAAACTTTGCTGGCATAACTTGTGCCAGCCTAACTCCAGGTGAGGATTGCGCTCTAAAGGTGTTTGTTTTTGGCGAGTAAGATAGGATTACTGCTGAAGTTAGGATTGTGCTCTTAATGGCTTTGTTCCCTAGAAAGGAGGTGGCTGAGAGCTGTGGAAGAGAATCAAGGTGACGCAATAGACCCCTTCCCTTTTGAATTTGGAAGCCATCAGACAGTGGATGATTACCACAGAGGAATCTGAAGCTAAAATGGATCCTTTTGAAATGCATACAATGATGGTTTGGGGTGACATACAATGAGCTCTAAGCAGTGATGTCATTCAGGGGGAACGGACCAGAATGGGCGTTCCGGATCCTAACGGGCTCAGTGGCTGCTTCCAGGTTTGTTTTGTTTTTTTCAACATTTGAATTTGAACTCAAAAGTGAGTTCCTGTTCCTAAATCATTTGAATGACACCACTGGCTCTAAGTATTAGTTGGTGTTGGTTTAAATAAGAGATGAAAATAAAAACTGAGGCTGTCATGTCTGTCCAATGGAAGTGACAGGCTATGAAAACTGACATGTATTTTTGGTTGTTGGTATTTTTTAAAGTTTTGGGCAACCTAAATTGACCTTGAAAGTCTATTGGATGTAGATGTTAATCCTGAACTCTTTGTATGGTCTTTGTTAGGTACTATTTTTGATCTCTGTTTCCCAAACTATAATATGAAAAAAATCACCTAAAAAGGAATTATTTGCTTAGTAAGGATCATGTATGAATGTTGAGGGGAATGTCCAAATTATAGTGAATGCTGACATTTACATAACTCACTTATTTGTGTTCTAACATGCAAATAAATATCTAGGAGCACACTTTTTTTCAAAGTGAGGCTTATAGAAATTGGCCATCGTCAGAAAAGATTTATTAGCAGAAAAGCCCATGGGTTAACTTTTATATTTATTATTTTTTCCCCTTGGGTTAGCAACAATAAAACAATTTGAACTTCGTTTTAAAGCTAGCAGTGTCTGAGCTAATTTAGAATCTGAATTCATTCCAAGCCTGATAGCCTAAATTTGCCCCAGATGGACTTTCAGTTCTGTTCAGATTGCTAGTCAGCCGTTTGTAGCAAAGTCTGCAGCAATGGACTGGGGCTTGCAGTGTAGCTGCATGCTGATCTTTTTGTGTGTGTTTGTGTATGAAGAAACAGCACCTATAAATCACAGTGCATTAAAAAGGCAACGCATCCCTACCCAACATCTTGGAGAATCCATTGTCCTGCAGATAAGTATACAAATAAGGGGCAAAGCATCACTTAAGTTTGATATAAAAAAAAACCACATTTTTTTTTTGGAAGGCAACCAATGCAGCTTCACACTGTACTTTATTTTCCCCTAATCTGACTGACTCACAGTCTTGTGATAGTGAGATAAGCTAGGTAGGCAAATTTTTACAGAGTTGCAATTACTGAAATTGTCATTACGCTGCTCACTGTAAAATAAATATAGATAGAAGTGAAATTATGCACAGGCTAGGAGTAGAAAGTGTTTTGCTTCTGTTTGCTAAATTAATCTCTTCCTAAATGGCTGCAGGCCAGGTAGGTTAGCATTTGTGGTTTCAAAGGTTTTCAGCGCTTGCAATGAGCCATGAAATTACTGCATGCTGCTGAAAATGGCAGCTGATGAAAGGAAAAGAGCGAATCCCAAAGGCAGAAAGACAGGAGGAAGCAAAATTACAGGCAGAAAGTCTGATTTTTGATGTTGCTCATTGTGAAATGTACACCCAAACTTTTAATAAAACATAAAACATTAATAAACCTGCTAACAATTCCTTACAATTTCTTTTGAAGTCTTGGTATAATTTTCTGAATACTTATTAAAACAGGCAATGATTCAATAGTAGCCGAGTGCTTTCTGACTGCTGGATGTGGTATATTGGTGCACCCGACTCGCGACTTTTGAAATTAGATTTTTATTGATGTTTTTTAATTGAATTATACCCTGGATTGATGTTTCCTGTTAATAAAGTGACCCTAAATTCTTGAATTGTTGCATGAGTTTAGCTAATATTAATTTGGATGGCGAAGAGTAAAATACACCATGTAATCGTGTCGCTTTCCTATTCCAGATCAACAAAAGTTTGGTTGGATAAAAGAAAGCTGGCTTCAGATCAACATGTTGCTAATAGCTCCTTGGCAATACCGCATGTTCATGCTACTGGAATGTTGACATTAGTCCTGGGTGGAAGAAAAAGTGCTTTGAACCAAATATGACACTGGATTATAGCATGGGGGGGGGGGAAACCTGACCTCGTGCCAGCAGGAATGAATTTTCTTTGATACCTCTTTTTCTTTGTTTCTGGACATACATGAACCTATCCCTGAGCCCATAAAATTGCATTGTTATAGAATCCCCCAATGGTTTTCAAAGAACGGTTGCACAACAGAGAACCCTTATAATTACTGCATCATTACAAATAATTTGTTGTACTAAAAAGTGGTGAATGTAAAATAATCACACAATCTGGAGGACTACTCAGAACATGCCACGCGACCCAGTAAAATGAAGTCTTTGCGCTCACTGAGGAACATGGCATTCACATGCGTGCTGTTGGGGGGGCCAAAATGCACAATCTGTATACCCATTACAGGCTGTTTTAGAAACATGGGGGATTTGAATAGCAGCTTGGAACCTGACACGGAAAAGCTGTTATTTGAAAGATGAAGAGGGAAGATCCCACGGAAGGTTCACAATTCATCCCATATTAAATTGTGGCCAGTGCAAAAGACAGCCTAATGCAGGGGTGTCAAGCCAAAGGCAGCCCTTGGAAACAATTTCTTTGGCCCCCCTTTATAATTGGGGTCTCTCATATTTGGAAATTATGACAAGATTTCCACATTTCCTCCTCTGTGATTCGCAGTTAATTAGTTTCTATGTGAAAATATATCAATCTATCCATCAACAGTATTTATATACCATTTTTCAACACAAGTTCCCAAATGAAGTGTTTATTTCTGTCCATCATCTGCTGTCTGATGTCACGTCCAACTTAATGATGTCACATTTGGCCCTCAGCAAGCGCCGTTAATGCTATTTGGCCTACTATACGAAACCAGTTTAACAATCCTGCCCAAATGTGTTGAGGAGTTAGGGATGCCTAAAACCAACAGGGTTGCCTAATTCTGCATAAGAGTTCCAATTCCATTTAGGATCTTAGGTATGAAAGGTGGGAAAAACCTCTGCCTTAGAACTTTGGAACCACTTCTAGCCAGATTAGACAATTATATACTAAGGGCGCAATCCTAACCTGGAGTTAGGCCAGCACAGTTAGGCCAGAAAGGTTTGGCTGGCACAAGGGACGCCGTAAAGTATGTTCGGACTACTTTCGGAGACAGAGAGGCCAGCACACAGATGTGCACCATCTTCCCCGACTCCAAGAGTGGTCCAAACGTGCTTTATGGTGGCCCTTGTGCCGGCCAAACTTTGCTGGCCTAACTGTGCCAGCCTAACTTCAGATTAGGATTGCGCCCTCACACGCTAGCTTCCCTTTGCAAACAGACAAATGCTAAAGATCAATTCTGTGGCACCTGAAAGTTCGTAAATGTAGAGTAGCTACTCAGTTTTGTCTAAGCACATGCTCCATGTTTGTGCAGAATGACTGATTTATATGACTGATTGCAGAAAGACTGTTTATAGAACTTACTAACCTGAGCTGACCTGAGCTGACCTGTGCTTGAATGCGTGCATAATAGTAGGGTGGAAGCAGAGGGAGGTAAGAAAGGGGAGTTTGTCAATAGAGGAGTTAGGCAAGAGCAAGCAGTGGAAGTGGCCATGAACGTGCATGGACACATACTCAGAAGTCTGAATAACAATGGCAATGGCAAATATCTGCAATGGCAGGCATGACTTATATGAAGGTGGAATCGTGCCCCAATGAAGTTTGGATAACGTGCATTTTAATCATTTTAAACATGAAAATACACAGTATTACAGTGAAATGTTCCTATGATTCAGTCACATTATACAGGATTTTCTGAGCACTTAATTTGGCAGGTTTTGCCCCTATAATGTTTTACCGTCCAGACTCCAAGTTGGTTTCTTTTAAAAGAAGTAGCAAATAAATTGCAGAAAATAAAGCAAATTGCCATGGGGAAAATAAAAAGCAAATTAAGCAATTTACGAAGGAAACTACTATATGCATATGATCCATGCTCATACTGCATATTATACCTATCCTAGTCACATTATTCATGATTCAATGTCCTATATATAGTCTCTGTTGCATAAATCTATGCAATGTAAAGACTAAAAAGAACATACCATTTAATTATATTCTTATGGAAATGTTATTGCAGTAAGCATACATAAAACATGGATACATCTAATTTGACGGGGAAAATTTACCTCTGCTTTGTGGTCAAAGATAACAAGCTGTGCACATCCTATCTCTTAAAACAAAGTAATAACACATATTACTTTCACTATCTGTATTCCAAGTGATTTGACTGAAAGCATCTTATAGCTTGTGATACCAGGTGAACAATGCAGACATGTACTAATCCTCACATGTATAAAAATTAGCATCAGGTTTAATGCATTCCAAAATTACAAGGAAGGGACAGACACATTGAAGTGCTGGGAAGGCAGTTAATTTTGATGCTGGCTCCAGAAACCACTTTCAACAGCTGCTAATTTTTACAGCCAACATTTAAAAGTTTGTCAAAAAAAAAATCAAAGGAGAAAGAAACGTTGTTTTTAGCAGATTCATAACCAAAATATTTATGACTGAAATGGGTCTAAGGTTTTGCATTGTGATCTACTGGAAAGCTATTATATGTTATATCACAATAGTCAAGAAGCAATGAACAATTATGTATAAATTAAATAAATGCTATCCTGCAAAGACATTTTGTTACCTTGATCTGTTTTATGTGTATGAAAGACAAGTATTTTAAATGTATTATTATAATAGAAAACTCTTTCTGTATCACATATAATGCTATTGACAATATTGTTTTAAACAAATGGTACACACCTGTTGTCTAAATTTGCAGTAAAGGAGATTCTAAATTTTTAGCATGCTGTAGCTTTATTGCATTATGTGAAACTTGAAAGCTGCAATCCTAAGTATGTCTACCTGGAACAAAGTACTGCTGAGTTCAATGGTATTGCAAGATACATTTTGCCAAGTATTGGTTTCCTAGGCAAATGGCATGGCATTAAAGTATAAGCAAAAGCTACTGTAATATATCCAAAATCTAAAACAGATGGATAGACTGCATATGATTTTACTGTTTTCATTTAGAGTTGATTTGAATGTGACTTGTTAACCTGTACATGAAACAATATGCTGCTTTTAACATCTGCAGTGATGTACATACCAATCAAATAAAACAACACAATACAGCTTCAAAAATTGGAACATTTCCCCTGCATGCCATTTTTGTTTGTAAAATACCTGGTCATTACAAGGTACAGTATAACATAGAATTAACTGATGAAGAGAGAAATTATAATATGACTTAAATGCCTCTCCTGCAACTGATTTAATGTCAGCTGTACCAATTTGGGTGACTTAAACATATTGATTCTGGAAAGAATTTGGAAAACAAAACAATATCCACTATAGCCAAAATAGTTTCACAATAGGAGCTGATATAACATAAATGTTGATATAATGGGGATGTAGAAAAACTATCTACACAAAAAAACCCTTGCTAACTGGGCAAGAGGCACCTTTTCAAGTGGTGTTCCGCCTATATTAAGCAGGGGAAGAGTAACTGTCCCTCTTCACCCCAGCACAGTGTCTTTTTTCTGTTGGCTGTTGCTGCTGGTGTTCTGCATTTTTTAAGATTGTGAGCCGTTTGGGATAGGGAGCCATTTAACTTTATTATTTTTCGCTTATAAAGCTCTTTGTGATCTTCTTGCTAAACAGCGGTCTATAAATATTGATTGATTGATTGATTGATTGATTGATTGATTGATTGATTGATTGATTGATTCATTCATTCATTCATTCATTCATTCATTGATAAAACCACTAGGAGAGGTCATCAGGAAATTTGGAGTAGGGAGTCATTGGTATGCTGATGATACTTAGCTCTATCTCTTCTTTTCGTCAGATCTCAGTGAGGCCATTGAGGACCAGGAGCACTTCCTGGTGGCGTTTGGACAGTGGTGGTATCTAAATGATCGAAGAACTGTAACACTGACCAAAGAACTAGAACGCTTACTGGGACTCACCTTTGATTGGCAGCCCGTCCCTTCGGTTCCGCCACCTTCCCCCCACCGCGCAGGCTGCCCTCGGTGGACACGCCCACCGCTGCTTGCTCAGGCACCCGGCGTGTCCCCCACCCATCCCCCCTGGTGAGCAGGCACCCCCTCCAAGGCCAAGAGCCTCTCACAGCGCCGTGTCCATCATGGAGCTGGTGATGAATGGCGGCAAGTGGGCGGAGCTAGGCCAGATCAGGTTCAGGAACGGCCATTCCGGCGCGTTCCCCCTGCATGACATCACTGCGTTTGGAGGATGAGGGCCAATAAACTGAAATTAAATTTGAAGTTATCTTTGTTCAGAAACCTGAGATAAAGGTATTGAACTGGGTGGGGTTGCGGTCCCTCTGGAGTAATAGGTGCACATCCTGGGGGGGGTCCTTCTGGATCCGCAGCTGCCCAGGTGATGACCATGGCCAGAGGGCCCTTTGCCCAGGTTTGGCTTGTGAGCTGGCTGCAGCCATACCTGTGCTAGAACTGGCTACAGTGGTTTATGCCTTGGTGACATTCTATTTAGGCTACGTGCTCAATGTAGGCTGCCCCTGAAGATGGTCCAGAGATTGCAGGTAGTACCAAAAAAGGTGGCCTGTGTGGTCATGGGGGCTTGACAGCTTGCCTCAGTTGAGCCATTGCTCTGGTGGCTTCACTGGCTGCTCATTTATTTCAGGGTACTGTCCTTAAAGTCCTATATTGTCTGGTATTTGCCTGCTCCCATATAATCCTGCCCATTCTCTTAGGTCATCAGAGAGGCCCCTATTGAGAGTTCTATTGCCAGGAGAAGTTAGGGGTGCAAGAAACAGGGCTGTCTCGGCTGTGGTAGCACTTTTATGGAACTCATTGCCAAAAATCTAAAATCTGCCCCCTCAATAGAGAATTTCTGGCAAGGTCTGAACACATTTTTAGTCATATTACCTTTCTGGGTTGGGTAAGACTGGGATATTCCTGGTTGTTTTTTATTTGGCCTATTGTTTTCATGGTGCGTTTACATGTTTGTTCAGCTTGTTGCGTATTGCTTATTTACTTGGCAACCTCTTAGGGGTTTTTAGATTTAATATATTAGATTACTTGCTGTGCTGGCTTCAAATTATTCTTTAGCTTTTAAATGTTAAAATTTTATATTGCATTCAATTTATTAAGTTTTTAAGCCAGCTTGAGCTTTCGGAAAGGTGGGGTATATATGTTTTAAATGAATGAATGAATGAATGAATGAATGAAACCACCAGCAGCTGGGTGCTCCAGTAGCACACGTGTGTGGTCACCAGCTCCTTGCCACTGGCAACACTGTGCTGTGTGCTGTCACTGTAGCTGCTGTACCAGCAGCCTGGGGCTTCTCTCAACAGAATGACTGTCTTTCCAAAAAAATTTCTACATCAGAAAGCTCCTGGTATCCAAATGTTACCTTATTAGGAGGTCCAGCTTACAAATGAAGCTGAGCTGAAATAATGCATCCATGCCTATGTGAGTTGTATGAAGAAGAAGAAATGTTCACTTATTGCAAAATATCCCCCCCATTTTGGTAATTGTTTGGGGAGCCTATGCGTAGATTCAAAGATTTTGCCTATTCAAACTGAGAGTGGAAAACACTATCCTCACTCTGATTTGGCCTCACAACACCATTATGTTGTGATTGCATATTTCCTCAGCTATTTGGCATCATTATGAAGCCCATTCAGAGTAAGGGCATGGTTCCTGCCCTCACTTAGCTTTGGCTTTGTGACATCACCATGCAGGCAAATCTGATTGGCTGCATAATGATATCTCATTGCTTCTATAATACTAGATTGTTTGGAACTGGTCCATGAAGAAGCCCCTGTTCTGTTTTTTAAAAAGGCAGCAAAGCTGCAGATCAAGGAAAGAAGCCACTGCAAACAGACAACAACAGTACACAAAAGAAGGTAAGCAAAGAAGCATTCATGATGAAACTTATTCCTCTATAACACCCTCCCTTTTGACCCCCAGATTTTCATGGGCAAAAATTCGTGGTAGGAACCTCTGCATTGGAACTGTCACAATCAATCCCTTTGAGCAGTGACTACTAGTCTCTTCTCTCTGTCCTTTGTTGTAAAAAAAAAAAAGATGGTTCTGTGTAAGTGTTGGAACGCCGACTGTCATACACGTTATTTATATATAATACTGTCATTTCCTCATTTCAGATATAATTGGATGAAAACAGCTCAGAACACAATTCTTCCTTGTATATCATCCACTTTTCTCTGTGTTTATGTCTCTGGGGGATGGGGGAGTCAGATGATTATGGGCAATGATGATCTTCCTACTAAACCTAAAATTTCCCAATAGCATGACTTGGTCAATTTACTGCATTTCTGTAGCCCTGGAAATACTTGAAATCTCTATGACACGATTCCATATAACTAACCAAAATGGAGTTTGAAAGTTAAAAGAGAGGAGTATTTCATAAGGGCTTCATAAAGTGGACTGAAAGGTCAAGGTGGACCTGAAAGATTCAGTCTAAAGAATGTGGAGAATGTAAGTGCGGGGGGAGAAAAGCGTGGCATGGTTCTGAGTTTAGGTTTAAGCAGGCGCATGACTGCCCCTTCGCAGAGAGACAATTTCATTCACTTGGTCTACGGGTGCTTCACCTATTGGTAGAGGTGTTTGCTTCCAGTGAGTAAGTTAGGACTACAGCCTAAGGGACCAATCCTATTGCTGGGCAGCACCCGTCTCCTGAGTGCTGCCCTGACAACAGCCATCGCTGACATGGGGTGCCTTATTGCGGCACCTGGGAGAGGAACAGGGCTGGTGGGGAGGCCAGCACCGGCACAGGGCTTCCACACCAGTGGGCAGGGGGAGGGTGCCCCGAAGGACAGTTTAGGCCCAGGGGAGGATTGGGATGGCAGTAGAGGCTGCTGCTAAATCCTATCCCCCCCAAGGCCTTGGAGTCCTACACAGTCTTCTTGGTTCTGCCCCAAGTAGCTGGTGCAGATCCGAGTAGACCCATAGGAACAGCTGGGTCCTGACATGGATTAAGGGAACCAATGTCCCCTTAGCCAAAGGAATCCTTCAGCTGCTTCCTTGGCCCCAAGGGATACAGTGACAGCTGTTTCGATACAGGGGCAGCTGTATGTCACTGTACTGAGGTGAGCGGTGGCCAGCGTAGGATTGGGCAGTCTTACTGAACACACTGGCCTTACTTCTGAGTAAAATAATCATTTTCAAACACCTCTGTTTGTTGGGTCCAATGGAACTGGATTGTGCTGAATGGCACAGTAGACTTTGGCAACCATGGCAAGGCATATTGTTGTCGTGACTGTGAGCTGGAAAATGGGCCAGATGTACTTTACGGTGTCCCTTGTGCTGGCCAAACTTTGCTACTTTATCTTATAATAATAATAATAATAATAATAATAATAATAATAATAATACTACATGTATTTATATACCGCCTTTCTTAAAGTCACTAGATTTCTCTAATGATTACAACTCAAGGCGGTTTACATAGGCAGACTTTTTCACAAACCCGAAGGTTTTTACAATTTACAGAATGTTCTATCTTTCAAGAACCACACTCAAACAGATCTTTCTTTCTGGATTTAGCCTTCTTTCTTTAGCCACCCGTCTGTCGTCTGCTGGCTGATGAGGCTTCCCTGCTCTCACCAGAGACGCAGCTGTGTTCAGCACACTCCTCCTCCCACGAGGCAGCTGAAACTCAGCTTTTAATCAGCCGCAGTTTGCAAGGTCTGCCGCTCACACAGACTTCCGGGAGTCTCGAGCTCACGACCTTGAGATCTTCAGTTGTATTGTTATCTTTGGGCAAACAGAGGCATTAACCCTCTCGGCTAAATCTTCTGCCGGCCTAACTCAGTTTAGGATGGTGCCCGCAGTCAGGCAAGGCATGGATAAAATTCCAATTCTCAGAGTCAGAGAGACCAGCACACAGAGAGTGGTCCAAACACGCTTTATGGTGGCTCTTGTGCTGGCCAAACTTTGCTGGCTTAGTTTATGCCAGCCTAACTCCAGTTTAGGATTGTGCTCTGCAAGTGCTGTTGCATGCAATATAGTGCAATATAGTGCAGGATTGAGTTTCGAAGCTCAACTGGAATCATATGAGAAATACCATCAACCTCCATTATCATGTCCCATAATCCTGTGTCAGGATGACAAAACAGAGGGGAATTACCTCATAGCAAAAGTTACAAACTACTGACATTTTTTTTTTCAAAAATCTAAAAGAAAAACCAAACACTGCCAGTTTAGTGTTCAGATCGAACAGTGCAGTTTTAATTACTGCTGGCCAATGAATTTAATAATGGAAAAAAACCTTGGATGAGAAAGAAAAATAGATCTGGAATAATTAGCAGCAACGTTGTTGTTCTAATCCGATATAAGTGCATCATCTGCCATTGCTATGCCTTGTGCAAATACTCCAGGGAGGGGCAACATTATCCTCCTTTTAACTACAATTCCTGCCTTCTGCTGCTGCTGCTAGGAGAACTTTGCCTGCCCAATCTACATATTTGTCATTTTTTAAAAGTGAAATTGATAAGATTTCTTCCAGTTTACCCTATTAGTTTCACAGCAACAATAAGATGAAGTTGATTAACTTCTAATCTATATCATATTTGAAACTTGCTACAGAACTTGCTACAATAAGTTTCAGCTTTGTGGAAACTTCACAGCAGAGCAATGGCATCACTAAGTGGGTTTAAGGGCAAATTCACCCAGCAACTAGCTTTAGGGGGGCAACAAGCTGAGCTTACCACTAGTGGCCAAAGTTGTGAAAACCTTGGTAAGTAAAAATAATAACATCATGTTATATATCATAGGTAATTTAATACCCAGTGCAATGAAACAAACCACGTTGGAATATCTGTATTCTATCGAAGGTTATGGCTTTTCTAGAAGAAAAGTCCATCACAAGTTACAATCACTGTGGGCACAGTCCTAACCAACTTTCCAGCACTGACATAGCTGTGCCAATGGAATATGTTCTGCATTCTACAGTGTAGTAGTAGTCAGAGGCCTCCTCAAGGTAAGGGAGTGTTTATTCCCTTACCTTGAAGCTGCATTACCCTTACCCCATGGCTATCAAATTGATTAGGATGATGGCCTATGAGTAGTTGCAATGTCCTGGTTATATAGAAGAAGGCTACTTCAGAATGCCAGGTGCAAGGGAGTGGCAACAAGAAGCAGATATCTTGTTGTCTTGTGTGCTCCCTGAGGCATCTGTTGGGCCACTGTGAGATATAGGAGGCTGGACTCAATGGGCCTTTGGCCTGATCCAACATGTTTTTATGTTGTTATGCCAATTAACCAGAAAACATTTTATTTACTTACTTAGATTTTATTTTTCCAGGAGGTGGCGGCTACAAAATCTTGTTTGATACTGAGTAGCAGATGCCTTAGCTACACCATTGCAGCAGAGATTCAGCATTCTAGAAGAAGGTATGGAATTAGACTTTCGAAGAAGTTATGCAGAGATGAAACCCATTTCCAGGCACTTAACAAGCCATATCTTCAAACCAAGTGAGACAATCGTGCTATACCAATTCATACCACCGTTATGATTTTACTACAAAATTACTTCAACCAAACACTTTGGAAGGATTGTACTGGGAAAAGTGAAAATGAAATCATTTGGGGCAAACATTTTATTTCTTAGGAATAGTGATTGCGTGAATTGTGTCAAGAACAGAAAAAGTGTATTAAACGGAATTAGTGTTCAAACATGTCATAGACAGTGTAAAAGAGGCTCAAATGTGTCTTTAGTATGACTTGGGAAAATGCAGTATCTCAACCCTGCAATGCTAAACACACATCCTTGGAAATGAGTGTTATTGACAACAGTGAGACTCACAAGTAAATGACTTTAGGATGGGCTGTTAATCATCTTAAAGCCAAGGACTTCCACTTTGGATTACACTGCTAGAAATTCAGAATCTATTTAAAACAAGCAATTAACCCCACTTAAGTCAGTAGAATGGGATCAAACTAAGATCAAAGCAGCCTTTACAGATGCATTTAAATCATTTGACATTTATAATCAGTCCTACAAAGATCAGAAGTGAGCCCATCCCCATTGTCATATACTATACACAAAATAGGTGTGTTGTTGGGTTAACAACATTTGATGCCAGAGTGCTCCTGACTTTTTTTTTTCAAACATGGGGGCTTTGGGGGTTAAAAACAGACAATTATTTAAATAGGTGTCCACAAAACTGATAGAATATCTTACCATGAGGGTCAATTATTATTATTGATTTACAAAGTCGTTCAAAAATATTTCAACTATTTAGAAAGACTATGAAAATAGTTTATGAAGTTGGGGGTAAAATTATCCCAAGCAGGCAGGGAGTTCAACTTAGAATTTCAAATTAACTTTATTTTATGATACATTATTTAACAAATGTAGCATACATTTTTAAAGAGTTCATTTTGCATACCAATCTTGGGCCAAATGGCCGACAAGAATCAGAAATTAAAGAAAGATGCACCACTAATTTTGCTGAAAAAGAAAGAATCAAAGTCAAATCTTGATCATTACACAGAATAAAGGTGTCTGATAACTGCCAAAATAAAGATTGCCTTGACAGCTAATATTTAAATCAAACTCCTTTCAATGTAACCCTAATGAACTTGTCCTTGACTCAGTTAAAGTAGTTTAAGCTGAAGCAAATGCCAAGACTCGCCAGGACAAAGAGTATACATGCGTCATTTTTTCAATGAAAAGTGTGCCACATGAAAGAGTTGGTCCTAAGATAAAGTCTGAACTACAATTTTTATTATCTTGACTATGATCTAGATTCTGCTTTTTGAGAGATGAGGTTTTATTCCATGCAAATGAAATTAATTCTTTTGAGAGCGCAATCCTAACCTGGAGTTAGGCCGGCATAGTGAGGACAGCAAAGTTTGGCCGGCACAAAGGACACCGTAAAGTATGTTTGGACCACTCAGAGTCAGAGAGGCCAGCACACAGATGTGCGCCATCCTCCCTAACTCCGAGAGTGGTCAAAACATGCTTTGCGGTGGCCCTTGCGCCAGCCAAACTTTGCCTGCCTGTGTCAGCCTAACTCCAGGTTAGGATTGCGCTCTAAGAAGGGGGAGAGAATGAGCCCTGTTCACTTTAAGGCAAAGGAGCCATGTGGTTGTGATAAAGAAGATACTCTGATACACCCACAAAGTTTTGAACAAGTAACTGTGTTACTGGTTTCCGTTTCACTTCATTAGCCTTCTTCAACCTTCACCCTCCAAATGGATTGAGCTTTGGGCTTTAGCTGATAAAATCTTGGTCAGAACCCTGTGCAATCATTGGGTGGCCTCAGACTTGTGACTGTCTTTTTGGATCAAACTAATTTTCAAGAATTTATGCTATTTTCAGAGCTCAATCGAAACCCCAGGGTGGAATAGGCAGGCTGGCACGCCTGCCCCATAACCAACCCGTGGCTTGAATCTGATCTGCAAACTGCGGGAAGGGGGGGGCAGAAGCAGTAATGGCATCTAAATGATTTAGCAACAGGTACTCACTTTTGATTGGCACTTCTGTCGGGGCCCGCCCACCGGAAGTGAGGTCATAGCCAGACCCGAGGAACCGCCCCCAGGAACCGCCGCACCTCCTCGGTAGGTTGCATGGTGGCCCGGAAGAAGGCTCGGGAGTCCCAGGCCTTTTCTTGGGCCGCCGCACAGGCTACCGATTTCCCCCCCAGGAACCGCCGCGCCTCCTCGGGAGGGAGCCCCAGGCAGCCTACCTGCTCACGCTGCTGCTGCCGTCGGTCTCCCTCACTCTGCTGCCTGCCTGCCTGCCTGGCTCTGAGAATGTGCAGGCAACTCAAATGTGCAGGCAATTCAAACGTTGCAGGGGGCGGAGCGGAGGGCCAATGGAGTTGACGAGTGGGCGGGCGAATGGGCGGGGCCAGCCCTAATCCTAGGAACGGGTACGCGCGTACCCCCGCGTACCCGCTACATGACATGTCTGGGCAGAAGTAATTGTGGTGATGCAATGACATCACTGCAATTACTTGGGGGGGGGGGTGGCAGCCTGTTCGATGTAACTCCAGTGGCACATCCTTCAGGTCTGCCTTTGGGCTGAATCATAGCCAGTGATGGCACCTAGGATGCAGGGCAACAGGCACAGCACCTGTTGCATCCTATGAACTGTCAGGAGATGAGGCCAGTCAAGAGAAGTAAGAGAAGAATTATTTACCTTCCTTTCTTGGCCTCCACAGTCCCTAACGGGACTCCCCTGATCTACACCAGTCCTTCAGATTCCTGGATCCCACTCATAAAACTTGAAAGCTGGCTTTTGATTGTAACCAGAAACCAACAGGACATTAGTAGAGCTACTTTTAGACTGACTGGATGTGTCTCCTGCACAATTATCCATAGCCATAAGGCCACATCCTAAGCTTGGTCGGGAGGCTGCGTGGCCCCGATTCATTCCATTGCAGAGGCTCCAGCCTCCACTATACTGCGTTGGGATATGGCATTGGCCGTCCGGCCTCGCCATTCCAGCGCAGTATAGGATTGCGCTCTTAGCTTGACTTTGAGCCCAGCACGTTGCTGCATTGCTCCACAAGCCCACCTGATTAGACTTTGTAAATTTTGCTTTCCGTTTTATGCTTTGTTTTAGACTTGAGAGAAATAAAGTGCCTTTGTACCCTGACTCTGGACTGAGCGTATTTCTTCCTGATCAAAAAAAATAACCCCCAGCCTGCAGTTAGGGCTGCCCAGCTGGAACAAGCTCCAATCTGGTTTCTGCCCATTGCATTCAATGGAAGTGTTCTCATAAAAGTCACCGATGAACTCTTTATTACCGAATCAAAAGGGCTCATCTTTCTGGACCTCTTTGCTGCTTTGGTGTAATTGATCACTTCCTGTCACCCGACTCCTTTCTCAACAGGCTGCCATGATTCTAACCTCCTTCTTATCCATCTGATCTCAAGGCACAATCCTAACCTGGAATTAGGCTGGAACAATTAGGCCAGCAAAGTTTGGCTGGCACAAGGGACACCGTAAAGTATGTTTGGACCACTCTCAGGGCACAATCCTAAGCAGCGCTGGACTGGCGAGGCCGACGGGCCAGCGCCATATCCAATGCTGATTAGGAGAGGCTGGAGCCTCCCCTATGTGCTCCTCGGATCTGCGCCCGTTAAACAGCGGGCGCAGATCCGAGGAGACCGTATGGCCCAAATTGTGGCCTCGTGGCCTCGCTGACAGGCTTAGGATGTGGCCGTATGGCCACCTCCCAAGTCCGCCCACTTCCCACCCAAGTCCCGCCTCCCCCTCCCCCCTCCCACCAATCCCTGTCCCGATACGAGATAGAGAATCCCTTGTGCCAACCGTCTTCCGTCAGCACAAGGGAGGCTCTCCGTCGGCGCTCTGAAGCCAACATTGCGAGTAGCGTCAGCTTCAGGGATGGAGCGCCGACGCGGGGGTGCTGCTCGGCACTCCCGCATCGGTTCTCTGCCCCTTGCGTCGACGCTATGGTGTAGCGTCAACACAAGGGGCACGCTAGGATTGTGCTGCCTGAGTCAGAGAGACTAGCACACAGATGCGCGCCGTCCTTCCTGATTCCGAGAGTGGTCCAAATGCACTTTATGGTGTCCCTTGTGCCAGTCAAACTTTGCTAGCATAACTGTGCTGGCCTAACTCTAGGTTAGGATTGTGCTCTCAAAGTTGTTCAAAGGAGGAATCACTTTGTACTTTCCCCCTTTCTCTGTTCAGTACTTCAGGGCTCTTTTCTTGGTCCCTTGCTATTCTCCCTCTACACACTGTCCCTGCATGACCTGATCAAATCCTGTGGCTTTCAACACCAGCTATTTGGATAAGGCATGGCCAGCCCACCCATGATGCAAGCGATGAAACATATGATGATGATGCTCAGTGGTGAGTTGGGGGGCACATGAACAGACAAGAGGTGCCTAACACCCCATCTCTGCCCACTACAGATGGACCTGCTCTGTGGATTGGAACAGGGATCTCACAATTTACCCTATCACTTCATTCCTTTCTCCTTCAGTCTCCCAGCAGGTTCCACCCCTCCTGCTTAAAGGGCCTGTTAGACAAAGGAACAAAGTAAAGCAATTGAGAGGTTTTTTCAGGGAGTCCCAGCAAGCAGTGGTATTGGGCTGCCAGAGGCGCAATAGCTTCATCAGATCCTAGGGTATAATAATGCACAGCTATACCTCTCTACCCCTGATTTGTCTCCTTCTGCTCAGTCCTGTATCTCAAATTGTTTGCTTGATATTTCCTGCTTGGATTCTTCATTGCTACCTCAAGCCTAATATGTCCAAGACTGAGGGTGCAATCCTAAACTGAGTTAGGCGGGCATAAACTAAGTCAGCAAAGTTTGGCCAGCACAAGGGCCACTGTAAAGTATGCTTGGACCACTCTCAGAATCAGAGAGGCCAGCACACAGAGAGTGGTCTAAACACACTTTATGGTGGCCCTTGTGCTGGCCAAACTTTGCTGGCTTAGTTTATGCCGGCATAACTCCAGTGTAGGATTGAGCTCTCAATGTCGCCGAAAAGCTTCATCTACCAAGCTATAGATTCACCCTCTCTGAAGGGAAACCTTTTCCTCCCTCTTCTCATCACACTCTCCATATGTACTGAGAATGTCACCATTCACCCTGTGGAAATGGCAAATAATAGTCTCGACTTTAACTTAACTCTTTGCTTTGCTCCCCATATTTAGACTGTTACCAGATCATGTCACTTCTGCCTTCACAAGGTTGCAAGAATCCAGCCCTTCTTCTTGGTCCTCTTACTGTGTTTTGATACAGCTGGAAAGTGCCTAGCAACACTGGAATAATCAAGGTCTTGTATATTCAAGAGACCCTACTAAGATACATTCCTTGCGTACTACATTTCTGATTGGACTTTTGGTTTGTGCTCCCGATGTATGGAACATCTTGTTTTGACGAATAGAAAGAAAATGACAACAAATTTGCATAAAATATTTATCAATCACAAGGCTTTCCTTTTATTTTCTTTGTAGGAAAAAATCACTACTTATATGTATGCTTGTTTAATCAGTTTCAGGTATTTAAACTTTAGTAATTTTCTGTGATCCTATAGAAATTAAATGCGGGGTTATAAGTGAGATATCAATTAACATAAGAATCAATTTAATGGTAATTTAAATAGCTAACTTACAATTTTTGCATAATTAAGTGGCCTGTGGGCCTGAAGTCTTAATCATGTCTAATTAATTTAAGGGATGTTACGTTTTATTATCACTGAAATGTCTGACAGGTGATAAAACATTTAGGGTTGCAGTCACAAACTTTCTTTTACATATGCTATAATAGAAGTAGACAGGTTATAGAAACCCTTTGTCTTTAAAAAAAGGATGAATATTTAAAGAAAATGTGGTTATGCGCTGGGGGAAAAATTGAACCCTGGCAGAGACTAGAGAAAGTCCCACTGGGAGTCACTGAACGATTGAAATGTGTGTTTGTTTTCAAAAGACTGAACATTTTAAAAAGTTAGGAAAAAGGCAGACTTGGTCAGCCTTCATTATCTAGATGAGGGCTTCCCTCTTTCTAAATGGGTCACCAACATCTTCCTGTAACCCTAAGTATATACTCTTAGTATGAAGCATTTTCCATTGAAAAAAATTGCATTGAATGAGTTACTGTTGTTAGAATTTTAGATTCAGACATGGGCAAGGTCAGAAATGATAATAAATTGTACAGTGTAGATCAAAGGAACTCAACAAAGGCAGTAATTATCAAAATACTACAGGCCCCAATTGTGTCTGCTTCATGACCTGGTGGTTTGGCATGTCAAATTTCTTATGGGATCAGAAATGACTTTAAAGTATTTGTGTCTACATCTATATACATATAAAATGTGTGTGTGTGTGTGTGTGTGTGTGTGTGTGTGTGTGTGTGTGCGCGCGTGCGTGCTCGTGTATGTTCCAGCATAACTCTGGAATGCCTGGAGCGATTTACACCAAACGTGGTACACATATGCCTTACACTCTGGAAAGAAATACTGCAGGGGTAAGACACCCCTAGCAGCCCTAGGGGTGGGGGTGGGAAGGGGGTGACCTTTAAAAATAATCAAAAATGGCCAACATTAGTGTCGAATCCATAGTTTTTGGGGTCGCTGAGATGAATGGTGACACTCCTGATGCCGTTTAAGTCCACGTTCAGTCCCCATCAGCATGGGGGTGAGAAGGGGTGAAAAATAAAATGTCCAAAATAACCAACATTAGTGTCAATTCCATAGTTTTCGGGGTTGCTAAGCTGATTGGTGACAGTCCCAATGACATTTAAACCCAAGTGTAGTCGAATAGAACGAATAGAACTCTGTAGAACCTTCTGGAAATTTTTAGAAATCATTATGCCCCGGTCTTGGACTCTAGTCACTGAATACAAGTCTATCGATACTGTAGTAGATGCCAATGAGGTCGTCAATTTCCCATCAGACTTCCTAAACTTACTTGATCCAGCTGCATTGCCACCACATCATCTTTTACTTACAGTGGAATCTCCAATTATTTTACTACGGAACCTCGACCTGCCAAAACTTTGCAACGGCACAAGGCTGTGTGTCAAGAAGATGCTGGGTAATGTAATTGAAGCGACTATCTTAACAAGAAAGGGAGAGGGTGAAACAGTTTTTATACCACAAATAACACTCATTCCAACAGATCTCCCTTTTAACTTTAAGAGATTGTAATTTCCAGTGAGAGGGGCATTCTCGATCACGATCAACAAGTCACAGGGGCAGTCTATTAAGTACTGTGGAGTGGATTTGAGATCGCCATGTTTCTCCCATGGTCACGGACAACTTTAAGTTGCTTGGCTCAAGGGTAGGTTCACCCAAGAATTTATTGATTCTTGTTCCTGGAGGTGAAACTAAAAATGTTGTTTATAATCATGTTCTGAGTTAAATTAATATTATAGTGAATTTGTAAAAGTTTTTACTTTATAATTTTTATACTGTACTTATACTTTAATTTCCTATACATAAAATTACTTCAGTTTTACACTATAGATAAAATTCATTCCTTTTCCTGTCTAATAGAAGCTTGGGATACATAAATACCCGGGCAACGCCAGGTAAGGACAAGCTACTACAAAATAAATGTGGGGAGCTTGTGATCCAACACCCTGCAATTTGATCTAACTTTTAGAAAACTTTTGAAGATTTTTCATATGAAGATATGCACATAGCAGTGTATGTAGAAGTTGACTTAACACCCCAATTGGAGGATTGTGTTGACGGAACGTGTGTTCCACTGGCAGAACTTCCTTTACGGCCACTGCAAATGCAACCAGGCAAGGCTGTGCAGTCTGGCTGCCAACAAAACCAGTGAGTAGTCAGCTCTGTGCACTGCCGGATGCCAGACATGAGCTGGTGCATTGGGAATATTCCCATCTTACACAGCAAGGCAAGTAGTGAGCTTTACAGCACGGGGAATGGTGAGTGAAGGTGGCTCCTCTTGCACAACCCACAGCGCAATCCTAAGCAGTGCCAACATAATAAGGCCGACATAGCAGGGCCATATCCTAAGCCCTGCAGGAGGCAGCAGCTGCTCAGCACAGGGCAAGGGCAGGTTTTCCCCTTGCACCCAGGTAAGCCCCAGCCAGCCCTATGGGGCTGCTTGGATCTGTACCTGCTGTTTTGCAAGCACATGTCAACATGCACAGCACCAGTCTGAATTGGGGCCGCCGAGGCTGGGGACAGGATTTAGGATTTGGCACTACGGCCATCGTGCATCACCACCCCCGTCGCCACCCACTGTGCCACTCAGTTACGCCCCTGGTGAGGTCTTACGCCGACCGAGCGCCACCAACACTTGGCCGGCACACAACCAGAGCAGACTCAGAGGTGCCCGTGTGCTGACACAGCTGCTTGTGCCGGTCCAGCACGTGATTTGCTGGCGCAGATGTGCTTGACAAGCCGTTTGCGACAGCGCTGGACCAGCGCAAGAGCATAGTGCTGGCGCAACAGCAGCATAGGATTGCGCTCTCAGGCTTTGCATAGCCTTGAAATTACTAAGTCAAGCCTTACATGAGATGAGGAATGCCTGTAATTCAAATGGATAACACAAGATATTAAAACAACAGATATTAACCCTATATTGCAACAAAACCAGCAGGAGGATAAAAATAGTAAAACAGTGAATGGGTTGAATTTTAACAAATACATGTTAATTCATGATAAACTTTATTTAATTATGACAAAGCACCATTGAAATCAATAAGGTAAATTAACAACAACCCAGCTGAACATATTAACACAACACAAAAGTTGGCATGGATATCATTTTCACACCGCTGTATGGTTCCAGTTGCTATTCATTTTAGTGGACTCTACCAAATGTAGGGATTTGAGGAGTGGTATTGAAAGTTTCCGTCTATGAATCATCCTCAGAAAAGGACAATTTAATCCTTTTGTTGTCAAGAGGTGTAGGTCAGATTAAACACAACTAATCCAGATTAAGTGGTTTATGCATTGTAAGTAAAGAGTCTGGGACTCCATAGTGAGGTTGTGGTGGTCTGGTTTTGTCAGGGATACTTCAGATCCATCCTTTAATGTTCCATTTTTTTTGATTGTAAAGATACATGCAGGCTGTATTCGGTGACACATGAAGGCTGTCTTCGGTCTAACTGCTCACTAAAAAGCAAACTTGTTCCCAGTGAAGTACTCCAGCAGCCACGTTTGCAAGTCACTCCATTGTTACTTCTTTTCTTGTTGGCTCTCTAGGCAAGCATGATTGGCTGGTGGGTTGGGGTATGATGGGAGGACCCACGTCCCACGTCAATCTTGCACGGGTACTATCTCCTTCCTCCACCTCCACCCACCCAATCATGTGGTGATTGACAAAGGGGATGCAGGATACTGAACTACCTACCATTTTTCCTACCCCTACCCCCAGAAAAGGGTTTCTGCTAGTTTCCCCCCCCCCCCCCCCCCACACAAGATGGAGATAAGCAGACAGGCAGAAGAAAGCTGCAGGGGTATGGAGGAAGGAAAAAGAAGGTGGTCCCTCCCTGCATGGGTGGAGGGAAGCCATAGGCAAAGGGCCTCTTACATAAAAGTGCTTGAGAGCTTGATGCAACTGGTGCCAGCAGTCATTCTGGCCAATGAGCACAATGGCATTGGGATAACTGGCATTGCATTAATATTTAAGACAATTAGCATAACTTTAAATACATAGAGAACTTGTAGGTAGGTTCTGGCTGTTCTGCAAACAATGTCTGCCACCTTCGGCATGATCCCGATAATATTTTTACACGCTGGTCTGCATCACAGTTGGTAAAATGCCTTAGGGAGGTTGGTAAAGGGCTGATATTTTGATGTGAAAATGCAGCTCTGTCATCACCAACAGTGGAGGCGGGAACCTCATTTGTCCAGCCTTGCCCTGCATAAGGCAAAGGGGAGATGGGTTAGTGCTGAAAAACTGGTGTCATTACAGAGGCAACCACAGGTTGGAGCCAAGGTGGAATCATCAAACTAGGAAGTTACTGTTGCATACCCTCTCCTCCAAGGTAGCTTCCTGCACTAAAAAGAGGAGGTGTTTGGTGTAGGTAGGAGGAGGTGTTTGGTGCCACTACAGGCTCATATGTGATTGGTTGTAATAAACACATTTGGCCCACTTTACTCCAAAGCACCTTGTCCTGTGTCCAGAGCCATGCCTGTTCACATCACCGCACCCACAGTGTGGCCATCCTGCCCCAAAGCATTCATTAAGGTCCAATCCGAGCACAAGGGAGGGGGGAAAGTGCATGGGTTTTTCCATGCTGCTGCACCTGCCAGCGCCCATTGCACTTGCCACCCCCCCACAGCACCCTCCATCCACCACTGCTTGTGTCATTTGTTGGGTGTGTGTGCAAAACATTAGCTATCAGTGGTAAGAAAGAACAATAACTAGGAGCTGCGGGTGTATATCCATGTAATCTCAAAAATCACTTCCAATATACCTACACTTAGGCAGGTTGATGTGGCTAGTGTAATTGATTTCAGAATTCAAAAACATTCAGAAACATCAAATAGCCTCCTAACGGAGAAGAAGAAGCCAAACACATGTATTGGCCTGACGACAGCACAAGCAACGAGAGAATGCAAATGCAAACCACATTTTGGTTTTACAAAGATATGCCTCTAATCATGTTCCATTATTATCGCCGAAATTACAAGTTCTTCCTGCTTTCATTGTATTCTGCCACTGTTAATAATTTAAACGTAAACACATGAAATACTAATTTAATGGCAGACTTTGTAATTACAAAAGTACTGTGAGTGTTTGTTTTTGTAAATGTATGTGAAGCTCTTTTGTACCTACAGTAATTAGGATGATCGTAAAATCTGGGAATTATTCAAAAGAACAAAATAGGAAAACAAATTTTCCTGAAGCAAATATGCAAAACGAGCCCACCAAAATAAGTTTGCTCAAAGTCAAAAGCACCTGGAAAAATGTCAGTGTTCAAATACTAGTTTTATATTTATCTGCTCCCAAAGATAGAACTCCATAGCTGTTTCAACAAAACTGCTCCCACTGGTGTTTTTTTTCCTGCTGAGCTCAGGTGTTAATAGTCTGTAGACCACTATTCATGACATGCCCGTTAAGACATGTGAGTAGCTAAATAACTGAAGGGGGGTGCAATTGCAATTGCACTGGGCAACAAGCTTTAGGGGGGCAACTTTAGGGCTGAGCTTGACACTAGCGGCCAAAATTGTGAAAACCTTGGTATGTATTAATAATACTATAATGTTATATATCATTGGAAAGGTAATTTAATGCAGAATGCAATGAAACAAACTGGAGTGTAATATCTTTATCAAACATTACAGCTAAAAAACCAGAAAACAAAATTATAACTGTCATGTAAAAATCTCTGGCTTAAATAAATTTTAAAGGGGACAAAGGAGGAACCATGCACATCACCCTGAGCACCTTGAAAGAAGGATGGTATAAAAACGTGAAAAATATATATGAATGAGAGCGCAATCCTAACCTAGAGTTAGGCCGGCACAGTTAGGCCAACGAAGTTTGGCTGGTATAAGGGCTGCCATAAAGCGCGCTTGGATCACTTTCAGGGAGGATGGAGTAAGGGTGCAATCCTCCGAGAGTGGTCCAAACATGCTTCATGGTGGCCCTGGTGCCAGCCAAACTTTGCTGGCCTAACTGTGCCGGCCTAACTCCAGGTTAGGATTGCACTCTCATATAGTCCACTCCAAATTTGAACACAGACTCAGGGTGCAATCCTAAAATGAGTTAGGCTGGCATAAACTAAGCCAGCAAAGTTTGGCCAGCACAAGGGATACTATAAAGTATATTTGCATCACTCTTGGAGTCAGAGAGGCCAACACAGATGTGAGCCATCCTCACTGACTCCGAGAGTAGTCCAAACACGCTTTATTGTGGCCCTTGTGCTGGCCAAATTTTGCTGGCTTAGTTTATGCTGGCCTAAATCCAGTTTAGGATTGCACTCTTATTTACTCCTTAAATTCAAATGAAGTTTTCATACCTCCACAATTCAGATAAAGCCTTCTAGCTCCAAAGTCTGCTGGAACAGCATATTTGGTGTCTTATTAATAAGCCATGGCCCATTTTAATCCATTCCATTTTGTCTCACATCTTTATTGAAATGTGAAGGCCAAAAGCACAAACTCTACTATCCCAGGTCTCCAAACTGCGGAAAGAACTCCAAGTAATAAAAATCACCAATGTATGAAACTGCCTTGTGTGAAGTGAAACCAGCACAATCTTTTCTACTTGACTGCAACAGTTCTCCAAGGCCTCATCGCAGAGGCCAGCAATGAACCTCGGACCTTTTCCATGCCCAAGCATATGCTCCACTGTGAAGCTATGGCCCTACCTTGCTGTAACTCCTCTTCAGGCAGTGGGGCCATCTCAGACTAAAAGATGTGGTTGTGTTATTTTTGCATGAATATCTTTGTTTTTAAAAAATTGTTTGCCAACAACATGTGCTCAGTGCGTACTCCTGATTGTGAACCTCGACAGGCAGTGAAAGGATCATTTTCCAGAATTTATTTTAATTGTGCAATTAAAACATTTTGGGGATTTAAGGGAAATTTGATTGCCGTTCTCTGGGCTTCTCAGAGGCAGATGGTGGCCACTGCAGGAAACAGGTTGCTGGACTAGATGGCCCTTTGGCTTAATCCAACAGGGCTCTTCTTATGTTCTTATGATGGGGTCTCATTTGTTCTAATTAACCTGAAAATAGTTCTCTCCCAGTATTCTGTTGCTTTCAGAAGCATCATTTCACTCCCCTAAGTAACCATGGCAAAAATAATTTCACAAACAAGATGTCTGACACACTTGCCCTTTCAACACATTCAAGGGAATTGGCATCCAACCATTCATGCAAGCTGTCTCTGTTAACTTCTGCTTGCTTTCCAGCATCTAAAAATTCTCCCAGGAGACTTCAAAACTGTGTTCCATTGATCCCAGAAGGTATTCTGACAGCCCCTGCTCTAAACTGCACCTCTGTTTGTGGATCTGTTGGGCAAACTGATTTCCTCTGGAATAAGAAAAGGACAGCACAGCTAGTAGGCAAGCAAGCATATTGCATTTCATCACAAATGGGCACCATTTTTTGTACAGAATGTGGCCAATCACAAGGACTCAACCAGTGGTGTCATCCTACCGGTACGCTGGGCAGGACATCCGGGTGATCGGCAGCCCGCCCATTGTGTACCGCAGCGTTACGTCGTTTGCGTAACCAGTTACGCTGCTTGCGTACGTTACGCAAATGGCGTAACGCTGCGGTATGCAACGGGCGGGCTGCCGATCACCTGGATGTCCCGCCCAGCATACCGGTAGGATGACACCACTGGACTCAACACAGTTGGCATTTTGCCCCACCTCTGCAAGGCATAGGCAGGGCTGACAGCTCAGTGGAGCTTCCAGGACAGAGAAGCAGCAGAAACAGCTGCTTCACTGTCATTTGGTTGGAGTGAGGTATCAGCCCTTCCACCCACCCAGGGTCATCCTTTTGAAACCAAGTAGGAATTTTAGCTCTTCTGCCTAATTGGCCTTGGCTGCGAGTTTTTCCACATATTTTGGAGTGGCCAAGTGGGGTGGGTTTCGTTTAGTCAGGTAATCACAAATGGCAGGCTAGTGCCTGGTTGTGGACTAGCATTAGGGAGAACCACTCCTTAGAGTAGTGGTATTCAAACTTTTTAAATGGAGATCCACTTTTTAGAATGGCACTCATGTCAGGACCAAAGTGATGTCATTAACCTGGAAGTGATGTCAGAAGTAACACCATCAAGCAGGAAGTGCTGTCATTGTAAAATAATAAAATGACACTCCTGAAATGTAAATGGGCATTCTTGGACTAAAGCATTTGTACAACCGTGAGACATCCCTGACCGAAAGCAAGAAAACAAAATATTATGTAAAAGCACTGAACTAAAAACATTTTTTTTTAAAAAAAACCCTCAATTGAAAATTCAAGCTGTTAAGATTCACAAAAGGAATATCACAAGAGTAAGGTCTGCAGTTTCCAAGATGGCTGCTCCCAACTTTCCGCAACCCACCTGACATCAGGTTGTGACCCACCAAGTGGGTCCCAACCCACAGTTTGAATAACACTGCCCTAGAGATTGATTGGCTCAGGGATGCTGACAGGCGACATCTATACATGTATTGCAAAGTCAACCTCAAAGACTATTTGGGTAGAAAGGTGCAAGACCCCCTTTAAGGAGCTGGTATTGATCAGCAGCAATTGTCACTGGTGATCATTAGTTGCTCTTGTGAGACTTCAACATCTTACAAGGCAGGTCACTTTATTTATTTATTTGAAGAATTCATACCCCGCCTTTCCTATGCCAAAGCAAATGCCCAAGCGGCTTACAGAGAACAAAACAAAATACAATGTAACCATAATAAGTAAAACATAATAAGTAAAGCATATTAAAACAACATATTAAAACAACATGTTAAAAAAATAACTTGGAAGCCTCATCCTGCCATGACAAACCACAGTGCCTCCACAGGCCATACCTACAGGGTTGTAGGTAAGAAGGGAAATCAAAAGCTAGGTTTTGAAGAAGGCAGCATCAAAAACCACCAGAAGTGAAAAGAAACTGAGGATGCAATCCTAATCAATTTCCCAGCATGAGGGTAAGGCAGTGGTGGGATTCAAATAAATTAACAACCGGTTCTATGTCCTTCAGGGCGGCCGCTGCCTTTCTTCCCTCTCCCAACCTAAAATTAACAACCGGTTCTGCAGAACTGGTGAGAACTGGCTGAATTTCACCACTGGGGTAAGGGTAATGCAGCTCTGAGGTAAGGAAATGAACATTCCCTTGAGGAGGCCCCCATGATTACTACTCCACTGCAGAATGCAGAAAATGCCCTATCGGCATAGCTATGCCAGTGCTGGAAAGTTGGTTAGGATTGACCCTGAATTAATGAAAAGAGAATGATTAACAATGGGTTTATTCTACAAATGTTAGTCATGACTACATATCATGGAAATCAATGAGACAAGTTAGTTATGATTAACTTAAGTCCCAGCAATTTCAATAGGATTTGAGAATGCAACCCATATGGAAAAGAGGTGGAAGGAGCAATTAAAAAAAAACCAGCAACAGCAAAAGAAAGAGATTCTTTAAAGGGCGCAATCCTAAACAGTGCTGGGTTAGCGAGGCCAGCCGGCCAGCACCAAATCCAGCGCTACTTAGGATGGGCTGGAGCCTCCCCGCAACAAGGGAGCGTGCGCTCCCTTACCATGGGGGAGGCTCCAGCCTCCCCTATGTACTCCTCAGATCTGCGCCCGCTAAAGAGCGGGCGCAGATCCGAGGAGACCGCGTGGCCCAAATTGGGGCCTCGCAGCCTCGCTGACAGGCTTAGGAAGTGGCCATACGGCCACCTCCCAAGCCCACCCAGGTCCTGCCCAAGTCCTGCCTCCTGCCTCCACCCCCACCAATTCCCGTCCCAAAACGGGACAGACAATCCCTTGCAACGACCGTCTTCGGTCGGCGCAAGGGAGGCTCTCCGTTGGCGCTCTGAATCACCGACGCGGGGGTGCTGCTCAGCGCCCGCGCTCCACCCCTTGATGCGATTACGTCGCATTGACACAAGGGGCACGCTAGGATTGCGCTGTAAGAGATATAAGCTGTGGATTTGGAGAAAGAAGAAAGAAAAGGATCCAGGAAAGAAACGTGAGAGAATGATCCACTAAAAATATATAGTAAACCCTTTCTTTCATCAGGGATCATTGCATATCTCAAGTCAATATAATGCATTGACATTATATAAATGTCTGGTAGTATTAGTAGTGACTACTAATAGTAGTACTATTTGTAGGAAGTGCAGTAGCAGCAGCAGCAGTTACCAAAGACTTGTATAGCAAGTCTTGCTATTAGACCATAAATTGTCTTACAACCAAGGAATCCAACTTCGTAGCTAGACTGCTGCTGATCTGCTAAATTAAGAACTGTGCTCTTTTGAGTATTCTTTTTTTTTATTTCTGAGCCAATGTGTGTGAAGGATAGGATAAGCATAAGATGTGCCTGTGTCTACAAGGTGACAATTGCCTATAATAAACACAAGGCAGAAGCATGAGGGATTTTCTATTGAGCAAATGGAAACATTATTTCAAGAGTAAGTGGAATAATTTTGTTTGTGATGAGTATTTGTTTTCATGCATAACAAAGGGATTTAACTCCTGCTTTATGTGAAACACAGAACAAAGCCTTACCTAAGCAGTCACTACCAATCTTCACTGCATTTGTATCAATATGTACAATAGATGTAAAGTACAACTGGGATTTTTCCCATTAATTCCTCTACTCTCATATATGCAACACAGACAGCCATTCACTCACAGAGCATCTACCCCTCGGTTAGATATGCTGCCTTCATTCAAGGATTTGAATAGTGCAGCCTGCAGTAATTGGGATTTCCTTAAAAATATTGAACTGTTTTCACTATTAACTACTATCTTGAAAATCCTGAGGGCAGCGTTCCAAGAGCTTTGATTTGCCCCCCCAAATGATTTGGTTCCCGGAATGTTTCAATTTCTGGATTTAGCGACTCTGAGCTGTGGTGCAGAAAAATATATTTTTAAAAATCTTTGAAGCTAGGCACAGAGAACAGCCAAGTCGCTGGCTAGAAATTGCAGTGTGTGTTTTATTTTATTTTTTCCCCCAGCCTCTGGATTGCAGCCCAGTAGGCATGCAGACAGAGAACGGGTGCCAGAAAAACACAACCAACATACTAGATATCAGGAATTAACGTTTTTTTTAATAATAAAAAAAAATGACTGAGAAAATGCGGCTGGTGATGTTTGTTTGGTAATTATCGGCTTCCATATTACCTGCCTTCTCTCACTAGTGCTGATGGACCCAGCCTGCTGAACTCCACTTTCCGATTTATAAGTCCTAGGTATGGACAAAACCCTGTGTTTCTATAAGAAACATTTAGAATCTGGGTAATTTTTTCTTCTTTCCCTGCAGTTTCGCCACATCTGCTCATCTTATCCAGAGAGAATAAACCAAGCAATGTAGTGGCAGGTTTAACAGCAAGAGTTGGTCTTGCTTCTGCACTCCTCTGGCCAATGAAAGTAGGAAGTTATAAATATCAAAAAAGGTAAGAGCCACTCCACGAGGAATCTGGGACCATCATCTGGCATACTTGGTTCACTCCTGTCCTCTGGTGATGGCCCTCAATAATCTCCTTCAAGAGGGCTGATATTGAAGTTGGCAATGAAGAAGGCAAATTGCAAGCTGGGGATCATTAAAAAAGAGATTGAGAATAAAACTGATATTATTATTATTATTATTATTATTATTATTATTATTATTATTATTATTATTATTATTATTATTATTATTATTAT
>JAJKFI010000024.1:513649-538362 GCA_029204185.1 Lerista edwardsae | reverse complement strand
ATTATTATTATTATTATTATTATTATTATTATTATTATTATTATTATGCCATTGTACACATTGATGGTAATGATGCATCTAGAGCAGTAGTTCCCAAACTGTAGGTGAGGAGACACCAAAGGGTCACAAACCAATTTTAGGTGGGTCGTGAAGCACCTAGAGCATCCATATTGAAAATATGGGAAGCTGGGAAGCTGGAAAGGGGAACGGCTGTGTGGTTGATTTGCTTGTATCAAGATTGTTAATAGGTCTTTTTTCTTTCTGATTCATTTTGCCATTGGAAAATGGCTGAGAAATAATCCAATTTATTGCTGCATTTTCAGGGAGACAGCAGGCTCTGGCATCACAATGATGGCACTTCTGACCATAATACCACTTCTGGTGTGCCCCAGACAGATTATCATTCCAAAAAGTGGGTCCCAATACTGAAAGGTTTGAGAACCACTGATTAAGAGTATTGTGTCCTGTTCTGTTATCACACCTTAAACCGTTTTCTACCAATGATGAGTTTGAGCAACATAGGTAGAAATGCAAACTCCAATGCATCATTTATATATAATGGAACTTGAAAAGTTCAGAAAAGAATGACCAAAATGATTAGTGGGTTGGGAAACCTCCCTTACTAGGAAAGGGTATAGCTCTTCAAACTAAGTTTGGGGCTCTTCAATCTAAACAGAAGTCATCTGAGGGAAGACATGACTGACACATAAAATGTTGGGATAGATGTGGTGGACAGAGGAAAGTTCTTTTCCATCTAGCACAGTATCCAAATCACTGGTCATCCATTTAAATTGACTGGCAAAAGAGACAAAACAGCCAAAAGGAAATATTTCTTCACCCAGTATGTAATTAATCTGTGGAACTCTTTGCCATAGGATGTTGTATGGCACCTGGCCTAGATATCTTTAAAAGGTGATTGGACAGATTTATGGAAGAAAATTAAATCCCAAGTCAAAATGACTGTATGCAACCTTTGGATTTTAGACGTAGCCTATCTCAAAATGCCAGATGCCAGGAAGTAGAAACAGGCTACAGATATCCTGTTTGGGATTTTATTTACCTTGCTGTGGGAGCTTACAACTGCCTTATAGTCCAATCCTAACTAAGGGTGCAATCCTAACCTGGAGTTTGGCCAGTATAGTTAAACCAGCAAAGTTTGGCCGGCACAAGGGACACTGTAAAGTATACTTGGACCAGGCCAGCACATAGATGTGTGTCATCCTCCCACACTCCAAGAGTGGTCCAAACGTGCTTTACGGTGTGACTTGTGCTGGCCAAACTTTGCTGGCCAAACTGTGCTGGCCTAACTCCAGGCTAGGATTGCACTCTAAATCCCTGCATGGAAATGCAGCAGTGCTGTCTTGGCTTCTGCTGTAGCCCACGGAGATGTTTGGCCACTGGAGGCCTCCTCAGGGTAATTACTCTTAACATTATCCTCTTCCCCCTTTTCCACCCTCTGCCTGACCTTACCTGCTCCAGCAGGTCTTTAGCCATCTGCCAGCATGTGAAGGCTGCTCTGGTCTTCCTGTCAGCGGCCTGGCAGCACATGCCAGTGGAGGTTGCTTTGCAACTTCCATAAAGCAACCTCCACCAGCACAAAACACTGTACTCTGGTGCCCAGCTGGCATAGGATTGGGCAGTTCAGTAGGCCAAAATGAAACATTATGAAAGACATGCGATTGCAGGGGTGTAGCTATGAAAGTGTAGCCCAATGCAGAAGCAAAATGATGACTGGATGTGATGTCACAACAGGAAGTGATGTCACAGTTGTATTTTCATGTTGGTTTTTGTTGCCATAGCATTTGATAGAATGAAGATATTACACTCCAATTTGTTTCACTGCATTCTGCATGAAATTCTGCATTGAATTATATACATACATATATTATACGGTATATACATACATTATATACATACATATATGTATGTACTGTATATACTGTATATACTGCATATACATACATACATACATACTTACATACACTGCACACACACACGCACACACACACACGCACACACACACACACAGTATAATTCCTGCAAATCGTAATTTTTAACAAGCTGCAATGACAGTTATATTTTTGGTTTTTTGGCCATAACATTTAATATATTACACTGTGGTTTATTTCATTGCATTCTGCATTAAATTACCTTTCCAATGATATACGATATGATGGTATTATTCATACATACCAAGGTTTTCACAATTTTGGCCACTAGTGTCAAGCTCAGCTTGTTGCCCCCCCTAAAACTTGTTGCTCGGAGCAGTTGCATCCCCAGCACCACTGTAGCTATGCCCTTGTGTGGTTATGGCAATATCTATTTGAACAAAACGTGTGATATCATACATTGGCTTGAACGTGTCCTTGCCTCTCCTCCACTTCATTGGCTGAAGCTCACAGGGACAGGGAAACTTGACACATAATATCATAATGTCCTGGGGTTTGATTTAAAAATGTCAAGTATTTATTTATTTTTCTCTATAAACCACCAAGTGAACATTTTTATTGAAAAGTGGCATATACATATTTGTAATAATAATAAAACCAGCAGGGGTGGAGGAAAGTTACTGCTTTCAAGGGCAACTATTCCATAGAGCCTTGACCCTGTGACCTCCTAAAATGTTCTTCAGCATGAAATAATGGATGGGGTTTTTTCAGTCTTATTGCTATGTTTTGCACCCGCATATTCTCTTAGGAAAGAAAGGCTTGATGCATGATTGAGAGAGCAATCCTAAACTGGAGTTAGGCTGGCATAAACTAAGCCAGCAAAGTTTGGCCAGCACAAGGGCCACCATAAAACAAATTTGGACCACTCTCGGAGTCAGGGAGGATGGCTCACGTCTGTGTGCTGGCCTCTCTGACTCCAAGAGTGGTCCAAACATACTTTACGGTGTCCTTGTTTGAATCGTTGGATGTGTACTATATGCTCAGTCTTCAGTTCTATAGATGTAACTACCATATATTTCTTCCCTTGTTTAAAAGCTCTACCACAGGGCTGCTCTCTCACATACAGCTAAACCAAGAACATTGTTTTGGATTTTATTTAGCAATTGCCTTTGTTCTCCAACCACTCTTTTGCTATCTCTTTGGTGTTCTCAGAACCTGCTATGGCATCACATCAACCCCAGGCTGGCCCCACGCTGGGGCCAATTGTGGTTGGGTGAAAATATCAAATAAAGCAGGACAAAAGAGCAGAGGAGAAACACCTGTTTGTGCCATATTCCTGCAGAATGATAGAAAATGCTCCCCATGAAGACTGAAGATGCTGACAGCCAGAGCAAGCGCAGCATGTTAAAATATTAATGTTGGTAAACATTGATTTGTTTAGATTTAATGCATAGGATTAAGGAATACTGAATGAAGCAACAGAGATCCGACTGTGCCTGGAGGTAAAATGCAGTTTCCTAGTTATGAAAATTTAATTTGACTGCTTAAGGTATAATTGCTCATATTTATAGCAGCTTCATCCCGGCAGGATAACAATCAGTCAAATGGACGACACCATTCCCCAAATGGTTGTGGACTATTTTAGTTCAGGACTTTCAAATTTTTAAACCCTATCTGGGCAACAAAGACAGCTAGTTTACAATGGTCTATGACTAGTTTGATGTAAAAAAAAATGTTTAAAACTGCAGCAGCAGCAGCAGCAGCGAGGCTCTTATCCCAGTCAGCTCTGATACATGCACAATCTGCATCTTGATTTTAATGGAAGAATGGTTCTCAGTGTTACACACTGAAAATATTGCCTTGTGCCACTTCTCTGGTTTTGAGTAGTGATGCATATGATCCAAGCCACAGTACATTTCTCCTCCCTTTTCAGTGTGCTCAGGATGGGTTAAAGAAGCAGGGAGTAATGCATCTTAGGGCAGGCCACAATCCTAACCAACTTTCCAGGACTGACTTAGCTGCCCAATGAGGCATGCGCTGCCATCTGCAGTGGAGTAGTAGTCACTTTGAGGCCTTCTCAAAGGAACAAGCTGCATTGCCCTAACCCCAGTGTTGGACAATTGGTTAGGATTGTGCCTTTAGTGCCAGAATGCCTTAAACCCACCATTTGACTGACTGAATGGAGAGGAGAGCAGTCACAATGAAGAAACCTTTGATTGTACAGGTCCAAACTTTTCATACACTGTTTTTTTTTATACACTGATTTGACTCAACACTGTTTGCCACAGCAAATAAGAAGGACCCGGCTGATCCCTGGAAAAGGGAAAAAAATACGTTCTAAATCCGCTTTTCTAGGGAGTCAGTCAGGGAGTCAGACTATTAGAACTGCTATTTTCAGTTTGCTCTGAGATCCTCTCTCACTAAAGAATAGCATGCAAAAATGATCAATTGCTTTCACATTCCATTCTTCAGTGAGAGAGGGCGAAGGGAGGGGTCACTTTTCCCGGAGCAAGCTGAAAATAGCAGTTCTAACTGACTGACTGACTGACTGACTCATGTTTTTTCCTGTTTTTATTAATTGCTTTTATTTAAAATGGTTTTGGTATCAGCAGGTATCAGCAGGGAGAAACCCAGTGGATACCGAGACATGATAGTAAATGGCAAATTCCTTGACCTAGTGTACTTTCCAACTCCTTCCTGGGCAGCAGTTTCCTACATGTATGTGGTCAGTTAACCGTCTCACAAGTTTATGCTTGGCATTTATTTTTACCTATTTCTCATCTTTCTTTGTCTACTAAAATAGGCACTTGGTGGGGAGCCACATTGAATCCTAAACACAAACTGGACGTGAGGGGGAGGGGGGTGCAGTATTTTATAACCCTATTGATTTCAAGTGAGAATGGGGGCAAAGTATCTTTAAATCTGCCCCATTTGAAAACCAATCGTTTTCACATTTAAGTGTAAGAAAATTTTATCAATAAAATCAGAATAGGTCTAGCAGCAAGCTTCAATTATTTAAACAGTGTGATTTATCTAGCAAAGTTTAATTTGCAGATTTTTTTTTTTAAAAAGCTATTCACGTACAGTATTGACAACAATTGAAAAAGACAATTGCTCATTGCATCATGTGAAAAAAGTATGGCTTGCCAAGAAGTTCTGGCAAAGTGTAACACCTACTGTAGATAATAAACAGTATAAGAAGCAAGTGGAAGGCTTGTATATTGCAACACCTTCTTGAAAGGGGAGTGCAGTGTGTCATTTCACATCACTGAAGGGCCACTGTGGTGAAGGCCAATCTGCAATGAGAGTCACCAAGGGCCTACAACCCATGCTGTGCCTCATAGAGTAAGTGACAAGAATGGCAACTAATCACTGGTATGGGAGAAAGTAAAAGGGTGCACTGATGGTCACCTACTGAGGTTATGTCTACAACAGATGGCCCCGATCACTAAAAATAAAGCATGCCCCATCATGCCTTGCCCCAAGATACTCAATACCCTTTATGGCTTGGGTCCAGGGTATTTGAGAGACACCCTTCTTCCACATAATCCCACCCATACTCTCAGGTCATCTGAAAAGGTCCTTCTGATTATGCCGCCACCAGGTGAGGTGAGGGAGATGGCGGCCAGAAATAGGGCCTTCTCGTTGGTCGCTACACTGTTCTGGAATTCCCTCCCCTGGGAACTAAGAACAGCTTTCATGCTAGCAATCTTTCAGCGGGTTCTTAAGACTTTACTATTTAAAGAGCCATTTTATTAAGTTGCTGACATGCTGGGCTGGCATTTTAATGTTAAATGTTTTAATCTTTAATTTTAATGATTGTGATTTTTACTGTAAAATGTTGAGTTCTGTTGGGGTCTGCTATATTTAGGGCGCAATCCTAAACTGAGTTAGGCCGGCATAAACTAAGCCAGCAAAGTTTGGCCAGCACAAGGGACCCCGTAAAGTATGTTTGGACCACTCTGGGAGTCAAGAGAGGCCAGCACACAGACGTGAGCCATCCTTCCTGACTCCGAGAGTAATCCAAAAATGCTTTACGGTGGCCCTTCTGCTAGCCAAACTTTGCTAGCTTAGTTTATGCCGGCTTAACTCCAGTTTAGGATTCTGCTCTTAATTGTTTATGTCACTGTTTTACTTTTTTTTCTTGTATTTCTTGTATTCATTGTAATTGCTGCTATAAGCTACCTTGTATGCCCAATACAAGGCAGAAATGCAGGGAATAAATCCAATAAAATAATAATAATGTCCTAAACTCTCAATTCTGGTCTGTTTGTTTCACAAAATTGATGAATGCAGCTCCGAAATGTCATTGTTTAGCTGAATTTGAATTTACCTAGCTGTTCTTGTTGGGTTTATCCTGAATTCTTATTGTGAAAAAAGAATATATATTAGAGATGATGATTTGTTGGAAAGCTGAATTCTTAACTTTTTTTTTTGCATAAACAGGGTTATCAGAAAGGCATGCAAGGAGAATCAAAGGCGGATTAGAAGTGAAGTCCCAGATTCTGGGGGTCACTTCTGAAATAAATTGGTATTCAGCCATATTAACAATAACTAGACTGATGACAGCAGCAACAACTTCAGAAGAAGTGGCAGCACATCACAATAAAGATGGAATATCATGTCTACAACACAAAGCATTGATTTTCATAAGATTTGTTTCGAGTGCCATCTCTAATTTTCAGCATTATTAAATGTATGTATTATAGACGTATTTTTTCTACACGTGGTCCTCAATGTCCTACTTGGACGTTGGGGCCGCTGTATGCAGCGATGGGATCTGCAAATTGAGAAGGGGAATGCTGGGTGGGACTTAGGCGGGACTTACACATGATTGGCAGCCCGTCCGCAGCGTTCCGCGGCTGCCCTGGCCTTGGGGGGGCTCCTGCTCGACGCGTAAGATAGGTGGGGGGGCACCAGGTGCCTGGGCGAGCAGCGGTGGGGCGCGCCAACCGGGTGCAGCCCCCCCAAGATCAGGGCAGCCGCGGAACGCTACAGACAGGCAGCCAATCACGTGGACGTCCCACGTAAGTCCCATCCAGCGTTCCCCTTCTCCATTTGCAGATCCCTTCGCTGGCTGTAAGTCAGTGATGTCATGCACCCACTACGCACCACTACGCGAGTACCGGTTTCTAGAAGTTGAGCTGGCCTAAATCATTATTTGTTTGGCATTTGGACAAGTGCCAATCAAAAGTGAGTACCGGTTTCTAAATCATTTGGATGACACCACTGCTGTAAGTGTGTGTGGGGCAGGGACTGGGGCTGTGGGCGCTGCAGCAGTTGTGGCTCCACAAGCACCCAAGGGCATGGGAACAAAAAGGGGAGTTATGAAGCCTTCCCAAAGGTCCTGGAGGGTTTCAGGCCCCTGTGTGACCTTCCCATTTGCTGCAGTGAGCTCCTTTTGCAGTGGGACCTCACTTCCGGTTTTCAAGCAGAGCTCTGATAATTTCCATGCCCATAGATCCCTGCAGCACCATGATTGCATGAATGGGGCACCCATTCCTGGGCCCTTAAGGGAGAATGGGCCCTTTTTCAAATACAACAGTGGGCCACGATCACCACTTTGAATACCACTGCTCTACATATTTGCATATACATATTCTTAGTCATCTCACTATTATTAACAACAGTTTATACCTCACTTTTCCATCCAACAGATACCAGAGGCAGCAAGCAAACCTCATAGCCATAACAAAATTAAAACAGGATGAGACTCGCTGAATACAGTACACAGCAATTGTAAAAAGGTTGCTGCAGACTTATTAAAAACATGCATCCAAAAATAGCAGCATAGTATTTATTTACTATTGAGCTGTTGTGCAGAGTCATTAACCCCTAAGCAGTCACAAATCATGAATCAAGTCCTTCAAAAATTATGAATCACTTCTATCAAGATCCTAGTTGAAAGGCAGAGTATTCAACATTTCCGGACTCTCTTCTAATTCTTCCTTTTCTTTTCTTTTAATAATTTCACTGGTTTTTTTCTCCCACGTTTCCCTTCACTCTTCCTGGCTACTGAGTAAACACCATTAATAACTGATACAAAGAATCAGGCGCATGCATATAGATAAAACAGGGATGACAAAATATCAACTTGCAGCTGCTCAATTGAATGCCGTATCTGCACGAGTGGTAATTACTTTTAATTTAATTAGGACTCCTAGTATTGTTTCTATCTCATAGATTACGTTATAACATGTAATGTGTTAAAATAACAAGACAGAGGAACGCAGGGAAAAAGCAGTAAATATTGCCCTTTTATCTATAAATAATGTCATAGTTTAAGTTGTCTGGTGGTTCATTTCCAATAATCATTTCATAATAATCATTTGATAAACTCCTCAGGAAAAGAACATAATACAAATGTAATTGACAGACAAATATATAATAAAATAATTTGCATTCAGTTGGGATGGGAGAGACTTAAATTGAGTTAGCCAGAAACAAATCTATTTCACATTCATGAAGAGCGTTATAGGCATCAACAAATGGCCAAATTGGAATTCACACCATTTACAAAGTTCCTAAAATTCATTACTTTGGAATATTTGCTCTTTGTCACAGTGATATTGTACTGTCCAATATTTTAAATATCACGAGAAAAAATGAGTTATTTATTGGATGCTCATGAGGATGGTCAAGTTGGTTTTATGGTCCCAATAAGCCAGGGGGTCTCTATACCATGATCAACACAAGCATAGTGTATCCATCAGTGTTCAGAAAAAGCCCTATACTGGGGCCATCACAGAGCTTGGTGTGTGAACATGTGCATGCATGCATGCAGCTTCCATAAGGCTTCCTTTCTCAGAGCACAATCCTAACCTGGAGTTAGACTGGCATAGTTAGGCCATCAAAGTTTGGCCGGCACAAGGGACACTATGTGAACCACTCCCGGAGTCAGGGGGGATGGCGCACGTCTGTGTGCTGGTCTCTCTGACTCCAAGAGTGGTCCAAACATACCTCACGGTGTCCCTTGTACCGGCAAAACTTTGCTGGCCTAACTATGCCGGCCTAATCCAGGTTAGGATTGTGCTCTCAGTGCCATTTGAGAAAGCAGCAACCTGGACCTCCCCTTTTTACCTTCCCAGATGCCTGACACAGAGAGAAGAAGAGCAGCTTCAACAGCTGGGTAATGCAGCAGCAGCCTGAATGAGGCTACACGGATCTGAGCCACCGAAATCAGCAGTGCAAATTCAAGCAGCCCAGATTGGGCTGGGCCGCCCAGGATGGTGGTTAGGATCCAGCCCAAGTGCTGGATACTGGCACCCCCTACGCAGGCTAGTCTGCCCATAGGCCTATTCGTCACCCTGCCTCAATTCTGCCTCCCCCCGCCTTCCCCAACCCCCCATGCCAGCTTTGCTCAGCCAACCTTACTTGGTAATAATCAGGCCAGGCCTGATAATCAGCATGGAGAGGCCCAAGTGCACATCTGTGTGCCAGCCTTTCCTCCTTGGAAGTCATTGCAAACGCGCTTTACGGCATTTTTGCAATAACCCTGGGCAGGCACAAAGGACTTGTGCCAGCCCAAGGTGCAGCCTGGATTGCGCCCTAATGGTAATACTTAAAGGCGGGGGAAGGAAAGCTTGTGCCTCCTTGCCAAACCATGGATTGGCCAGTGGCGGGGTGATCCAGACCACCTCCTGCTGCTACCTCAGGTCCACCAACGCCTCCTCTGCACTCCAAAAATAAAAGGCCCTTGCAGTGGTCCTCACACTGTTTCTTCACATACAGAAATGCAGGATTCCCTTTCTTTTTTCCCCCCTGAATTTATATATATATAAGCAGCAACTGTTTCACACTGTTTCTTATATGTATGTATGTGTGTATGTATGTATGTATGTATGTATGTATGTATGTATGTATGTATGAAAATGGAAAGGATAATACATAGGAAAAGGGTACAAAGGTTCATACACAAGGTTCACACTACAGCTTAGTCAGCTATATTAATGTTTGCATACAATCTATACCATAACTTTAACATTACTTAATTGTCCTGTATACAAAACTTACTCTTATTTTCCATTTATAATTATCTAACTCTAACCCAACACTTCATACCCAACTCTAACCCAACACTTCATAATACGTTAACTTGTGATGTTTATTTCAGTTCTACTATTCCTCCATAAATTTACCACAATGTGACCACAATAAGTAAAACACATTAAGAACAATATTTAAAAACGTTAAAACATTTAACATGAACATTGTTCAATTGTCTTCTTAAGTATCTCTCCTACAGACATACCATTACTACTTTCAATTTCTCTAATTATTACATAAGGATAGCAAAAAGAAAAAGAGTTATGTTATTCCAATGTTATTTAAAAGGATGGCACAAATGAAGGAGCTCCTTCGTTCACGTGGTCCCTATAAATAAAAAGAGGAACTCCTGTACAAGGGACATGCTAAGCCACCTTGGACTCTTAGGGGGAAAGAGGTAGGCTGGAAATAGGCTAAACCAAATAAGATAAATAAGGAGGATCTGCTTTCCACTTGCTGACAGAGGGCAGAAGGAGGAGCAATGTGGCTTGCAGGGGCTGAGAAAGTAGCATCAACAGAGTCAGGGTGAAGGGAACCCCAAATCCATTGGCCTCTTGCCCTCCCTTCAGTCCACCATGAGTACAACCCACATGACTTTGCTTCATGGATGGACTGTCCAAGGGTTTGGCATTACATCACTGAACAGATCCACTGTTTGCCTTTGTGCTTGACAAAATGCCTATCCACTCCCCTGTACTTGGTAACTAATAAATATTCTTCTTAGTATTAATATGGCAGTTTCAAGTGCTCAAAGTGCTGCAGGTATATTATTTCCATATACAAAGCTGTCTCTTGTACCCAGTTATATTATTCACTTAGTTCATATTTCCACAGGTCATATACGGGCTGACGGTGGTTATTCAGGCTTCTAGAACCAGAAACCTAGGAGTCTGGATAACGCCTGGTTTACAGCGCAGTCTCTGAGCCACTACACTACTAGCAATTAAAATAAACGGCCTCTATTACCACACAAAATTATTGTACGGTTTCTGTCAAACTGTCCCCCACTCACTCTTCATTTCAGGCATTATAAAATGTCTCCTGTCTACACTTGGAAGATACCTCCTCCTTCCCTGCACCCTATTTCTTTTCCCTTTCATATTTTTTGTGACGCTGCCTGACCCCAGGACACAAAAGCACACATACGGTACACGCTATCCTTGCAGATTTCTTGTATTGGGTTTCTTTATTTGAGCCAGCTTGGAGGCAACGTCAGTATCACAGTTTCAGACTCAGCCTTCGTTGCAATCCTAATGGGCAATTTCAGATGCCTGATGAAGAGTAAGACAAACAAGCAAATGGCCGTAAGCACGCAAGCTTGAAGGGGCTTCGTTGCCAGCTCATTATAGCTCCACTAATGAGATTTCCATCCAATTTGTGGGATAGCAGAACTCCACTCCAAAAGGGGGACAGAGCCACTGATACAGTGGGATTACTATGCCCTGTTTTGTGTGTGTGTTTTTTTAAAAGAAATAACCTTTGTAAAATTCTAGATGCACTGGTTAGTGCAGCCTTCCTGTAATGCTCACACAGTCCATGCACACTGTTGGGTTATTTACATTGCTTTCATCAGCTTAGCGTAATTGCCAAAGTAATGGAAACCTCATATACCCTACTTAAGCAGCAATAAAAATACAATTTATGCACAATCTTCAAAGAAAATAAAGAGCATAAGATTTTTTTGCTGTCCTGAGCATAAACAGATGCTGTTTATCAGAATCGATGTCGAGACTGGTAAAGAGGACTGAAGAAGATAAGTAAAGGAGTTTGTATGATTCCAACCTGTCATAGCTCGTGAAGAGGGAGCCCCATATGGCACAGCATCTCATTTGCAGTAGTGGCATGAATTTTTTTTTTTAAAAGTGAACCTAGTCTGATCTGCTTGTTTCTCACAACTGATAAGAGCTAAGGGTTTTGAGGGGTTCTAAGACACAGCATTACCTGTAATCATGAGGACTAGAAGGTCTTGTTGCTGGGAGATGTTTTCTGAATGGACAGGAAGCTGGAAGAACTAGCAGAGGTAGGAAACAGAATTGCCTAGTTTGGACAAAGGTCTAATTCTCTCTGATGTGCTAAACCAGTGTTTGGGCTGTACCACTTTGCATCGCAGGTGGAAGTTCACATATCTGCATGCTTATCCATACAAAAAAACCCACCTCCATACAGGACAGTGATGGCGAACCTATGACACGTGTGTCAAAGATGACACACCACAACATCTGGGGTGACACACCAGCATTCACCAACACCTGACAAAAACTGAATTTATTTAACTCATTTTTCATTTTTGTAATTATTTGAAGTTTCTTTATGTAACACATAAAGGAAGGGGAGGACTGGACACATGATTGAACTATATTTCTTCTTTAAATAAATGAATATAAAGAATTTTCTCTTTTGTTTGGGAGGGGGATTGACATACCAGCAGACTCAAGTTAAGCATTTTCTGAAGTTTTGACACGCCGAGCCCAAAAGGTTCGCCATCACTGATATAGGACATAAACTAGGTTATTCCCCAACATCTATTTTTCTGGGTGCAGAGATTTTGCTCATGTGAGCCACAACAGTCGGCCTCCAGTGATACAGCTCAAATATAGGCTTACCTCCACAGTGGTAAAACCAGCCCAGTCCTGATAGAGCTGTGTCCTGGGCTGGAGGGCCAATCGCAGAGGCCTGCTCAAGGTAAGGGAATGTTTGCTCCATTATTCCAGGGCTGCATTGGCACTGAAAAGGTGGAAAAGATTGGGTCCTTAGTTACATAATGTTGCAGCAGATGTCGTACACATTTATGTTGTGTACTGTAGATGAGTCACTGACCAAGAAATACAAATCAAAGCCCGGCTTCCTAGGTTCCCTGAATGGTTGCGCAAATCCCTGTATTGTGACCATGGTGTTTCAAAACATTTTGTCAACTTCGATTTACATCAAGCCGTACAGCAACCAAACCACCCTGTTCCCACATGAAGGCAAGTCATACAAAAATATTATTACTTAAGATGCTTGTATTTTGAAATTATATTTAATGGAAACAGCTGCTTACCCTTCTAGGCTCTGGTCTGCTTTCTTCTAATTACCCTGCCTCCTTTTTTTTTTTTAACTCTTGCACTCCCCTCCATCACAAAATGGTTCCAATTCTTCTTTAGATGGTTATTTAGATGGCTATCCATTCCACAGATGCATGGGGACTAATCACACACACATGCACGCACACACACAAAGATCTACTGTAAAAATAGTCTTCCAAGAACAACTTTCAAATCTTATCACATCATAGCTGGATCTGTTTTATGAAGCTACAATATACCATATATGAGCAATCAAACTCAACAGGTTGCAAGCAATAACCTGTAGAACACTTTAGTAATTTATCATTAATTTATAATTCCTGTAAGTTACAAAATAACAACATACATCACATATTCTTTATATTGCAGGTCAGTTCATTTGCAGGTGGTCTATGCCAGGAGTCTCCTAACCTTTCAGTATAAGAGCCACATTGTATATTTTATACATTTTCAT
The DNA here is from genome assembly GCA_029204185.1 of Lerista edwardsae. NCBI lineage: Eukaryota > Metazoa > Chordata > Lepidosauria > Squamata > Scincidae > Lerista > Lerista edwardsae. Next base: position 524,908 of record JAJKFI010000024.1, on the reverse strand, counting down.
GGGCCAAAAAAATTAGTTTTATAAATGAATGAATGAAATTTAAATGAATAAGTTTTACTTTTTTCTTTTTCTTTTTTGCGTAACCAGCATGAAATGATTCAGAACAAAATAAAAATGTGACATTTACAAAGAAACACTGCCATGCTTAAGATGAGAAACGATATAATGAATAAAAATGTCAAATATTTTAGGTTGTTGTGGGCCAGATAAAATCTTGTGGTAAGCTGGATTTGGCCCCTTGGCTGTAGTTTGGAGACACCTGGTCTGTGATTAGGGTAACTATTGTTGTTTCTTCCTTTCATTGTCTTTACATTTTTTATGCCAAATCACTTCAATTATGTAGATACATTTCAATAATACTTGTTGATAATAGAAACTTTAAAAAAAACAACCAGCTGTCATGCAGGTTATGATTATCTGCCATGCAGAAAAAAAAAATCAAGATTTTTCCTGTGTTGGAGATTTGGAACACCTACGTAAAGTGCTTTGAACACTTGCAAACTATTTTAATGACTGGTTCTTTGATTCTCCATGAAGAATTAAGTTTATAATGCTATCAAACTACATTCAATATTTACTTACAAAGGAGGACTGCCATCATGAGGCATTTCTAAATATTTGGATAATGTTCATCACCCATTTACTATTATTTTCTTAATAGATGCATGAAGTTGCTTCTTTTGAGTTGCAAACATGTATTTCACTAATTTACCTGTCTCCCATCCACTAGGATAATCCTGAAGTTTATAAAGAAATATAAATTTTATTGCTGAGTATCACTTTAAATTCCATTCATATATGCTCTCAGGAAGGTAAAGCAAGTAAATTTAAAGTTGGAATAAGACAATCCTTGGAGTAAAAATCAGTCACTTATCAGTGTACTTCCATGTGGCTCATTCGGAATTCAGAATTTGGAACACAAATTTAGAATATTGAACGCGGCATTATTCATTACCTGGCACTGCCACTCAAGGCAGTTAGCCAAACAAGCTATCTCCCAACGTACAGGTGAACCAACATTTCTGAGAATCTTAAAAAATTGAAAACATTCATAAATCAAAATAGGAGGTTTTCTATGAGAGAAGCTAACATTGTGCCAATTTTAAGTATACTGGATTTGAAAACAAGCTGGTGTTTTTGACAGACGCCTGCATTTGTGCAGACAATATCAATTAGTGCCTATAAAACAGACTTACTAAAGATGACATTTCAATCAGTACTACTAGGTTTTCTAGATGCAAAGAGAACATACTTTCTTTTCTTGGTATGAGTACAAGAGCCTAGGAAAAACAATGATTGCAAAGGGGGAAAAAACATGCGGGATAGGAAAAAAAAAGAAGTTTCTTATGAAAGAAAATGTAGAACTTCCTTAGTTCTCAACAGTGCACTGGAAACTTCTCTGTAATGATTTCTGCCAGGTTTAGCGTTAATGATCCAAGCTACAGAAATTGTGTTGGTTTGTATTCACATTACTCTTATAACTCTTTGAGCTATTTTCATAATTCACCGTGTTATATGGAAAACAATTTTAGATCAGAATTGATAGGTATTAATATTCTGAGCATAGAAATACTAGGGAATATTTCAGGGGATTGTGTCATGAATACCCTACTCACATTTATCCACCAGCCTTTCTATTCTGTTAGATGTTCTGCATATGTGTCTGAGAGGGGGCAGCCCCCTTGGCATGAGTGTTCTGATTTTGCAAACTATTCACTGCACAAATCAGGAACACCATTCTAGAGTTTCAGTAGGAAAAGTGGCAAGGAGATTTCAAGGAGTGTCAGAAAAGCCCTTTCTTAGTCATAGTCTTAGTCATAGTCAAGATTAAATTGCGCTGTATTTTAAAGGTATTTATTGTGGTTACTTCATATGCCACATTATAACTACAGATAGAGCAGCTACTGAGGAACCATAATTTTGTTTCTAAAATTCTGGTGTAGGGACTTCCCTGACTTCCCTAAAAAGCACCCCAATGCAAATAATTTTGAAATCCAAAATCCACAACCACGTATCTAGTACTGAATAGAGGAATGAACAGAGGACTATGTTAGGGTTCCCCCGCCCCAATTTTGCACTTTCATATCTTCTTAGCACTAGTTTAGGGACAATTTGCTCCTGTACATGCCTGACAATTCATTGACATCCAGTAAGGCTGTTCTTTGGGTGTCCCCATAGTAAGGTAATGACCAAGAAGAAGAAAGCCTTTTGGGGGTCCAATTCTATCCAACTTTCCAGCACTGATGCATCCATGCCAAAGAGGCATGCCCTGCAACCTACAGCAGGGAGGAAGTCACAGAGGTCTCCCCCCAATTTATTCTCTTACCTAAGGTTCACATTGCATCTGCATCGGTGCTGGAAAGTTGGACAGGATTGGGCCCTATGTTGCTATGACTTTAAAAAACCCTCTCCATGTATGTGTGTCCAAACCATTCTATCATGAGTGTTAGGAATTTGGGGAAAAGAGGTTTATTTGACCAGGCCAGTTAGTAGGAGAATGGTATGTTGTTTTTATTTCTTGGCTACTTCTCGTTTTATTGGCCTACTGATACTGCTTACTCTGCTGCCTTTGAGAATTATTATTAGTTTATTAGAGTTTTGTACGTTTGTACTTTGTTACAGTATTGAGTTCCTTTCTTTTTTATGAATAAGTAGCCTTTAAAATAATGTAATTGAAATATGAATCATCAGTATTTATGTACCCCTTTTCAACAAAAAGTTCACAAAGAAAAAAATTTCCAGATAAGATAAAATGATAATTAAATGGCTCAATTAAATGGCTCCCTGGTCCAAAAGGGCTCAGAATCTTAAAAAAAAAAATGCACCACTAGCAACAGCCACTAGAGAAGATAATGTTCTGGGGTGAATAGTGACAGTTAAATCCCCCTACCAAATATAAGATGAACACTACTTGTCCAGTTAGCTGGGGTTATGTTAATTAAATAACTCGATGATTTGGGTCATCCAGTCAAAAGCAGAAACAACATTATATACAGTAATAGACTAGGAACAATTCAGAGTGGAGTAGTTTCTGTGATACAAGTCAGAAATTGCATACTTGGAAATATGGGAATGTCTCTACTATGGTTCCTATTTACAGTTTTCCACATATCCATTTTTTGTTCTTCTGAGAATGAGCAGTCCTATGGTTGGGAAGGCCCAGAACAAAAGGAATGATGACTGGAAAGAATGACAGCTGAAAGATAGCTGGAAAGGTTGAGATAACCTTAGCTATAGTCAAAGAGCAGAAACCTGGCTGGCCTGCTCAAACATCTGCTGAGACAATCAAGTTGATGAGACAATGAAATTGATGTTGTGGGAGAGGTAAGAAGCTCTAGAGACCATCTTCCTTTACTGCCATCTTAGGGCACAATCCTAGCCTGGAGTTAAGCCAACAAAGTTAGGCCAGCAAAGTTTGGCCAGCACAAGGGCCACCGTAAAGCGTGCTTGGACCACCCTTGGAGTCAAGGAGGATGGCATACGTCTGTGGGCTGGCCTCTCTTGACTCCAAGAGTGGTCCAGACATACTTTACGGTGACCTTTGGTTAGGATTGTGCTCTTAATCTCTTCCTTTTATTTTGGAAATCTTTCCCCTTTCCTTCTCCTTCCCATGCGCCCCTTTAAATTTTTATTTCATATTTGCACCAGAATTTTTATCAGAATATAAATAGATATTGAGCTGTGAATTCCCTGTGCAGAAAAAGTAGCAGATGAAGAATTGGAAAACAATGTTGACCAAAGAATGATCATTGTTGTACATTGAATATTATTTCCCCCAAAGATAGTTTCTCTCTGTAGATGCAGAGATTCACAAAAACATGTAGGTTATAGATTGTACATTCAATATAATGATATATAAATATCTAAGCTTATCAACATCATAAGGTTGCCTAACCTTAGATTTTCCTTACAGACTAGAATAGAGGTATTTGGGATCTAATTATGCAGTCGTGGTTTTAACTGATTTTCTTGGACCAATGTTCATTTTAAATAATGATCTGATCTGGATTCATCTTTACTTTCAAAGGCTTTCATACTACTCATGCACTGAAAATAGTAACTGGAATTTTAAACGTCACTGTGATATTTTTTTTTTTTAAAAAAATAGTTTTCCTTTCCTGCAAGATTGTTGGTTAATTCCATGTAAATTAATTTCACTCTGGAAAGTATTTCATTTGAAGGATCTCTTAAAGTCTCTCTTTTTTTTTTTACACCCAGTCTGGTGATAAAAATTAGAAAGCAAATAAATGAGATGAGTAGCTGCAAGGAAACTGGATGCCTAAAACAGCATTGTGTATAATTGGAAAAGCACGGAAGAATGTTTAAAATAAGTTCAAGAGCAGAGATAAAGCTGGAGGTGATGTTATCTATTGGACAGAAGAAACCATTAACATACACCAGAGTGTTTTCAATCACTTAATCAGAAAACCCTTTTCCTGAGCACTGTTTCTTGTCCATGTGCCATGGACAAACATAAATATTTTGGATTTCCTGCATCCTTCACTCTGATAATGGCCTCTTAACTATAAGCCCTTCCCACCTAAAAGACAAAGCTAAAACAAATGGTAAAAGCATGAAAGATACAGATGATTTCTATGCCAGATGAGTTGATGAATTTCCTAGAAAGGACTTGCCGACTCTTTTTCACATTATTAGGATTCTCCCCTTTTATGTCAACTCTAGATAGCAGAAAATGCAGGAAGAAAAGAACTCAGGACTCATTAGTGAAGCTGCAAGGCTATAGTTGCCATCACTCTAGTAATGGCAAATTAATCTGAAAACAGGATTTCCTTGGTATGGCCTGTGCACTGGATGATGTTCCCCAAATGTCATTTTGTTCTCTTTGTGTCCATCTGTCTGTTTCGCATAGACCCAACTTGCTTCCTGAAGTCATTTATATATAGTTCCAAGGCAGGTTATCCAGACTAAGACCTTCTGACACCTAAAAAAGGTAAAGGTTTCCCCATGACTCAATGGCGTAGTCATGACCGACTGTAGGGGGCTGTGCCCATCTCCGTTTCAAAGCCAAAGAGCCAGCGTTTGTCCAAGGACAAGCTTCCATGGTTATATGGCCGGCATGACTATATGCCAAGGCACACGGAACGGTGTTACCTTCCCACCGAAGTGGTCCCTATTTATCTACTCTTATTTTTAGGTGCTTTTGAACTGCTAGGTTGGCAGGTGCTGGGACAAGCGACGGGAGATCACTCTGTCGCATGGGTCTTGAACTGCCAACCTTCCAGTCAGCAAGCTCTACAGCTCTGCGGTTTAACCCACAGTGCCACCATGTCCCTTCTGACACCTAAAGCAGCATGCCAAACGCTATCCCCCTTGCCTTTTGTCTCCCCCTTGCAGCATGCTAACCAAACACTATCCCTCTTGCCTCCGCTGTGGGCACAATCCTAACCAACTTTCCAGCACCAGGGTAAGGGCAATGCAGCTCTGAGGCAAGGGAACAAACATTTCCTGACCTTAAGGAGGCCTCCGGGACTATTACTCCACTGCAGGATGCAGCTTCATTGGCACAGCTAAGCCAAAGTGGGTTAGGATTTTGTCCCGACACTCCAGCCCACCACTCTTCTCTCATCTGTGCTTCTGCTCTGTTCCCCAATTCCTTTACCAATTCAGGGAGTAGGAGTAGGAGGCAGATCAGTGGAGGCAAGTAGACACTCCTGCCAATCTGTTGCTTTGGTGACCACTTCACAATGTGTTCATTTCTTTTTATTTTTCATAGAAATAAAACTGAATTATCTCCCTGTCCACCCCCAACTCTGGATGAATGCCTCAGTAGAATGTAAAAACTATTAATTACAGAGGAACAGTCACACGAGATCAGGGCTCGCCAAACCCTGGCCTGTGGGCTAGAGACAGCATTTGTCTCTAGCCCGAATCTGTCCCCCGTCCCCTGAGCAGCACATACCATTCTGCTGTTCCATGATTGCAATATTTGCCTGATATGGGCATAGGGATACTGGGCAGTCGCATCTATGATGATGTCCCGGTGCAAAGCCATAGACGCAACTGCCCAGAGCATCCCTATGCCCAGATTGGGCAAAGACTGCAACCACGTAGCAGCGGAATAGTATGTGCTGCTTGAGACAGAGAGGGTTTTTTACACTAGATGAAGGAAACAATAGACCAGATCAGATCTAAGCTTGCAGTGTCCATGTTTTTTGAACATGTGAAACAAGAAAATTGACTCTAGGAAAATGCAGAAGGTATGTCCCTGTACCTCAGGACTAAAGGCCAAGTTACACATTATCAGCTGCAGTTCCCTTTCATCAGTCCCAAACTGCTATTTTAAAAAGCAGCTGCAAACACATCAGAGCATAAAGGATAATGTATAATTTGGGTCTAAAGATACCCCAGAATGGGGTCTGGAATGATCATCATCGCTTGCTTTCTTGTTTGCTGACATTTTATGTTGGTCAGCGCAATCCTGCCTCTGACAGTGTTGACGCATCATTGTTGTGTCAATGCTATGTCATTAGCGCCAATGCAGGGGTGCCAAGTGGCATCCCTGCATTGGCACTAATGCACTAAGATCGGCGCTGCCTGCAGCGTCAGCCTCGGTGCACCCGCACTGCACTTCCCCTGTGTTGGCCGAAGCTGACCAGCACAGAGGCAAAACAAGGCAGGAGGGAGGGAGGGAGTGGGCGGGGGAGGGCGTTTCTGGATGGGAAGGGCGGGCTCAGGATTCAGCCCTAGGGCCTGATCCCCGGGCCGCACAGCCTTCTTGGCCTCCTCCGCGCGGCCTCCTCCTGTTTAGCAGGCGCAGATCTGAGGAGTCCATAAGGGTGACATAAGAACATAAGAAGAGCCCTGCTGGATCAGGCCAAAGGCCCATCTAGTCCAGCTTCCTGTATCTCACAGCGGCCCACCAGGTGCCCCAGGGAGGCATGTAACAACAAGATGCTTACACCCTGTTGCCACTCCCTTGCACCCGGTACCAGTAGCCCACCACCTTTGTAAGGAGGTTGCACAATCCATCATTGCCTATAGCCCATGATGGACCTTTCCTCCAGAAATCTGTCCAATCCCCTCTTAAAGGCATCAAGACCAGATGCCATCACCACCTCCTGTGGCAAGGAGTTCCACAGATTAACTACCCGCTGGGTAAAAAAGTACTTCCTTTTATCTGTTTTAACTCTCCCAACCCTCAGCTTTAGTGGATGCCCCCTGGTTCTGGTGTTTTGAGAGAGGGAAAAGAACATCCCTCTATCGACTTTATCCCTTCCATGCATAATTTTGTATGTCTCAATCATGTCCCCCCTCAGGCGCCTTTTTTCTAGACTGAAGAGCCCCAAACGCTGCAGTCTTTCTTCATAAGGGAGGTGCCCCAGCCCCGTAATCATTTTTGTCGCTCTCTTCTGCACCTTTTCCAACTCCACTATGTCCTTTTTGAGATGCGGCGACCAGAACTGGACACAATATTCCAGGTGTGGCCTTACCATTGATTTGTACAATGGCATGATAATATTGGCTGTTTTATTCTCAACCCCTTTTTTAATGACCCCAAGCATGGAATTGGCCTTCTTAATTGCTGACGCACACAGAAGAAGAGCCCCACTGGATCAGGCCAAAGGCCCATCTAGTTCAGCTTCCTGTATTTCACAGTAGCCCATCAGATGCCTCAGGGAGAATACAACCCAACAATACCTAAGTCTAAGAATCTATAGTAGTCATACAAAAAAAGGTATGATTCAAAGCAATATATCAGTGTTTCTCAAACTGTGGGTAGGACCCACTAGGTGGGTTGCAAGCCAATTTCAGGTGGGTCATGTGGCACCTAGTGCAGCCACCATTGAAATAATAGGAAGACAGGACACTGGAAAGGGGGAGTATTGTGTGGTTATTTTGCTTGTGTCAAAGTTGTAAATAGGCTTTTTTTTCCTGATTCACTTTGCATTGGAAATGGCTGAGAAATAACCCAACTTACTGCTGCCATCTTAGGAAAGCAGCAGACTCTGGTATCACAATGACAACACTTCTGGCCATGACATCACTTCCTGTAGGCCCCAAACAGAAAGTAATTCTAAAAAGTGGGTCCCAATGCTAAAAGGTTTGAGAACCACTGCAATACATGAATGGTTAACCTCATGACTCCATATCTGCTTTTCAGAACATCTGTTTCATCCTGTCAGAAACTATGTTACTTCTGACCTGTGGGAAAGTATAGCTGATAGGAAGAAATAGCACACTGACAGGAGTAAGACTTGAACTCATATTTCCTATTTGTTACTACTGCAGCACTCCTAAGAGCTGAGTTATAGCACTACAGCTGATGGAAGCATAGGTTGCTAATCTTTAACCCAGTAGCCCTCACTGGCCCTTGGCAGAAGGAGAAGTTATATCCATGCAGTTTTGCTATATGGTGATTGGTGCTTTTTGTGTACAGGTGTTAGGGAATTTGTCCAAGAGTGAAATAAAATAACAATTAATGGACAATTGGTAGAGGTCATGGTGCAGTTGCTGTGGATCATATGGGAGTGGCTGGCATGGTTGCTGGGTTTTTATTCCTTCAACATTATCAGCAGGTTGCTGAGTTGCTGCTGAGTGAGAATAGACTTGCGTGCACCAGTGCAAGCAGCTGTATTAGCGAAGTGATAGGATCAGGCGGTCTTGCACATCTACTCAAGCAGTAAACCAGCAATGCGGGAATCTGGTGTATCGACACACTCTGAGAGCGCAATCCTAACCTGGAGTTAGGCTGGCATAATTAGGCCAGCAATGTTTGGCTAGCACAAGGGACACTGTAAAGTATGTTTGGACCACTCTCAGAGAAAGAGGCCAGCACACAGATGTGCGCCATCCTCCCTGACTCAGAGAGTGGTCCAAACGTGCTTTAAGGTGTCTCTTGTGCAGGCCAAACTTTGGTGACCTAACTGTGCCTGCCTAACTCCAGGTTAGGATTGCGCTCTTTCTTGCAGTCCCGGGGAGAAAATTGGCCAACAACACATGTTGCTTTTCTACCAGGGGTATATCAGTCTCCTGCAATGCCTAATGTGATTGCGATTCTACTTAAGTGCAACTTTAGTGACACCTGTGCTCAGTTCTATCCCGTTTAAGTTCTATCAGTTCTATCTGTTTAAGAAATAAAAAAGAAAGCTATTTTGTTTTAATTTGCAGCTGGATCACGAGATAAGCAGTTATTGGGTGATGGCTTTTTAATGGCCAGGTTATACAATATAGTCTGTAAGGATTTATAGCATATAGGTAGAGAGGCACTATACTAAACATTATAATTAGGACCATTAATGTGTTTGATAACTTTGTTTTCATTGTTTTTTTCCTCTCTGATGAACCGATAAATGTCCCTATGGGTATGTGAACACTCAGAAGTAAAAGGATTTTCTCCTTTTAAAAAAACCAACATAAAAACTAGGTACTCCTGCCAAGCACCAAACACATTCCAAACAGCCAGAGTAGAAATATGAACTAAAAATGAATGGTCTTAAAGGCACTGGGAGACTCTGGGGAATAAATGATAGAATTTTCTTATATTTCCTGTATATGCAGATAACAAATACATTTAATGCAAGAAGGAAATAGAATTTTAATAGAATTTTTAACTAAAGATCTTGAAACAAAACTAGACATACATTTTAATTGAATTTCTGGCTCAAATTACAGCAAACCATTATAAATCATTAGGAATCAGTTTTAAAACTGCTTTCACTTTTAGCCGTATTACAAACACAGAGGTAAGCTTTTACAGCTACAGATAAGTGTTAATAAATTACCCGAATTTCAAAATTAATGGCTGCCCGGCTGCTTTGGGGAGATATCATTGTGTTTCATGAATATTTTGATTTTGTGATTAGATCAAAATGCACTGAATTCCTAAACAGTCATAACTAAGGTCTGCTGATCATAAACTGTTCTTTTTTTAATAAATTATATTCCTCGCAAATCGGCTGATATGGAATAATTAGAAATTGGTTGCCTGCATTTACTGTAAGACTTGCATGACTTTAGATCTCCACCTACTGATCTAGTGGCTGGCAGGAAATGTACATTTTGTACATTTCTAAATATACCTTGCCTGCAGAGATAATGGTTTATATTGTGATGTTAAGAAGGTTTTTATTTGCAAAAAACAAAGCAGTGTCACTTGCCAGTTCTGGAAGACATTGATTAGGCTGTTTATGTCATTCCCATTCAGAACTTATTATTTACAGCTTTTCTGTTTCCATTCCTTTGTAAGAGATAACGATCTGTCTCTTGTAAACTGCTTAAAGTGTGTCTATTTTCCTCCTTTTTAGCAAGTCTTGAAATACATTTTATAGAAATGCAGGGATATTAACATGGAATGTAAATGGTGCAAAATGGAGCATATTAATCGAACATGGTATCTGTCAATACAATCTTTGAGTGGTATACAAAATATTTAGAGTTAGAGGAAAATGGAAATTGCACAGCCATTCTTCAGCATGGAATATTTGCTATCTGAATGTGACCCTATGGAAACATGTATATTTTACAATTAAATGTGCTTTATATTTTAGATACTGTACATCTTAAACACATTGTAATGTGCTCATATTTATTGTTTCTTATGGGGTTTGTTTTCTGGCAAGGCAGAAAGGAATCAGTCATTATACTGCACTTAGCAGAAGTTAGTCTGGCTAATCATAAATTTTTAGGTTATATAACTACATCTTTCTATGAGAGCCAGGATGGAGTAGTGGTTCAGGAGCTGGACTAAGAGCTGAAAGCTCCAGGTACAAATTCCCACTCAGGCATGAAGCTTCCAGTCTCTTGGGCCAGTCTCTATCTCTCAGCCTAACCTAGGAGGAGGAGGCAGAAGGGTCTGGCAGAGTGGAAGAGTTGCCGCCTCTGAAACCTGAAGGTCACCTTGGACAGCAGTTCTAGCCAACCGAAAGTCACCATGAACTGCCGAAAAACACAGCTGACAGAGATGAGTCTCTCCAGTTGGTGAGAGGAGCAGAGATGATGACCCTTCCAGTGAGAATGGAGGAGTGCATGTCAAGCTATGCATGGGAGTGTGAGCAGCCAGAGAGATGCTGGACTGTGAAGGAGACCACCTGGACTGTAGCGTTCTTGAAAGATAGAACTTGTGATTGTAACAACCCCTATATGGGGTTGAGAAAAGCCTGCCCATGTAAACCACCTTATTAAAGTTAGAGGAGAAATCCAATGACCAGAAAGGTGGTATATAAATACTGGTATAATAATAATAATAATAATAATTATTATTATTATTATTATTATTATTATTATTATTATTATTATTAT
>JAJKFI010000024.1:492426-513639 GCA_029204185.1 Lerista edwardsae | reverse complement strand
TTATTATTATTATTATTATTATTATTATTATTATTATTATTATTATTGCTTCATAGGGCTGTTGTGAGAACAAAAGAAGGCGTGAAACTATATATACCACCCTGAGCTCCTAGTTGGAAAGGTAGGATACAAATGTGAACAATAAATAAAATAAAAGATATCTTTCTATGTGTCCAGAAATGTATATAGTTTTCAACTGCAAAAAAAGCCATAGTTAGGGAACTAGAATGTTTCTTCATTCTCATAAACCACTGCCAACTCTTCTGAGTCACTGTGGTCTTGGAGACACATCAAGATAAAATTCCAGGGAAAGAATGCATAGACTATAGATTGGCTTTACGATTTATTATATCCTACATACTAGGAAAGTTGATTTCTCACTTCTTCCAGTTGCAAATGGTACTACAATTTCTACTGCTACTGAATGGAATGCCAATGGTGACAACTATCTATAGAAACTTTTTACTTCAAAGCGAGGCCACAAGAGCAGAGGTGGAGCATCTGCTCCATGATGATTGCTCGGGACGCCATTTGCAAATGGACGCCCAATCTTCCACATGTAGTTGCCCTCCCTCCCTCCCCTGCTTCCAGTTTGCTCTAAAATGGAGTGATTACAGATAGTGGAGGTGTGGCGGTGCAGAGCAGGGGGCATGGTGATGCAGGGGCCGACGTCTTGACATTGCCATGCCCCAGGCACTGTCAGAGCCTGTTTTGGCTCTGCACAAGAGCCCCACAATCTTTCAAGAGGTGTGTGAGGTTGTAAGAAAAATGTGCTTGGCAGAGAGTCCCACTATCCAGAAATCAAAAGGACCTTGCTATTATATACCATTGCACAAGTGGGTCATATGTGGCTCTAAAGTGAGTGGCACCAACAGCACTGTCACTATTTTCCAATTGCTTCCAATTCTTTAAGGTAAAAAGGTAAAGGTTTCCCCACGACCGAATGGTCTAGTCATGACCAGCTGTAGGGAGCAGTGTTTATCTCCGTTTCTAAGCCAAAGAGCAGGCATTTGTCCGAGGATAAGCTTCCATGGTCATATGGCCAGCATAACTATACGCCAAGGTGCACAGAATGCTGTTACTGTTCTTTAGGGGTGCTTTTTAAGGAAAAAAATATGGCAAGAGGAGGAAAGTGAAAGATGGTGACAGCAAGCAACAGAAAGACACTCATTTTCAGGAAATAATTAAAAATGAATTGCACATTGCAGATTGGTCCTGGGTGTGATGAAGGCAGGTCCTGGGTGTGACAAGGAAGTCACTGAAAATGATGGAGAGGATTTTTTAAAACAAATGTGTGCATCACTAGAGCCCTATTCAAGCACTCTGTAAGCGTGGACAGTCCAAGCTTGCACAATGTCCAGCAGCATGATGGTGAGTCTCCCTACAATTGCCAGCACACTCTATAGCCCTGCCCAGATAAGCATATGTATATATGCATGCATGCAAACAGATCTACTGCATGCTCTAAGATGCTTCTTGGAGACCATAATAGGACTCAACACTAGAGCTGTATCAGATCCCTCTCTGTCTAGTATAGCAGGAATGGATGGCTTCCTTTCTACTCTCAGCCTTGTTAAGGACAGTTGGATGCCTCTAAATCTACATAAATATACAAGTGAACGCACCTGGCCATTTACTACATGAACACAGACAGGTAATGTTGGCACAAGTCTCTCCTGTGCTACCACATTCCTGACCTTTTAAGTACAATATCTTGTCCTCCTAGTTTTATAAAGCACAAGCCAAGAATGCACTAGTACTTCTGGAGTTGAAACACACCCACTGAACTTTAGAAGATTAATTCTGGCCTGCAGCAGCCTGGAGAGCTGCAGTCAGTGACACAAAGAGCCAGCTTGAGCTTATCCGGAAGGCGTGTTTGCACAGGCAGTCAAGAGTCAACAGCAGCCAGCGATGGGTTAAACAGGTCACAACTTTATATCAGAATTTGCAAACGGGTGATGGATCTGTATGCTCTTATCAAGGTGGATAACAACATATAATCAATCGTCCCAGTCTTAGACAATGTAACAAATCAATGACTTAAGGCAGACCTCTCGGGCCAAGCTTGCCATTCCGGGCCCCAACCATTTCTGCAACTGAGGCTACAGCATGTAATCAATTAAGGATTAATAAGATTTTCAAATATTACATGTGCATTCAATCAGATTATGTCATTCCAAAATCCTGGAGTTTGGTAGATCAGCATGAGCTATTTAATTGGATAAATTGGCCTAACCACCTTTGAGAAGAACGCAAGAAAATCTGGATCAGACCAAAGGGCCAATGAGGTCAACATCCTCCATTCCACAGTGGCCTACTAAGTACCTCTAGAACCTTGTTTACAAAAAGGGCATGAAGGAAATAGCCATCTCTCTCTCAACTAGAAAGTGTTGCTCTCAGCAACTGGTACAGGCTTGTCCTGGTATCCTCTAGGATTCTGTTCCAGACCCCACCGTGGATACCTGAAACTATGGGTACTGGGGTAACTTTTTTAGGATAGGAAAACATCAGAGGTTTTGCTGCAACAAGGTAAAAACAAGAGATTTGTTTAATGTTCTCCTATCTTTTTAATAGGCATCCCAGTATCCATGGAATCCGTGGATAACTGAAACTGTGGATACCGAATCAGTGGATAAAGGGGCATGCCTGTGCACATTTCCACTTAAGGGAAACCCTTTGCACATTTAACCCTTTGCACATTAAACCACTTAACCCTTTGCACGTTTCCACTTAAGCACCATTGCTAACAACCATAGATAGAGCTATGCTCATGAATTGTACTGAGTCGTTACAAAACTGATGCCATTCTCTCTTTAATATGTCTTCACTTTGCCTCATGGCCACAGAGATATAGCAAGATTGTGAAGCAAGAAATTCTTCACTGAATAGTGTCCCTAGGGTGGTGGAGCGCTAAATTTTTGCAAGGCACCTTACCTTGCCATGTAAACTGCTCCTCTCTTTTGCTGTCATAGCCAGTCCTGCTAGTGTAGTTTGCACAGCAAGGTAAGGTGCGTTGCAAAAACTTAGCACCCCAGTCGTATGTTTCCCCCCTCCCCTGCTCCCAGGGATGCCACTGTCTTCACTAATCAGTGTACACTTGGGGATTCAAAAGGCTCCATAACCTTCAGTGTTAATGACTGATTGAAAAATACGAGTCAAGTTATCTCTGAGCATCTGCTCAGGGAAACAACACAGTGTGCGGTCAGCTTCCGTCCAGGCTGTTGAACCTGCCTTGGTACACACTGAGGAAAGATATGGGGCAGCTGGGCATTGAATGAATTGACATTTTGTATCATGTGTATATGAATCTCTGATACTTTACATTATTAGTGGCTGCAGAACCATATTTGCAGAGAAGACTTAATAGCAATAGGAAAAGGTAAAGGTTTCCCCACGACCGAATGGTCTAGTCGTGACCGACTGTAGGGGGCGGTGCTCATCTCCGTTTCTACACCTGTGGAGCTGGCGTTTATCCTGAGGACAAGCTTCCGAGGTCATGTGGCCGGCATGACTCTACGCCGAAGCGCACGGAACACCGTTACCTTCCCACCGAAGTGGTACTTATTTGCATTTTTAGGTGATTTCGAACTGCTAGGTTGGCAGGAACTGGGACAAGCAACGGGAACTCACTCCAATGCGCAGTCTTGAACTCCCAACCTTCCAGTCAGAAAGCCCAGCAGCAGCAGATTAACCCACTGCGCCACCATGTCCCTAATAGCAATAATAACACCCCCAAAAAAGATTGCTGATCTGACCCAGTCAGAGATCATTCCTCCATGTCAAATTTGGACTCCACCTCCCAAAGTCCCATGAAGAATGTGGAGGAAAATGATTGGTTCTAATAAAGCAAAGGGATTAATGTTCTCAATTGGACATCTTATCAGTGCAGATTGTATCCAAGCTAATTGATATCTAAATTGCAAATTAAAGTGATTTGTACAGAGGCCATTATGGGAAGATTGTGATTATAACATTCTCCTCATTTTGCTGTGGTTTATATGTCCTGGGCAAAAATAATACTGTCTCCAAAGTGAACTGCTGGAATACTAAATAGCAGATTCTTCCCAACATACTGAAAATACCAGTTGCAAACTCACCTGGCCACATTTTTCATCCAATTTGACCCTTTTTAGCCCTAATTCTACACAGTAAAAAACCTTGAACCCTCCAGACTTTTGATTTTCCCAAACTGTTAAGCACGATACTCCTCAATGCATCTCTAAAACTTTTTTTCCCACAAATCCTGAACGTATTTTTAAACACAATGAGAATAGTTTTCTCCCACAGAGAGCTTAGAAATTATTTGAATAAAATATCTGCCTTTGGACATTAGATCTTGCTGATGATTCTGGCAGGATTTGTACTCTATTTTTCTGACTTGAAGGCGGAATGTGTGCAGACATGTGTTTTATGAGAGGAGATTAAAAGGGGGGGGAGAGAATGCTCTAACTCATTATGTCTGTATAGATCCCAACATATGTTTTTAAAGAAACAAACCTGTGAATCTTCATACAACCTTCTAAATGGATCTGAGTAGATCCTATGAATCTAAATGGATCCTTCCAATGGCTGTAATTACTCTGAATGCTCCATGAAAGGATATCAGTACAAATCCATTGTTTTAGTAGAACTACCATCTACTGCAGGCAACATAGACATTGAGCTTTGCTGGACTGGAACTACTAGGAAAATGAAGCTGCAATCCTATGCACACTCTCCTGGGAGTAAGTCTCACTGAACACAATGGGACTTACTTCTGAGTAGATATGCATAGGGTTGTGCTGTGAGAAAATCCATTCCTTGGTACCTCTTTATTTTATGTATATAGGGCCTGCTTCAGGAGCAGTGGGGCTCAATGCGGAACATTCCTGTGGGGCCCCCACCCTCCCTGTGGGGCCCCTCACACACCAAAAAGAGCACCTGTAGTGCTGAGTGCAAAGCATGGCACCTGGAAATACGTGGTGAGGACATGATGATGTCACTGCCAACTGCTTCCAGGAGGCCCATTTTGGGCTGTTTGGAGGCAGGGCCAGGTGGGAAGGCCCAAGGTAAAGCTGCTCTGCTTGCCCCACTGACTTACAGCCCATAGAGATTCCGGCAACAGCTGCAAATGGCTTACTGCACTGGTAAGCCCCCCCCCCCCAAAGCATGGGGCCCAATGTGATGACATCAGTCACGTTGGCTTAAGGCTAGCCCAGTATGTATAACTATAAAAACTGCATTTTCCCAACACTTTTCGTTTACCATTCATGTAAAACCATATGAATGGTTCATGTAAATTCATGTTAAACTATCCACACAGGATAGTTCCTTTTTCCTTTATTCTGCTGTACAAAACCAAATTCTGAGAATCAGCCTAATCCAATCTAAATTCCCATGGCGATGCAGCTGCACCAATATGAGCATCCCGGGGGAGGGGACTTCTGGCTGCTGAAGGTCTTGTCTGGGTAAGGTGACATTACTGGAGATACTGGCAAAAAACGGTGCTGGGCTTTACTCCACAGCCCCCACAGCCTGACTCCATTCTGTGTAGGAAATATATAGCATTTGTTAAAAGAGGGTTGGCTAAGTGAGCACTGCTTGTAAAATCTAACTTCAGTTACTGAAGTCAAAGTTATGAAAAATACTGACACAGCAGTAAACCAACGAGGCAGCTTTCATTTTCATATATCTGACCTAATACTAGAACTCTTATTTAGTTGTGTGTGTGTTTCATCAAGTTTGCCACTTTTTTGGCGGTGGTAGTCACTGATTTGTTGGGTAACATATAGTAAAGGTAAAAGTTTCCCCACGACCGAATGGTGTAGTCGTGACCAACTGTAGGGGGCAGTGCTCATCTCCATTTCTAAGCCGAAGAGCCGGCATTTGTCTGAAGACAAGTTTCCATGATCATGTAGCCAGCATGACTGTATGCCAAAGTGCACAGAACGTCGTTACCTTCCAACTGAAGTGGTACCTATTTCTCTACTCACATTTTTTTTTTATTTGGTATTTATATACCGCCTTTCTTGGTCATCAGATTGCTCCTTTAACTTTAATTCAAGGCGGTTTACACAGGCAGGCATTTTCTAAACCGCAAGGGTTTTTACAAATCACAAAGAAAGTTCTAATCTTTCAAGAACATCTACATACAGGTGACACTTTTATCGTCCAGTCCTCCTTTCTCGCTGCATGATTGCCTTCCACCGGCTGATAATCTGCTTCTTTGCTCTCACCAAAGAGCAGCTGGCCGTCTAACACAACTCCCCCTCTCACAGGCAGCTGAGATGGCTCAGATCTAATCAGCCTCATTCTCGAGGTCTGCCGCACACGGAAGCTTCCGGTGGTTTCAAACTAGCGACCTTCGGATCTTATCTTCGGGCAATCACTGCAGCTTTAACCCTCTCGACCAGACCTTCTGCCCTTTTTTACATGCTTTCGAACTGATAGGTTGGCAGAAGCTGAGACAAGTGATGGGAGCTCACTCTGTTGCGTGATCTTGAACTGCCAACCTTTCAGTCAACAAGCTCAGCAGCAGCGGTTTAACCTGCAGCACCACCACATTCCTCAACCTATACTGTTACATATTAAAATAAACGAAGTTCATGGGGCTTACACCAACACTAGTGATGCCACTGCATTTAGATTGTGCTTACAATATTGTAATTTATTCTGTATGCTCTGGTATGCGAGGAGATCCATCATTGGGATGATGCAATGAGCTCTCACACCAAGTGATGCACACCCTAGTGACACCTCCAACTGCAGCACTTCAGGCTACAAAGATGCCACTTTGATGGCCTCTGATATAACAATCCCTTGCCCATAGAAAAATAGCACACAAGAAATAAAAGGTCATAAGAACATATGAAAAGCCTTGCTGGATCATGCCAAGGGTCCATCTAGTCCAGCTTCCTGTATCTCATCCCCAGATGCCTAAGGGAGCATATAAGACAGCTAGATACTTGCATCTTGTCACTCCCCTACATCTTGTAGTTTGCCTGCTCTGCTGGCTTTTTATTTTCAGGGAGTTTTTAATGTATGGGAGCATTCAAAAATGTAATCTCCCACACTGAGGTGATCTTTCCACTTGACCACCTCAGCATTCTATTACCTCAGATTACTGCACATGTAAACCAGGCTGCAGCCTTTCACTCACAAGCATGCGGAATTAGGCAGTGATGTTGCAAGGTAGTAAACCTTGCATAGTAAATCCTCACCTTTTCCCACAGGACTTGTAAAACCCCTTGTAAAACTCAATATGGTATGCTTTGCTTTTTAATTTTTACTACTTTGTCAGTAAGCATCCTACCTAACCTGAAAGACCAAAACGAGCTACAGTAGCCCGCATTATCTGCGGTTTAACTTATCCACAAATTCCCCTGTTGCTCTCATGACTCACTGCTTTTGTTTTGTTTGCCCTCCTGTCGCAAGCTGTACATTCAGCGAGCAAATATTTCTTATGGCAAGTTATCCTCTGCATTGGTAGTGGCCATTTTGAATTTGTGGTGGCCATTTTGAAGCCATTCGCAGCCATTCTGAAGATCTTCTGCAACAACCAGTGAAGTACTGGCATCCCCCAGAATGCCTTGCAGCAGCCAAGTTATCGTCCCAGAAGGCTTTGGAGTCACGGCCATGAACAGCTTGCTGCTAAATTCATGCTAACATAGAGATCTGTTGCTGTCTGGGTTCGCTTTTATCTGCAGTTCTGGGTACCCACAGGGTAAGCGGGAATATATCCCCCATGGATATGAGGGTACAGGATGCCTGTACAATATTTTCAGTATTTTACATACAGCAAAATTCCCACCAAGCCACCCAACAGTGACCCTATCTCCAAATGGTTTCCCCTTCCTCCCCTTATTAAAATGCTTTCTTTTAAAGATGTCCATCGTGATAAACTCTAGCAGTGGCTGTACCCATTAGTTCTGTGACAATGAAAATCCATGCTAATTGTAGTTAATTGTAGTGGCATAATTTATGATGCTTCTGACACTGGGCAGCTTCCAAATGGAAAAACATAGTTACATAAGATACGATACTGGGGGGAAAATCTGAGGGAACATATTTTTAAACGCGAGGTCTGAGTGCTGATTGACATGCTTTGTATGATAGTAAAATCTGGCAGGTGCATTAACTTGCATTCCTCTGATCTGTACACATCCGCACTTGTCTTCTTAGGGTACTTGGTAATAAGCTTCTTTAAAGATCCCTGAGTAAGCACTGAAGATAATATCTGGAGTATGTAGCACTCAGTCCTTTTAGAATGGCTTTTTCCTGCTCCTTTCGTTTTCTTAAGAAAATGTCAGTTTAATCATATCTTAATGCTTTGATAATACGTTTCTTTACATAGCTGTAGAACGTTCACTTCAGTGTTTTAAAAGAATTAATGTAGATGTAAAAAATGCCAGTTAAATGAGATTTCTTTCCAACAGGCTAATAAAATTGGAGGACAAGCCTCCACCAGCTCAAAAAACATTGACACAGTAACACAAATATGGGAAGCCATCATAATCTTTGTGTGCAACATGGTAAGAGAGACCTGGGCTACATGAAGAAGCATCCTCATGCAATCCATGCGTTTAGTTCAGTGTTAATCAAACTGTGAGTTGGGACCCACTTGATGGGTCATAACCTGATGTCAGGTGGGTTGCGGAAAGCTGGGAGCAGCCATCTTGGAAACTGCAGAGCTTACTCTTGCTATATACACTTTTGTGAGTATTAACAGTTTGAATTTTCAAGTGAGGTTTTTTAAAAAATATTTTTAGTTCAGCGCTTTTACATAATATTTTGACCTAATTTTGCTTTCAGAGATGCTTCATTGTTGTGCAATTGCTGCACTCCAAGAATGCCAGTTTGCATTCCAGGAGTGTCATTTGATTATGTCGAAATGACAGCACTTCCTGCTTAATGATGTCACTTCTCACTATGACATCACTTCCAGGTTAATGACATTACTTCCAGTGGGTCCTAAGACTAGTGCCACTCTAAAAAAGGGGTCCCAGTCTAAAAAGTTTAAGAACCAATGATTTAGTTGATAATTTACCAATTAAGGACATTAGCAATTTCACTGACATAGCTATACATAGTTCAGTTCACTTTCATGAACTGTTGTGCCATGTTACAATCCAATCTATAAGCCGTAAGTAAGTGATCAGGATGCCACTTGAACCAGAATATCATGAAAGCCAGTGGTCTCCAAACTGTAGACGGCTGCACCATTGAAAAGCGTTCTCAGCATAACCGGCTTCTTCCGTTCCACCCAGGACTATCTTGAAGACCCCGACTACAGTCCCCAGGAATCTTCACGGCGAGCTTCTTCTGGGTCTGCCACCCCAGCATGCCCTGAGTGTGGAGTTCCGCGCAGAAGCAGCCTGCTGCGAAGTCACCAGGAGGGTGTAGTCTGGGTCTTCAAGATCATCCCGAGCTTCAGACTTCAGCCTATAATGGGGCAGTCCAAGCTTCAAATCCTGCAGATGATGTAAGAAAAGAAACTTTCTGTAACGATCAATAAATTGTGCCTACTTCTTGAAACATCTAATGATTTCTAAATTTAATGACAGGAGGAGCATGTATTCCAATTTGATTTGTCCTTTTGCTCATGTCATGAGCATAACTCCTTGCATATTTACCGTGTAATTCTAGATAGGAGCATAGTTCTTCATTAATTTATATGCTGTTTTTTAAAAAGAGCATGCTACCTTGTGATTCTTGGATTTAGCTACTGGTTTCTGTACCCATCATTGCTAACAAAACTGTGTCTATTTACTACACTGCAAATGTTGATTCTGAAATTTTGAAATTTCTTTTTGTCATGAAAGATCCTATCCATATTAATCAGTTCGCTTTGTTTCTTGGTCAGGTAGTCAAAACCAATCTGGCTTGTGTTAAAAGTGTGGAGATGACTAATTATTGATTTTTATGTTATAGTTCTTGAGTGTAAAAATTCTGGAGTTGATTGCGATAGTATTTATGTATTGATTGTCCTGTTTTTCTTTTTTTATATGCCAATAAAGGTTTTTGTATTGTATTGTATTGTATTGTATTGTATTGTATTTACTACACTGCCTAATGCTTAAAGAGAAGGGAAATAAAAACCTTTCTGTGATGTAATTACTCCAGATAACTCTCACTACAGGATATAGCCACATGAGGAAGTTGTCCTAGAGAATAAGGGCCCAGTCCTATCCAACTTTCCAGCATTGATGCAGCCATGTCAATGGGGCATGTACTCCATCCTGCAGTGGAGAGGCAGTCACAGTCAACAGGAGGGAACGTTTGTTCCCTTAACTCTGGGCTGCATTGTGGCTGCATCAGTGCTGGAAAGCTGGATAGGATTGGGGCCTAAGTCTGAAAGGAAAAAGGGAAGCTCTTTTATCTCCCTTGACTGTGATTGCATATACAGAGCATCTAATTAGAGATATTTCATTTTCTGTGCTGGTAGCAAGGACTCAGATCTTTGATTTGGACAAGGGGATAGAATTAGGATTGAGATTAGTATTAGGGAGGGGGAAAAATCCTACTTTTAAAGATTTGAAACTTGTCTGGATTCCCCTTCACCTGACCAAAAAGAGGGTAGGCAACCATTTTGACAAACTTATTTACAGTTACAAATAGTTTGGCTCCACCAGTGCATCCAAAATTGTATAACTCAGTGGTTCCCAAACTGTGGGTTGGGATCCACCAGTGATCTATTTTTAGGTGGATCGCAAAGCACCTAGAGCAATCATATTGAAAATATGGGGATACTTTTTAAGAGCGCAATCCAAGTTGCACTGGAATGGTGAGGCTGGCAGGACAGTGCCATATCCAGCACACCTTAGATGCACGGGGAGCCTCCCCATAGATTCCTCAGATCTGTGCCTGCTAAATCGGGGCTGCATCCCCACCTTGCTGCATCATGCAAGGTGATAAGGACCAAACAAATAAGCAAAATGAAACAATAGCGTAATCAAAACATAATCAGGAGCGCAGACGAAACCGAACAATAGACAGTGCTAAATCCACAGGGGAAGACCAACTGAAATGAAGAATTGTTCAGCCTGTGTCAGAAATGAAGCAGTGAAGTGGTACCAAAATCACTGCCTGAGGAAAGATGTTGCACAAGTTGCACATATTGCCACAGAGAAGGCTCTTTCATAGGTCACAGCCCAATGCACTTCCATTAGTGCCCAATTAGTGCCCACAGCCCAGCTCAGGGCAAGGACGGGCAGTTTCCTGTCTATGGAAAGCAATAAGAACATAAGAAGAGCCCTGCTGGATCGGGCCAAAGACCCATCTAGTCCAGCTTCCTGTATCTCACAGTGGCCCACCAGCTGCTTCAGGGAGCATACGAGACAACAAGATGCCTGCATCCTGTGGCCAATCCCTTGCACTTGACATTCTGAGGTAGCCTACTATTAACATAAGGAGGTTGTACAACCCATCATGGCCTATAGTCCACGATGGACTTAGAAATCTGTCCAATCCCTTTTTAAAGGCATCTAAGCCAGATGCCATCACCACCACTTAAGCAAGGAGTTCCATAGCTTAATTACCAGCTGGGTAAAAAGGGTATTTCCTTTTATCTGTTTTAACTCTCCCAACACTCAATTTCAGTGGATGTCCCCTGGTTCTGGTATTGTGAGAGGGAAAAGAACATCCCTCTATCTATCCCTCCCATGCATAATTTTGTATGTTTCAATCATGTCCCCCTTCAGGCGGCTCTTTTCCGGACTGTCAATGAATAACATACACATGAATCCGTCACAACTGATGCATATGTTTTGTAATGAGAAGAAGCATACCAGAGAGGGTAAGTACAGCAAGTAAGTACAGTTAGCAACATGCCATATAAGTGGCCCCTCCCATTCAACATCGGAGCCATTCAGGACAGCGACAGCAAAATGCAGCATGTTGCCACGCGCATTATCACCTCCCAGATATGCTGCTAGTAATGGGGTCTCAGTTCCTGTACACACTTCATTGCACTGCATGAGGAGAAACCACCTTAGGTGTTCCTGGACTCTATCAACACTGCAGAGGACATTTTTGCCTTTAACAGTAAAGGCAAAGCACTTTAGAAATGATATCTAGTTCTCTGCCTCCAACGGTGGTGACAATGACAAGTAAAATAAAAACCGTAAAAAATGAAGTATGAAACAGGCAGCCAATTCAGCACAAAAGACTATGTTCCCTTCCATTGATATAATCAATCTGATCACATTCAAACTATTGGAGGGGATGGATACATGCAGATAGCAAACTGAAAACATAAATTAAAGATACATGTTTTTCCCCAGCCTGATTGCTCATTTCCACTTAGATGCAAGACCTGTTTCCTGAAAGCCCTTGATTATTGCAAATTGCTGCAGTGTCACAATTGCTGCCTCATTTAGTTGCTTCTCTTAAAAAAAATTGTTGAGCTTTTGAACTACTAATATTAACTCATATTTTCTTGTCTCCTTGCAACAATTATTCAATCAGGTTTTCTATTGTGAAGGATGGAAGATAAATTCCTCCGTAGCCTGAACAACTATAGTGTCATGCATGAACAGCTCAATCTTAGCCTTTTTGACTACAAATAAAATTGTGTGTTCTTAAATAATCACCAGATAAAGGTTTCTTCTAGCAATGTTGCCTGATGATGAAATAAATGGCTTTGTGGTAAAATTAATAGTGTGAACCTGTTCCTGATTCATTCTCTCTCTCCCCACCCCCACCCATTTCGTGCCTTTTCTATTTTTCTTTTGTTTCATATCACATTTTTATACAGAAACACTTAATGGTTAAAATAGAGAACTGTGAGTTGGTGTCCTATTTCCGGTTCTGTTGCTTGTCTGTATTGGATATTGAATAAACTGTGCCACCATGTTGTACTTTAGCAAAATATATATAGTATATATGATATTTGACATTTAGATTGGAAAAATATATCAGATTTCTGGGCACCTTAATACAAATTCTAGGAGCCAGCATCCAAATTTTAAGCACAAACTATGCGCAGGCAGTGGTATTCTGAGAGGGGTGGGGAAAGTGCTAGATTTTTCAGCAGGAACATGCGATCACTAGAAGTGGGTGAAGTAGTGCGTCACCTGACCCAGTGCCACATGTGACACCCGCCCTCCAAACCCAACTGCAGCTGACCTCTGGCCAGGTATGGAGGTTTTCTGAAGCTTGCAAGAGGCTGCACACATCCACCCGATGCCTCTGCAGGCTTCAGAATTGAGCTCCAACCAACCTGACCAGAGCTGAGCTCTGGCCAGGTCTGGAGAGTTTCTGAAGCCTGCAAGAGGCAACACACATCCTCTGCAATCAGTTCCAATGGTGATCCAAAGTGATCTTATTTCCAGAAGTGACATCAGTTTTGGGTCACACAGGGCTCAATGGCAATTGTGCCTCACCAGCACAAACCACCACCACATGTCCCTGTTTTTCAGGCACCTGAAGTGCTGTGTAAAGCAGCCCTCCTGCCTCACCTTCAGAGCCATTCAGAACTACGAGAGTAAAGCAGAGGAAACACCTGAAAAGCCTAGTGCTTTGCCCCCCTCTGGGAATGCCCTTGAGTGCAAGGGTAGAAGAAATGCCCAACGAGCTAATTCTTTTGCACCAGCATCAGCTAGTTAGACACCTGGGCAACCAGGGACCTGGAATTGTTCAACTCTAGGAATGGGTTTTGTTTACTGTCTCTGCCTATGAAGTGTATCTATGTCATACTCCTGAAGGATAGGAACTTAAGAAGAACTATGTGAGCTCAGACCATGAGTCCATCTAGTCCAGCATTCTATAATAATCAGCCAGGTATATTCAGGAAGCCCACAACCCAACCAAAAGAGCATTTGCTGTCCCCAACTGTTGCCTCCTATTTAGAGGCCTTTGACTAGACTGACGTGCTGGCTAATGATCATCATGGCTAATAGATGCTAAGAGGCCAATCCTATCCTTCTGCCACCCCCACTGGTGCAGTCATGCCAAAATGGGCACAATGTATCCAGTGGGGATGGGCAAATTGGGACTTTTCAGAGATTAAAGGAGATTTACATCCCTTTACACCTCTGTAAGCCTCCCAAACTCAATGGGTCTCCTTGGAACAGCTCTTGCAATTTCCCTAGAGCAAGAGTGAGGAGAGAAAGAGGGAGAAAAGGCTGCCGTCACCAGAGGGGATACGATCCAGCGCATACCAGGATCACCCCCTCCTGCAGCCTCCCTGCCCCATTATCAGTGGTGTCATCCTACTGGTATGCTGGGTGGGACATGTGGGTGATTGGCAGCCCGCCTGTCGCCGTTTGCGTAACCAGTTATGCTGCTTGCATACGTTACGCAAACGGCGTAACGCTGCAGTACGCGATGGGCGGGCTGCCGATCACCCGGATGTCCCGCCCAGCGTACCGGTAGGATGACACCACTGCCCATTATGCCTCCTCCATGCCCAGTTTCCACCTCTCCTTGTGCTCCCTCACCCATTCCGGCGTTCGTGCTGACTTACCTGCTCTGGCGGTTGGTGGGAGAGCCCGCAACACAAGCAAGAAGGTACTAGCCTTCCCACCAGCATCCCCAGGAGCTCACTACTGAGCATCTGCCAGAGCACCTTTTATGACTGCTTTATTGCAATCATCACCAGCAGAACATAAGAACATAAGAAAAGCCTTGCTGGATCAGGCTAAGAGCCCATCTAGTTCAGCTTCCTGTATCTGTCAGTGGCCTACCAGATGCATCAGGGAGCATGCAAGACAACCAGATACTTGTATCTCGCTGCCACGCCCATGCATATGGGGGTCCTTGCTCAAAACCCTCCTTCCCATTTGCTGTGGGAAGCAAATAAGATTTGTAAATTTCATCTGGCAAAAGTGTCCAGTAGGCATCTAAGAACTCTGTTTCATGCTGGAATGTAGATGGGTCTATTCAGTGGGGTGGCTAACAGCAAGTCAGCCAAGTTTACAAGATGACCACCAACATAAAATACATTAATTGGACTTCATTTTTGATTCTGTAACTCTCCCTGCTAAGGTGCTTTAAAAGCCATGTCTTGTGGTCCAATCCTACCTCCCCACGGCCACCTCCGGAACTAGAGTTTCAGTGGTAGGATGCACTTTACTGCTGTTGTAAACTGCCTGTTGGCAGCACATGGAGTGATTCTAGTCCACGGCCAGAGGGGCTGCAGACGCCCAGTGGACAATGGCAGGGACAAGAGAACCCACCAACTTGGATAGGTTGGCGGATGTTGAGCAGGGTGGGAGCAGAATGGGAGAGGGATGGGGCAAAGGGGAGCGGCACCTGGCACAGACCACTTTCACCAGATGCTATACTCTTTAATAACAGGCAGCATGCCCCCTTTGTCTCCTGGTGCAGGTCCAAGGAAACCCATTGGCAAATGGGAGACTTACAGTACATTACAGTACTTGGCTTCCCCACCCAAGTCTTCCAATCTGCCCCTTCCCACAATAGCATACAGTGCAGCCTGGTGGGTGAAAGGATAGGATTGGGCTGTGAGAGCTCTTTGATCAACAAAGCCATCACCGTAGAACAAAGGAAAAGTCAATGTTGACTGACATGTATGGTCCCACTTAAAGTATCTGTTTACCAGCTTCTGTCTCATATTCTTAAATCCCAAGTGATGAATTGCAGGCTGAAAGGTCTTCTTAATGTTACTTGTTAATACACTCATAGATATTCTTGTTAGGTGTAAAAAAAAAAAAACCTTGTCCCATTCACCTCTGCTTGGAAAATGTACTCCCCAAAAATTGGCTTCTGAGCTGGATCAAAATATGTTGGAATGTTCATTTGTAGAGGGGGAAATGGCACTTTTCTACAGTGAAGTGAGTTCAGTCTTTGCAGCGTAATTCAAATTGGACATGTAATTCAGTTCCTGGAATTAACCCACTCAACCAAAGCTTGAAAAGATTTAGATTTATCCAGTCTATCAACAATACAATAATGTCTTACAGTCGCACAACCATCCTGGCTTCTGGTGATATAGCCAAACACACTGTAATCTGTCATTCTAAAATTCACTGTTGCTAATTGTCAAAAACAGGGATCTGCAACAGTCCTCCTGGGTTTGCCTGCCTGAAAACACGCACAGAATCGCACACTTTTAAATCAGGATAAGATAAAAAACAGAGCACTTTGAAGCACTTCTAACATTACTTTCCTGGGGATGTTGTTTTCCTTCCGTTTTTCAACTACATTTGGAACAAAATCCGAGTATTTTCATCCAGGATAGAGGAGGACAAACCCACCCCATATCTTAAAGGTTAACTTCAGATAACGAGTTACCACTGCCTTTTCTAGCACTGATTTGATGGAGATTTGGCAATAACTCTAAAATGATAAATATGATTGGAAAAAAATGTACTGATGTTTTTGTATCATTTAGACAGTTTTAGCTTTGTGACTATTTTAAGGGTGTTCACTGTGCGGAATTTAAGAACGTTTGGCCTTGTGCCTTTATCTAATCTGGCAAATGTTCAAAACAACACTGGAATGCAAAATGTGTCTTATTTAAAACTTTTTTAAAAAATGTGCAATGTTTTCCTTCTTATTCAATAAAAATATGAATTCTGGAGGAAGATCTGGGTATGGAAAAAAAATCAAAATAAAGAACACATTAAAATTCAGGAATGCTTTGAGGTCAAAGTGCTGGATATAGGATAATATGAGAGTATTAGGATCCAAACACTACCTAAATATTAGAGGTTCTGTTTGTGTGGGATGAAGGGCGGAGGAAATCATTAGAGAAGCCTTTACAAAAATCAGGATAAATCATTATTAATTTTTACATTTTTGCAGGGCTGCTATAACACAGCCCAAAATATGTATTCTCTATGTCACAAATAAAAATACTTGAACAGTAACAGGAAATACAACACTTTTTAAAATATATATATGCAAAACAGGATAGCCTTACATTTCTGTGGCTTTCTGCTTTTCTCCCTTTTAAAACATTTATTAAGCAGAAAGACCTCAATGACATGTAAATTTCATTTTCAATGCCCAACAGATTAAAATACATCAGCTTCAGAAAAGCATTCAGCAAAGAAATAATTTGAATAGTTCATTTTATTAGAAAAAAGATTTATGTCAGCATTTGACTATGACAAGAGAAGGACTAGGGGCACATGCACAATGCTGGAAAACAGATTTTGCATGGAAGTATCTGCAGTGAACAAAATTGTTTCTGAAATAATGTGCGTCATCAATGAGCAGGTTAACTACCTTATGTTGTGGACAACAGTGGAATGTTCACTCTCAAGCTTTCTGTACCCTCCCCAGTTGTTGCACAAAGGACTTTATAGTAATATTCTATTAGTACAGTATATTGGTTATAATAGGTGTATATAAAGGGAAGTTTAACTCCCTTTAATTGTAGCAAATGCAACCCCTGCCTAGATTGTGAAAGAATTGTAATATTCCCAAAATACATTTATGTTCCTGATGTAAAAACCACAATACATATGCAAAGTTCCTCTGTCTAGAACAAAGCATATGATTAATAATCTAAAACACTTCTAAAGCAGATATCAGGTTACAATTCTTTTACCAATGGTCATTTTCTAGTGTTAGAAATCAATCAATCATATAGTATTTAAATACCGCTTTTCAACAAAAAGTTCACAAAGCAGTTTACAGGCAAATAATAAATGGCTCCATGTCCCAAAAAGGCACATAATCTAAAAAAAATGCAGAACACCACCAGCAACAGCCACTAGAAAACAAACTGTGCAGGGGTGAATAGGGACATTTACTCTCCCCCTGCTAAATTTAAGAGCACCACTGGAAAAAGTGCCTCTTGCCCAGTTAGCAGGGATAGTCATGAATTCAGAATAGTCATTAATTTCTCCATTGTCAATTTATACAATACAATTAACTAAAACTGCAGTCAATACATTATGGACCATATAACCCTAACCTACTCTTAATATTTAGATGTGCACAAATTTCCTTTTCTTACAGCTTGCCTGCTCAGCTTGCATTACTAAGCAGCAAGACATTCAGTTGCATTACTGATTCAGTTGGAATCAGTTGCATTACTAAGCAGCAAGACATTCTAAAAATTTTTGTGTCTAACTAGCAGGTTTAATAAGTAAGACTTTTTATCATTTTTCCTGTTTCCAGTGTGCATCACTGTTATAGAAAAAAAATAAAGTTGTAGATAAAATTCAATTCTGTTGAATTTTTAATAAAATACAAAGTTAGAAACCTCCTTATTGTAGCCTCCTATTTAAGATCCAATATATAGTTGAGATTTCTGTATCTAAGAAATGTGCCATGTCTTCTAAAAGTGTCAGCAATTGCCTCACTTGTTATAATGGTCTCACTTGTTATGGCTTGTTTATCCACATGCAGTATATTTGCCCAAGTCTATTCAGGGCTATGGGGCAAGGAGGTTTCTGCATGGGAACTTCTAGTTGGATGAGGAACCCAGCACAGAACACCTTTTTTCACACAGAGTTCTTCCCATTGATCCAGCTGCCAAGAATGTACATGCAGATTCTTATTATCTTTAATAGGACTCTTAATAGAAAGAAGAATTAGGCAGAATTTAGAATTTAGTCCTGCCAGTAAGCAAGCCCAGGGGCTGGTGGAAAGGGACAGGAAGGGGAGGAATGGGGTGGAGACTAGTGTGGGGAGGAGTGGAATAAGCCCAGGAAGGGGCAGCATTGGTGGCAGCAGCACTGCCGATATCCTGCTCCCCATCTCAGCCTCGATCCATCTTCCTTGGTCGGACTTGTGCCAGCAAAATCACTGGCACAGGTCTAAGTAGACACAAGAGAGCAATGAGCATTATCCTTGGGCACGGGAACAATATTTATTTATTTATTTATTTATTTATTTATTTGATTTATTTTATTTATACCCCGCCTTTCCGCCACAAAGGCCCTCAAGGCGGCATTACAAAGTTAAAACACAGTAAAAAACAATAATTAAAAACAGTATTAAGACAATAAAAACAATATTAAAAATATAACATACAACAAAATAATTCCTAGGATCATAAAATATATAAAAAGAGTGCAAAAAATAATGGTGAATATGTGTAAATGTTGGCCTCCACCAGTAGGGGGAGTTTGTTATTTGAAGATTTTGGGTTGGTCTCTCTCCTACTGGCAATAGACCTCTAATTTGACTTCTTTTTCTAACTTGTTTCCTGCCTGGGAACAATGGCGGCTGTTCTGTCTTTGTTCCAGTACAGTTCTTAACAAAAGTCAGCTTTGCTGTGTATGGGACTCTTTTAATCCCTCATCTCTACTAAGAGTGACACAAGGGAGACAATTTGGGGAGGGGCTACAGAGGCATGGGTAAGCCAGGGAAGCACATACCATTGTTTCTGTAACATTTACACTCTTCCCTCTTTATAAGTATCTTTCCTATAGAAATTTTCATTTATACATACTGCACATAATAAGGCCATCCCTCTTTATCAATACCAAGATTTTTTAAAATATGGTGCTGGAATGGTGTACTTAAATCTACAGCCCCATCATATCCCCCAGCCTTTGCCACTGGAACGTGTGACCTACCAGTGTGGATACCGGTGCATGTGTGGTGGATACTGTGGGTGTGATGTTGCATCATGCAATTTCACTGTGTTTGCCAACATAGCTGGTGAGCGCACCAGGGCCACCAGCACAGGTGCTGGCAGCCATGTGCACAGGCTGGGTGGTGAAGCCTCCGATTGCCAGAGCAGAGCAAGGAAGGGAGTGGGAGAAACAGGGCTGTTTTTGAACAGGGAGAAGAAAGGAACCGAGGGTAGGGAGGAGGTGAGAGGGAGAGGATCTGACAGTAATGGCGCATGCAGGATCTTATCCTTTTAACCCCATCCCTTTTCTCTCCTTGGACATACACCACCCAAATAGGTGGCAATTGCACAGTCATTGGACACCCATTGTCGATTGGACAGCCGACCAAGATTTAAGTACAAAATGCTTTTACTTGCCTCCTCCAGGCTGTCCAATTGCCCTCACCATGGGATGCAACCAGTGATGTCATGCAGGGGGAATGCGGGGGAACTCAGTTCCACTAGTTAAAATTAGGGCTGACTCCGCCCACTTCACTCTCCCTCCTCCCCCCTCCCAATTCCTCTGCAAAGAACTTTTCTTCTTGGTTGGCCGGCACTCAGAGGGTTAAAGGGAGCGACTCCGGATTCCTAGGGGGGCGAAGGCAGTGATGTCATTCAGGGGGAACGGACCAGAACGGGCATTCCTAACGGGCTCCATGGCTGGTTCCGGGTTCCCGACAAGTGCCAATCAAAAGTGAGTTCCTGTTCCTAAATCATTTGAATGACACCACTGGATGCAACGCATGCCTTTTTTGTCATGGCTGCATCAGTGCTAGTGGAGGGAGATAGGTTTGGGTTGATAGTTACTGCTGGGAATGGGGACTAAGAGCTTCGTGGAAAAGGTGGGTTCTAAGACGGGATTTGACCGAAATGAGTGCAGAAGCATTCCACAGCTATTCCAGGAGGCCGTTCTAATCCAAAGGAGCAGCCAGAACAGAATTGTTTTGAGAGAGCAGAAACTTTTTGGAAAGCAAGTCAGTGGAGTTGGGAGGGCAAAGGTCATAGGCAGAAGCATAGCATGATATGGAAGCTGAAAGAGGGGGGGCGATGCCTTGGAGGGCTTTGGAGCAAGGACCAAGAGCTTGTGCTAGATCTGCAAATAGGCAGTAAACAGTAGGGGTTTCAGGAACAATATGACATGACCAGCATGCCAAGTGAGATGAATGGTGTACATGTCTGGGGTAGGGTGGGGCCACATGGTGTACATGTCTGGTGTACATGGTCTGGGGTAGGGTGGGGTATGTTGGGATTCAGGAAAATTCAACACAAGAGTTGAACAGTTGCATCTCCTCTCCCATGTCTCTGTGTTTATCTGAAATCATTCTCTGCAGTTCACACTGATGTGCCAAGGGGACTAATGGGGCATGTAGACAGATATAGTCTTGGTAGCTTCCCTTAAGTATGAGGTTCGCCTCCCTCTGGAAACTCAGCAACTTGAATCCAAGTGATCTTCCAAAAGCAATGAAGACTTGGTTATATTTGGGCTAGCTTTGAGTAGCTGAGGATAAGCTGATATTGGGGAGGAGTTTGAACCCAGCCTGAATGGAAAAGATTTATTGATCTAAAGCCCATTCATTCATTCATACCCCCCTTATATCCAAGAAGGAAGACTATAAGGAAACTGGTGACCTCAAAGAAAGTTGGTAACTTAGAAAGAAAGAAAGAAAGAAAGAAAGAAAGAAAGAAAGAAAGAAAGA
>JAJKFI010000024.1:481869-492416 GCA_029204185.1 Lerista edwardsae | reverse complement strand
AGAAAGAAAGAAAGAAAGAAAGAAAGAAAGAAAGAAAGAAAGAAAGAAAGGAAGAAAGAAAGAAAGAAAGAAAGAAAGAAAGAAAGAAAGCTTCACCAGTCTAAACAGAGATGCTGAACAAAATGTGAAGCATACAGAGGCATTTTGTCTACTCTCCCTATTAAGTACTGTTCATTTATTAAGAACTGTAAAGTCAGACAGCCTAAAAGAAAGAAGAAATCTTAGGGAGATCTGAGGGTAAAATGGCATATTTTTTATTAGTAGAAAGATTATTTGACTTTAGAGCTGTAATAACGATAATTTCTGTGACCAAAAGTGCCCCCTTAAGATTAATCAATTATGCAAACCATCACCATTTCAAAGCTAGTAAAGACCTATTTAATGACATTTTTCATGCATCTCGTGTCTTTAATATATTATTATCCCCCTTTATCCTGACAGAGCCATCCGCTGCAGAGCATCCAGCACTATTTTGCAGCCAGTGGAATTACTCACTCATCGGGAAACAATTGTTTATTTAGAATAGATTTTTCAAAATTGATTGCTTTCGACGAGCAGCTGATGGTTGCTGGGCAGTCAGCTTGTTCATCTGCAATGTGCAATAATTTTTTTCCAGAGAACTGCTTTAGCATAAGGAGACGACATTTCGTAGGCTTAATATAAAAATCAGCTACATTTTCCTTTTGCTCTCTTTCTCTCTCTTTGACTGCCCCAGAAATGATCTCAACTCAGCTTGGAGCTATCAAGACTGCATATGTAGGGAAAGAAACTATTCAGTTCCTTTATTGCTTCACTTCTGGCCAGAGGATAGAAATAATCCCAAACCCCAGGTTTTCTTTTGTGGGCTACTCTGCACTTCACAAATGTCCAGGCTCGTTTTAGGGAGAAGTTCAGGGCATCCTGTTGTGTGTGTAAAGAGAAGGTTATGTGTGCAGGAGAAGAGAGCACTTAAAAACCAAAACCTATTTCACACAGGGGAAAAAAAATTGGCAAGGAAAGTAGCCGCTTAAAATAATGACAGGAATTGCATTCAGTGTTGCTACCCACCCTTCACACACAACAGAAGAGAACTGCCGTGAAATTAGAGAGCAAGCTGACAAAACCAGGACCCTTAAATTGTTTTGGGCATGCCCCTTTATTTACCCTAAAGGCCTTTTGTTTCCTTTTATCTCAGGAACAAAGGCCCCCATAATTCCAGCACTGGCTTGGAAAAGAATCTACTTAGACTAAAAATAGGAGACAGTTGGTTGTTTTTGTATCATAGGTACAGTTTGGGTGTGAAAAGATGCAATCTTTCACAATTTGGTTCCTTCCATTTACAAACCAGGATCCTCTTATCACAGATGGAAATCTACAATGGACAGCGAAGACTGAATGTCAGAATCTTGGCCCTGCTGAACTTTTGGCATGCTAAGCAAGAATGGGAGGCTAGGTCTCACATGGGCTATACAGCAGCCTAATGAGGCAGTGCTTCTGCCTTCTCCCTCTTTGTTTTGGACCGAAGGACATCTCTATTTTGCTCTCGCAGCTTTGGATGTCTCCTAAAGCAAGGGGAAGGGATGCTTTACACAGGTTTGCTAGGTTTCAGGCACCTGAAAACTTTCTCTCCCTGCCCCAGAACACCACTGCTGAAGGATGCTCCAAGTTGATGGTGGCCAAGGAGCCAGCTGCAGGCAAGGGTTAGTCGGAGGACAGGAACAGGACTTAAGATCAGGGGCAGGCAAAAGGATTTAGAGTCCCCTACTTCTACCTAAAAAAAGGTTTCCCTGCAACCGAATGGTCTAGTTGTGACCAACTCTGCGGGACGGTGCTCATCTCCATTTCTAAGCTGAAGAGCCAGCATTTATCTGAGGACAAGATTCCATGGTTATGTGGCCAGCATAGAGGCGCACAGAACACCGTTACCTTCCCATCGAAATGGTACCTATTTATCCACTCGCATTTTTACATGCTTTCAAACTGCTAGGTTGGCAGGAGCTGGGACAAGTGACGGGAGCTCACTCCATTGCGTGGTCTCGAACTGCCAACCTTCCAGTCAGCAAGCTCAGCTATTTAACCTGCAGCGCCACCACATCCCTACTTCTACCTACCTGCCCACTAATTTTGGCAGGCATTTTACTAGTAGAAATAAGAAGAACTGAGTTACTGTTGACTCTTTAAGCAAATGATGATTCTTCCTTTTCTTTCTTTATAAGGAAGCTTTGTAAGGTAGCTTTACAAAGCAGAATACTTTACAATAAATAGCGTGCTTCCTAGGAAATGAAGCAAGCAGGGGCAGTATTCCACTGGAATTAAGCTGAATTATTGTAGTATGTGACACGATTCCAGTTACTTATACAATGTAATGGAATACTTATTCAGCCAGCTCACATGATTCAAACCATACATTGGCCCTGTGAGTTTTCCCAAAAGGTTGGGCAAAAATGTAAATGCCCCCCCCCAAATAAAGTTGCATTGCCTGTATGTGTCCTGCTCAAGATAAAACAGATTTTTTAAAAGTCAGAGAACATTTTGTTATGACTGACTCAAGATCTCCATCTAGTGGCTACGGAAGACTTAACAGTCTCCATTCCAAGATAACCCTTTTCCAGAATACTATACAGCCTGTTTCCACTTACAAGATGTGCAGAATTTCACCTCTCTGTTTTTTGTATCTCCAGGTTTGGGGCGCATTGTGGTATCTGATCAAACTCACCCAAACTAGGTGTTTTTTTTCCTTCCCAAGCAAGAAATTAATAGCCACTGAAAATAAAATAGTATTATGTTAAAGTTAACTACAGTTAAGGAAATAATAATGAAATACAAGTAAAGCTGCCATCCTAAATTTATTTACTTGGAAGTAAAGGCCAAAAGAAAAAATGGAACTTGTTTCTGAGTAAGGGCGCAATCCTACCCAGCACTGGAATGGCAAGGCTGGCCAGCCAGTGCCATATCCAACCCTGGGTAGGGGGAGGCTGGAGCCTCCTGCGGCAAGGGAGCATGCACTCCTTTTCCATAGGGGAGGCTCCAGCCTCCCCTATGTGCTCCTCAGATCTGCACCCGCTAAAGAGCGGGCACAGATCCGAGGAGACCACGCAGCCCAAATTGGGGTCACGTGGCCTCTTGAACGGGCCTAGGATTCGGCCTTATGGCCGAAACCGTAGTCCACCCATGTCCTGCCCACATTCCGCCCTCTACCCGCCAATCCCCGAGGCGCGCCGTCATGGTGCCTCCCTCGCGCAGGCTGCCTTCAGCCGACGCTAGGGAGGTGCTGCGCAGGCACTACAGGCAGTGATGTCATTCAGGGGGAACGGACCAGAACGGGCGTTCCGGATCCTAATGGGCTCTGTGGCTGCTTCCGGTTTTTTTTTTGGTTTTTTTTCCAACATTTTAATTTGAACTCAAAAGTGAGTTCCTGTTCCTAAATCATTTGAATGACACCACTGACTACAGGGCCGGTGCTGCCAGCAGTGCCGGTCCTGAAGCCTTAGCGCCAACGCGGGGCTGCCAAGCAGCACCCCCACATCAGCGGTAAGTGTGCAGCGTCAGCGCAACCCCGTTGCGCCGACGCTGCACGGACATTAGGATTGCGCTGCCCATGTGCTTAGGACTATTATGTATTCACAGCTCTGCTTATGCTCAGTAGCTGTTGCCCTCAGCCTTGCATTCCTTAGGGTGCAATTCTAACCAATTTTCCAGCACTGACAGCTGTGCCAATGGGACAGTGTGTTGCATCCTGCAGTGGAGTAGTATTCATGGAACCCCCCTCAAGATAAGGGAATGTTTGTTCCCTTTCCTTGGAGCTGCATTGCCCTTACCCCAGTGCTGGAAAGTTTAGGATTGTACCCTTAAAAGCATAGAACAAATCCATCAGTTGAAACAGAGTTACAAAACCATTAGATATATTCTATTTATACAATGTAGACATTATAATAAGAAAATAACAAGACAGCACTATTCACATATTCATTCAAACCAATACAAAAGAAACATCGATCATCTAACATCATTCTATCCTCTCATTAATTGAGGGATTGAATTTCTATCTTCCACCTTGGTACAGCTTAAAGTGAAATAAGATATTTATTTTAGTATTACATTTTATCTTGTTTTTTCTCTCCAGGCAACTCAGGAGAAGGTGTATGGATTCCTCCCACCACCACCCCAAACCTGTACAACAAGTCCATGATGGCAACAACCTAACCAACTTTTCAGCGCTGACGTAGCTGTGCTAATGGGGCACGTTCTGCATCCTGCAGTGGAGTAGTAGTCACGGAGGCATCCTCAAGGTATCTCACAGCTGCACTGCCAATTGTTCTAGCAATTATTCTTTGGAAGTAGCCAGGAGGCTTCTTCAGACAATTACATTCAGACAATACTGTTCAATCACCGCACAATCACAAACAAGGGTGCAGACATTTCACAATTCTGCTCCGCATGCACCAATGGCAGGGCAGATCATCTGAGCCACACCTGCTCACATGATTGAAATACCACCTGAATAGGTTCAGTTTGGATCCATCCTCCGCATGTGTGCAGGCAAAGCAGAACAACACACTGGGTGGGGAGGTGGTGTATATGGCCAGAAGGTCGGACACCTAACAGCAAATGTGGCTTTTTTTAAAGTTCTTTGAGTGGTTGCCCTGAAAGATGGAAAATGAAGCTTTCAAATAAAATAATCCCCCACCCCTGAGAATTGCTGAATATCTTTAACAATTCTATTTATGTTCCTTCTCTTCATAGCCATGAACAGTGAGTGCAGTTCAAAGATTTTGCTCTCTGTAGTGCTGTTGCTTCTCTTTAGAACTGGATACTTGTCACCAATATGACAACTGAGGGCTCGCCAAATGCTCGTCTGTGGGCCAGAGCCAACATTTGCCAAAATCCTTCCCTTCTGTGAGCAGCGCTTCCTGTTCTGCTGCTCTGCCACATCGTTTTCACCCATTCTGGGCATAGGGATGCTCTGCACAGGCATGTCTATG
This sequence comes from Lerista edwardsae, assembly GCA_029204185.1. NCBI lineage: Eukaryota > Metazoa > Chordata > Lepidosauria > Squamata > Scincidae > Lerista > Lerista edwardsae. Next base: position 487,455 of record JAJKFI010000024.1, on the reverse strand, counting down.
GCCTGGAAGTTCTGGTGCAAAGCCTGCTGGAACGTCAGGCCATAGACGTGACTGTCCAGAATGTCCCTATGCCTAGATCGGGTGAACAATGAGCAGCAGAACAGGAAGCGCTACTCAGGACAGGAAGGGAGTTTTCATTTCGTTGCGGTCTCCAGTTTAGAGACTACTGATTTAATGCATTTGTATGAAAGATCATTTAGTGCATTTGTAGCAAAGATCATGCAAACGTGAGAGCTGCTTGTCCAAAACCACTTTTAAACCCAGAACCAATGGAGAGAAGGGGATGAGAGAACTCTATGCTAAGTCAGAGCTTGAAAGAGTTAGGGTGCAATCCTAACAAATGTTCCAGCACTGACGTAGCTTTGCCAATGGCACATGTGCTACATCTTGCAGTTGGGGGGCAGTCATGAAGGCCTCCTCAAGGTAAGGGAATGTTTGTTCCCTTACCTCAGAGCTGCATTGCCCTTACACTGGTTCTGGAAAGTTGGTTAGGATTGTGCCCTTAGAGTTAGAAAGCCACTGTAGCATAGTGGTTAGAATGCTGGACTTGAATCATGAAGCTTGCAGGTTCAAATCCTTCCCTTGGCAAATTGGTGATTATGAAGTCACAAACTCGCCATGGGCGTGTGCTAGGACTCGTGCACAAATCAAGTCGTAGGGGGCAGAGACTCACAACTCGACTTGAGTTTGGAGACTTGTTCCCAGCACTGTCTGTAGGTAATGCTCCTCCAGCTACCCAGCAATATGGACAACTTAAGAAGGGCCAAAAAGAGAGAGTGCATACATGGGCAGGGCCATCTTATGGATCCTACGGTGTCGTTAGCGCCGACGCAGGGGCACCAAGCAGCACACACCCATGCACGTTAATCAATCAGTCAATCAATCAACCAACAGGTACTTATATACCGCTTTTCAACATGAAGTTCACAAAGCGGTTTACAGGCAAATAGTAATAATGCTCCGATACCGGCACTGCCTGCAGTGCCAGCCTCAGAGTGCCTACCCTGCTGCGTGTCTTCTGTGCCAGCTGAGCCCGGCTGGCGCAGAGGTGGGCCGAGGCATGGGGGAAGGCAGAAGTGGGCTGGGGGAGGGTGTTCCTGGTTGAGTGGTGAGTGGGCCAGCAGGTGGGCCAGCCCGGGGGGGGCACCAACTTGGGATTTGGCCAGAAGGCTGTACAGCCCCAATTTGGGCTATTTAGCAGGTGCAGATCCGAGGAGCCCATAGGGAAGGCTTGTACTGCGGAGGCTCCAGCCTTACTCATACTGCGCTGAATACAGCACAGGCTCATCGGCCTGCCTGTTCCAGCACAGTATAGGATTGCACCCTGAGTAATAACCAAACTAGATCAGGAAGAAATTTAACCAAAATTATCCATTCTTTTGTCTCTCCAATTTATTTTCAATATACACACAGAGGAGATACGTAGCTCTTTCATTTTTTTATGTACAAAATGATTTAAAAATAACTCAATCAAAACATCAAATATGAAAGTTTCCTACATTTTTACCCCTGACTAATGTCAAATTTACAGCTATGATAAAAAAAATATTCGGTGTACAGGATGTGTTAGGATAACCTTTGAATATTAAATCCACAATTCCAATGTTTGGTTACATTCTCAATATGTGATAATTTTCTAATCTGGGCCAATAGCCTTTCCATACAAAACCTTTAATCAGTTAATAATAAAAGCGAGGCAAGCAAGTGCCTTCAGCATTTTTCAAATAATGATTATTTCCTCATCTAATAATGAACTCGGGTAGTTCTGCTGAACATTTTTTATCTGCTGTTTGCCTCATGCTTTTACATTTTATTCTGCTGTTCCCCACATAGTCTGATGCAGAGTGAACACAAGCGTGGCCCCATATCCACAGAGACCCTGTTCCAGAACCCCAACCCCCATGAATAGCTGAAATCATTGATATGAGGGACACCCAGCCCCCATGCCCTCGACCCTCCAGAGACTCTTCTCAGCCCCACATAAGCCGCAGGCATCCACTCACAACCTGCACGGGATTCAGAATAGAGGCAAAACAACGCAACTACATGTTTTTGACTGAAAACCGGAAATGACATCTTAATGCCTTTGACAGCGCAACCTAAGCGTGCCCCTTGCATCAACACAAGGGGCGGATCCAAGGAGCACATAAGGGAGGCTGGAGCCTCCCCTACAGTAAGGGAGCGCATGCTCCCTTGCCGCAGGGAGGCTCCAGCCTCCCCCAACCCAGCATTGGATATGGTGCTGGCTGGCTGGCCTTGCCATTCTGGTGCTGGGTTGGATTGTGCCCTAAATAGCATGACGAAGGCCAGGGAAGCCCTCACAATGCCTAAAATTATTGCTTCTGGTTTTCGGTGAGGCCAGTTAGGCAGAGTTAGTTCAGTGAAACTGTGCCGCTGAAGTTAGGCTGTACAGTTAGGCCAGCAAAGTTTGGCTGGCACAAGGGACACCGTAAAGTATGTTTGGACCACTCTCGGAGTCAGAGAGGCCAGGACACAGACATGCAACATCCTCTCTGACTCTGCGAGTTGTCCCAACATGCTTTACAGTGGCCCTTGCGCTGGCCAAACTTTGCTGACCTAACTGTACTGGCGTAACTCCAGGTTAGGATTGCGCCCTAAGTCATTATCTCAATTGAACTGAGGATGCAGGTTTGTTTTGGGTGACTCCGCTATCACAGGCTCAACTATTAACCTTTCTTGGAAGATGGGAGGGGAATAGAACCATGCATTCAATTCTCACTCAGATATACCAAGATAAAGGCAGAAATGTCTCAGAAAGCTCTTAAGCAGTTTGCAATATCCCCTTCTCCCAACCAATGACAAGAGCATAAGGGAATGTTTGTTCCCTTACCTTGAAGCTGCATTGCCCTTTCCCCAGTGCTGGAACGTTGGTTAGCATTGCACCCATGATAGTATTATTCATATATACTAAGGTTTTCACAATTTTGACCAATAATGTTAAGCTCAGCTTGTTGCCCCCTAAAACCTGTTGCCCAATGCAATTGCCCCCTTGCAGCCCCTGTGCTACACCACTGTTTGGCTGTAAGTCTCAGAACCACTTAGGGGATGGGGGCCAGTGCTCAGTGGCAGAGCACATGCCTTACATGAAGAAGGTCCCATATTCCTGGTCTCTGGATGGGAAAAAAGACCCCTGCCTGAAACCCTGGAGAACTGCTCTCAGTCCCTGGAGACAATGCTGAGCTAGATGGACAAATGGTCTGACTCAGAAGTAAGCTATTCCATATGTTCGATTTCACAAGTCTGTAGCATGAGAGCCTGATCACAGGCACCTATTAAAATACTGTATAATGTTTAGCCCAGACCCAGCTCTAGAAGTAGTGGGGCCCTACGTGGGGCTTTCCCATGGGGCCCCCACCCTCCCTGCAGAGCCCCCACTCACCAAGAAATAGCTGGTGGTGACATGATGATATCACTGCCAACTGCTTCCAGGAGGCCCATTTTGGGCACTTAGCAGGCAGGGGAAGGTGGGAGGGCCCAAGGTGAAGTTGCTCTGCTCACCCCACTGACTTTCATAGAGATCCCAGCTGCAGCAGCAGGCAATAGGCTCACCGTGCTGATGCAGGGTCCCCTATAGTGTGGGGCGCAATGTGATGACATTAGTCACATTGGCTTAAAGCCAGCCGTAGTTTAGCCTCAATCTTAAACATTCTTCTAAGGAAGTAATTTCCATTGAACTACTGTAATTGGGACTTACTAATGAATAAAAGTTCAATCCTATCCAAATTTCCAGGGCCGATGTAGAGGCAATGCAGACCCAAGGAAAAGGAATATAAGACTATAAGACGAGCCCTGCTGGATCAGTAAAAAGGCTCATCTAGTCCAGCTTCCCGTATCTCACAGCGGGCCCACGAGGTGCTCCAGGGAGTGCACAAGACAACAAGATGCTTGCAACGTGTTGCCACTCCCTTGCACCCAGCATTCTGAAATAGCCTACTACTAATGTAAGGAGGTTGCACAACCCATCATGGTCTATAGCCCACGACAGACTTTTCCTCCAGAAACCTGCCCAATCCCCTTTTAAAGGCATCTAGGCCAGATGCCATCACCACCTCCTGCGGCAAGGAGTTCCATAGCTTAATTACCTGTTGGGTAAAAAAGGTATTTCCTTTTATCTGTTTTAACTCTCCCAACACTCAATTTCAGTGGACGTCCCCTGGTTTTGGTATTGTGAGACAGGGAAAAGAACATTCCTCTATCGATTCTATCCCTTCCATGCATAATTTTGTATGTCTCAATCATGTCCCCCCCAAGGGAATAGACATTCCCTTACCTTGAAGACACTTCCGTGACTCTCTCCCCACTACAGGATGTAGTGCTTGCCCCATTGGCATGGCAGCTTCAGTGCTAGAATGTTGGATAGGACTGGACCCTAAATTTGCTTAGCACTGCACTGATGCAGGGCAGTGTTTAATGGGGCTTGCTTTCAAATAATTATGCACAGGATTGCAGCCTTAACCTTAACAAGCACATGGACAGGATGTGAAAGGTGCTTTAAGATGCTTCAGATGTTTCCAGTTTTAGTGAATGTATACAGCTTGGGTCTGTCACATGTACCCAGAAGAAGAAAAATCTATATATAAGTTGCACCTTATATATAAAGTATATGCAAGTTGCAGCCTTCAAGCCCCTTGCTCCAGAATTATCTCCATTAAAGTTAGTGGGGCAGCTCTAAGCAAAGCATAAATGAGTATTGTCCCCACCCCCAAGTTACTAAAACCTGGGAATTGGGAATCATAGTTCCTAGACCAGGAGCTATCTTCCCATTAGTTCAGTGGGCATACATTTTGTAGAACTATGCAGTGCTGTTTGATAAGATAGCAGGAAAGAAGCTATTTTCTGATTTACAGATAGAATATCTCCCTTCACAGTTTTCATGGCAGTTTTAAAAGTTCTAAACACATTTGGTTTCCCATTTGCACTTACTCTGATGGCAGAGACCAGATAAAAACATGTCAAATATTATCACACTAGCAAAGGTTCTTCATTATTTGAGATACAGACCTGGGCCCATTTTTATCAGATCTCAATTCTTCAGGTAAACCATGAGTCACAAAGTGAAGCATTATGCTATAATGGCTACATTAACAGGGGACCTAGAGATAAAATTCTGGTCATTTTGACTGTGCACTTACTATCATTAGGAAGCTTTCATCTTAGGAGGTGATTTGTTGGTGAAGATTAAGGCTTCAGTTGGACAAATTGGTCTTATAAAATAAAGCAGTTTTCTACTATCCCATTTTTACATCTCCTTCCATCTAACTTGGAAACAAAAGTTTTCTCACAAACCACACCTGGAGGTGGCAGAAAAGTAAAAAATAAAATAGCAGGATGTCTGATTAAAATACACTTTAAGGAATCTTCTGCAATCATGATTTTCCATTATCACAATAACATTTTCTCTTAGCAAGTTCACGTTTTCAAATAATGTTTTTAGCATGATGTATCCCGGATTGGATGGTCAATTATCATCATCATCATCATCATCATCATCATCATCATCATTTTTTAGATTTCTATCCTGCCTTTTTGCCCGAAGGCACCCAAGGCGGCATTACAATATAAAAT
>JAJKFI010000024.1:450847-469038 GCA_029204185.1 Lerista edwardsae | reverse complement strand
GGGGGGGGGTGTGATCAGGAAGTCCAGAAGAGGTAAGGAAATGTGTGTCTCCTTGGAGCATAGCTGGTGTAAGTCCAAGAAGGAAAAGGGAGTGACCGAGTGAAGGGAATAGTACCCTGGCTCATGCCAGTGCTGTCAGGATCCACCCCTCCCTCCCCAATCCACCCCTGCCCTCTCTCAATCTGCCCCCAAACTCCCCCTCCCCTCCCCCTACTCACCCACAGCACATCCCCAGCACCAGTTGTGTAACTAAGGGGGGGTAGGCACAGTGGTGTCATTCAAATGATTTAGGAACAGGAACTCACTTTTGATTGGCATTTGTTGGGAACCCGGAACCAGCCACGGAGCCCGTTAGGATCCGGAACGCCGGTTCTGGACCGTTCCCCCTGAATGACATCACTGGGTAGGCGTTACCTTTAGAGGGGCAACAAGTTGAGCTTGATACTTGTGGCAAAAATTGTGAAAAATGTGGTATATAAGACTAACCATCATGCTATATATCATTGGAAAGGTAATTTAATGCTGAATGCAATGGAATATCTTTATTCTATTAAATGTTTTGGCAACTAATCAGAAAACATTTTAACTGTGAAAACCTTGGTAAGTACAAATAATACTGCCAAGTTATATTATTGGAAAGGTGATTTAATGCTGAATACAATGAAACAAACTGAGTTGGAATATACGTATTCTATCAAACGTTACAGCCAACTAACCAGAAAATTATTGCTTTATTTACTTAATAAATTTAAATTAATTTCACCATGGGCGTGGGCTACAAAATCTTCTTTGTCCTGGGTAACAGATGCCTTAGCAATGCCACTGAGTTTGTATTTGTTTCCTGTGAATAAAATACAGACTACTAAATCTTACTGAACAGAATTGCTTCTGTTCGGGCTTGCTTCTGCGCAAAGTAAATAACACCGTTTTCGTAAACCTCTAGTGATAAGGGAAGCGTCTGGTAATAAGGGAGGCGTCTGCGTCTCCCCTTCCTGTATTCTGTTTTTCTCTGAGGAAGAATGGCAGGGATGCTGTCAATTACAGCCGCAATCTTAGGCAGAGTTAGGCGCAGCTAAACTCATCGGGTCAATTGGTTTAGACTCGCCTGTGTTGGGTGCGCTTATTCGGTTGCAGCCGTAAACATACAGGGAGGGAGCTAGTCCCCCTTGCGGCTTCTCAGTGGAATTCACACCTGCCGTAAACACATGGGGGATTAAGGGGCGTGTGTATGCGTGAGCACGTGTGCGAGGAAGACCTGCCTAAATAGGAAGAAAGTGAGTGAGTTGGGGATGCCTGCTTCAAAGGAGGCTACCGCCCTATACGCTCTTGTTTGGAAATGAGCGCAGCTCTCTGCCTGTGTAATCGGATGTTTCGCTGCGCTCAGTGGTGGGCTTGGAAGCGCTGCAGCCTAGGCTGCAATCTTGTACAGTATACGCACCTGGGGGTGCAGCAGGAAATCGCGCTGAACTCAGTGATTATCTCCAGGACTGGACTGCCCAAATGCAAGTACAAAGAACGCATTCGTTGCGTCAGAGACATCATTCAACTCTCTATAGGATGCTATTCTGTTAACCCTGCTCACAGTGAGCAGGGTTAACAGAATAGCATCCTATAGAGAGTTGAATGATGTCTCGTTTCTATAGGGATGGCAAAGCTCTAAGTTTTGCAAGAAGCCTTACCCTGTCGTGTAAATCCCTCCTCTCCCTTGCTGCTGTAGCCAGTAAGCATAAAACGGTGCAGGAGAGGAGTAATCTCCACTGCACGGTAAGGCTTCTTGCAAAACTTAGAGCTTTGCCATCCCTGTAGAAACGCCACTGCTGGGGAAACAGGTACCTTGGGGGGGGGGGGCAACTGTCCCTTCAGCCCAGCAAAGCGTCTTTTCCCGTGGCTGTTTCTTCTTCATCCCCAGACCGTGAGCCCTTTGGGGACAGGGAACCATCTGTGGATTTATTTTGTTTTGTAAACCGCTTGGTGAACTACTTTTGGCTGAGAAGCGGTATATATTACGAACAATTATTAACATCGTATTCCTATCGGCGCTGCTTCGTTCTCCGAGGGCAAAATCCAACCTCCTCGGCGATCAGCCTGGCTACAACTGAGCCAGCAGACGACGTCTCCAGAAAACACGGCTGAAAACCGTCTTACTTTCGCCGTTTCCAAATAAAAAGGGAGACGCGGAGGTCCCCGCGCAAGCAGGCAGAGGATGAGCGGGCGGCAGGCTGGAGTCTCCTCCTCCGAAGGAGGCCGGGTCTCCCTTTCTCCCTCCCCTCCAGGGCAGCCGCGTTCTTTCCAATGCGCAGATGCGCCGCCGGAGCCCCTCCTGCCCGAGACAGGAAAGGCAAGGCGAGGAGGCCGGAGCCGGCCGGAGCAGCAGCAGCAGGAGCGGCGGCAGCAGCAGCAGCAGCTCATGGCTCCCCAAGCGGGCGGCTGAGGGTGAGAGCGCGCGCCGGGCGGGCTGGCTGGCTGCTGGAGACGCTCCCCTGGCCTGGGCACTCCGGCTGCCGGGAGCTCTCGCGGCGGGGTCGCCGGCGGCAGCCGCTCTTTCCTCTCCATCCTCCCCTCGGTGGCGGTGTTATGGCCCCTTGCTGGAGCACAAAAGGGCCCCTTGCTTGGAGATCAGCGCCGTTCCTGCTCCTCGTCGCCGCCGCCGCCTGCTGTGGTAGGTACCGCTGTCTCCGCGAAGAGGGGGGCGCCCAGGCAGCCGCCGGCCCCGCTCTCCCCTTCGCTCCCTTTGTCCCCAGGCGCTCTCCGGGCCCGGGAAGGGGGCGGGCGGGCGGGCGGGGAGAGACAAAGCAGCCTTCAGCCTTCCCCGACTTGCCTCTTATCTTGGAAAAGCTGAGTTTGGTGTTCCCGTCGCCACCAGCTTCTCCTCGGGACCTGCCTTCCGCCTCTCGAGGAGGGGCAGAGGAGAAGTCCCCGCCACGGGGAGCCGGGCGTCCGATGGCCGCTTGTGGTGCCCGTACCGGTTTCATTCTGCACGACGAAGGTTTGGTCTAGACTTCGCCGGGGTTTGGTCTAGACCGGGGCCGGGACCTCGGCCCAGCTGGCTGCTTCTTTGTTGTGACTGTGTGCCCCCCCCTCCCCCACGTCTGGGTCCGCAAATTCCAGAGTTGGGGAGTAATGACTTTGGGGGGTGGCGCGGCTGAGAAGGATGAGAGAGAAGTCGCTGAATTTCACGCTGAAAATAGTTTTTGCCAAATTTTGGCTCGCTTAAGACAGATGGTGTCTGGTTGCACTAGGGAATTCCTTTTCTCACCCGCCCCCCATCCTCGAATAATTCTTTTCTTCCCACCCAACATACACAAACATGTTCACTCGCTTTTAAGGGTAAGATGCAAATGCACCGTTAATTGAATGAGGCCTTGATCTAGTAACAGGTCTGAAAAGGTTTTTATGCCGTCACAAAGGCCTGCACTCTTCAGCCTCTGTTTTAACAGTCATTCTGCATAAGCCTGTCACTTGTGTTTGATATTGTAGACATTTGATGTACTGCATCTAGAAGAGCCAATTACATAAACATTCTTTTCTTGCAATGGTGACCTAAGATAGTGGGCCAAATTACTACAAATGTTGAATGTCCATTGACTTTATTTGGCCCCCTCCCAAGTACAAAAATACTTGTCTATATAGACAACATAAAAATTATAGTCCTGAATCACAAGTTATGTTGCATAATTAATTTTAAACATATTGTGGTTATGTATTTGATAATGCAAGTTCATATAAATATGTCTGCTTTGAGAAGCGCTACAACAAAGGGGCTTTCTGATAACAGCAGAGAGTAATCCTTGTTTCACAAGGAGTATCTCCAGTGTACGGCACAACAATTACTTGCAAAAAGTTGGCCTTATACTAGTTGGCCTTGCATGAGGCAGTTTGTGGCACTACACTGTATAACAGCTTGTGGGAGTTGTTGCACCTCTTTGCTTAACCCACCAGCCACAAGAGACCTCGGTTGGGTTCAGATTATTAAGAAATTTGTTTACACAATCTGGATACAAGGAGGATATCAAAGTGTTGATTCAAGGTTATTCCAAATCATGACCCTTCCCCTCAGTCTGTTTTCATACAAAACTATAGAGTAAGGAATTGTGAATGATTGAATAATGTAGATCCTAGACCTATTTGAGAGTTAGGTCTGGAATCCATCCAAGCTGCTCTCCACACTTGCATGATAACCACAGTTTGGGTGATGGGACCTTGTATTTTCTCAATGTGGAATCCTGTTTTATCCATCCTTATTTCTTCCTCACTTTCACAAAGCACCTCAATATTTTATTCTCCAGGTGTTTTTAAGAGGTTCTTTTTTTTCATCCCCTTAGTATGTCCTGATTTTTTTAAAAAATTAAAATTTATTTGATGTCAGTGGCATTTCTTTGTAAAGCAATACCTTGACTTTCCGCTACTTGACTTCCATTGCTTTGCTCTTTCAACTTCTATAACCACATTTCAAATTTCATCCACATTTGCTTTCCCACCACTTTCCCACATCTGCTTCTGCAACCACTAACCTCCTTAAAGAGAAAGTGATGGGTCGGTGGATCTGCTCCTTATAATAGCTGCAGGGGCAGAAGCCGGAAAACAAAGAGCGGAAAACAAAGAGCGGCCGGCTGGGCTGGAACCACTGCAAAGAGCAGCAATCTGGCCACTCTGTGCTTTCCAGCATCCGCCCCTGTGGAAAGCAGAGGCAGCACTGCCACCTTTCTCCAGTGGGCAGATCTGCAATTAAGTAAGCAGGTACGAAGCCCGAAGATACAAGAGGCCCAATGTTTAGTTACAATGCACATGTATAAGTTAGGCTAAGATTAAAAAAAAGACCCTAAAAAACACGGAAAATACACCTGCTGAAAAGATGTCAAACTTGGTAAGAGCATTCCAAAGCTTCAGTGCTATTACCAGAAAGGCTTTTAAGCAGTCCTTTAACCTGACTCTTGCTATCTGCGTTGCTACTTTCTTAATATTCTGTAACCTGCCAATATCCTTCTTAAATTGCAGTGCTTGGAACAGAGCACTCAGCACTGTGCTCCATGTTACAAATTCCAAAAGAGCTGTATTAATCAAGTCTTGGATAAGGTGCTATTGTTAATACATCCAGTATGTAATTTGTCTCTTGTGCCATTGCATCCCAGTGCTGATTCAGGTTAGGTTTTCTATAAACCTGAAATCCTTCTGAGCAGCCATGTGATCATATTGCCACCTAACTATTTTTTTTTTTTACATGTGCATTTGGTTTTTCTTTACAGGGTATAGTGCTTCCATTTTATTGGAAATATTATCTTAGCTGGCCAGGTTTCTGAAAAGCTTGAAGGTTTAATGCTGTCTTTTACATAGTTTGCAATCTTTAATTTGCATATAGTCTTGTCTTTAAGTCACTATGTGGGTTCAGATGATAATCTAAACTGTGGGTGGTAGACTTGTTTCATACAGTGGGCCAAAGAGTATTTATTCATGATGTCTGCTGAAGCCTGGAAGTGACATTATTAAGCAGGAAGTGATGTCATTAATCAGGAGAGGACCAGAAATAAGCACCTTTTTCTTACTTAGGAATTCATTCATTGCAAAAAACAGAAGAGAAAATATGTTCAATCTTATCATATTTTCAAGATAATGGGAGAGCCCAGTTATCATACGGGCTACCCTTTCAGCGACGCCACTTCTGTCTGTGAGTCACTTCACAGCTCATCAGCTGACAGGAGCTTGGCAAAGTGATACCATAGCAGAAGTGATGCTGCTAAAAGGGCGGCTGTGTGATAATTAGGCTGTCCCAGAGCCTCAGCATCTTTCTCCCCGTCTTGGTCTGCCTCTTCCCTCGTTGTGTTCCTTGCCTTCTGAGGCCTCCTTCCATTTCTTCCTCCCAGCGCCTTTGCAGGTGGTGCTGCTGAAAAAGTGGCCTTGGGAGAGCCCAGTTACCCAGGCTGCCTTTTCAGCAGCCCTCAGCAGTCTCCTAAGGATAATAATTGGGCTCTTCCAGCACAGTGCCCTTTCAGCAGTGCCACTTCTGGTAATATGTCGCTTTGCAGATCAGCAGCTAAGAGCTGTTGATGTTGGTGCTGGGAGACCCCAATTATCGCATGAGCTGGATAAAGAGCTAAGGCTGTATCCGGGCCTCATGTTTGACACTTCTGCTCTAAAAAACATGATGGCAAGCCATGCTGGCAAGCTGCAGCTTGTGTACTTCCACTCCATAAGAGAAAGCTACCATTTTCATTTTTGAGCTTCCTGTAGTTTCATGTGTCTGGGGTTATTTATTTTTATTTACAAGTATATACCTCACTTTATCTCCCTAACGAGCATTCAAAGAGGCTTTCAACAATCACAAAAGCATGTAGCTTATCTGTAAATTTTGTTTCAAACTCACTAGGATCAAACTACCGTTTCAGAGCTTAGTTTGTCAATAAACTATAATTAAGTGGTTTCCAAACTTTTTCGCACTGAGACCCACTTTTTAAAAATGGCACTCTAAGACCTACCTAGCTTTATGAGGCTTTAAAAAAAGTTTTGTTTTACTAGCCACTCAAGCCTCTCTTTATTATTTTTACAGTGGTTACCACTTTCTGACACGTTTATTGCACTCCACATTCATGACATCAGGGCCTTTTCGGTGGCCTTGTTTTCCCCTTCTCCTGGCCTTCGATGAGAAATGAAGCATAGTTGCCCATTCATGAGTAAACATGCATGTGTGGCTCAGTTCCACTTTCCACAGGGCTCAAAACATTTTCCTTATCAGCTTGGAGGGGATTTCCTTCTAGAACTGTCCTGTTTCCTGTTAACTTTCAGTTAGTCTATGTAATGTGCAGGCTGCTTGCCTGCATGTTTGTTTATTCGGTTAACCAAGAACATTAAGCAAGAAACACAAACACTACAAGTACTACTACCGGAAAACAAAGGTACTGTAATGGGCATGTGAAGGGCCACTATTTGAATAGGATTCTCCCATACCCATGGTTTCCATATCTGCTGGGGGGGGGCGGAACAGAACTACTGCGGATAACGGGGGATGCCTGTATTTCTGCTAATAGCTCTTCTCTCTCTCCCCACAATGAAGCAATATCATTTCCCAAGAAATGTTTTAACAAGAAATTTGCTGTTCTAATGAAATTGTGGTCCCCAGTGTTGCAAGTGGCATCCATCACTTGTGAAATGGGGAACTAGAGAAACAGGCTCAGTGGCAGCTTCCGCCATGTGATACAGTGTGCATTAAAACCAAACTACAACTTTAAAGGTTGCATTACTCTGTCACTTTCAGTACTCCTGTATCCCATACTAAATAATGGAATGACATCATTGCAAGGTTTGGGCAAAGCTATATGTGCGCTTAGGAAAGGTTAAGGAAGGTTATGCTATCTCTGTCCCAAGCCTTTCCTCCTTTACAGCACTTCAATAATAATAATAATACATGTATTTATATACCGCCTTTCTTAAAGTCACTAGATTTCTCTAATGATTACAACTCAAGGCGGTTTACATAGGCAGACTTTTTCACAAACCGGAAGGTGTTTACAATTTACAGAATGTTCTATCTTTCAAGAACCACACTCAAACAGATCTTTCCTTCTGGATTTAGCCTTCTTTCTTAGCCACCCATCTGCTGGCTGATGAGGCTTCCCTGCTCTCACCAGAGACGCAGCTGCGTTCAGCACACTCCTCCTCCCACGAGGCAGCTGAAACTCAGCTTTTAATCAGCCGCAGTTTGCAAGGTCTGCCGCTCACACAGACTTCCGGGAGTTTCGAGCTCACGACCTTGAGATCTTCAGTTGTTATCTTCAGGCAAACGGAGGCATTAACCCTCTCGGCTAAATCTTCTGCCCTTTATGTTCACTATCCTTATTACAGATGGTGAGTTTTCTGTCTGTGAAGAGGCTTTGGTTGCTTTTTGCCGCTGTTAAGGCTGTGAAGGCAAAAGCCCAACTCTAAGCCTATTTACTTGAAAATAAGGGTCATAAACTTCAGTGGAATTTATTTCAAGTAAATGTGCTTAGGGGCTGATGCCTAAAGCTGAGGTATATTTGTAATTAAAGCTATCTAGAGTAGACAAATTGACGTTTGGGTTTGCGGGCTTACCTGTTGTGACCTGTGGGTCACAGTGGTAAGAACATCTTGCTAATCATGAATAGTAAGGTATTTTTGTCTGGGGTGGTGGTGGTGGTGGAGGAGGGAAATGGTGATTTAGGACTCAGTCCTATCCAACTTTCCATTACAAAGTTGGCAGTAGCCATGAAGCCCCAACAAAATTTCCCTTGCCTTGAGGAGACCCCAGTGACCCACCCACCCTGCAGGATGCAGTGCATGTCCCGTTGGCATGGCTATAGCGGTGCTGGAAAGTTAATAGGATTGGGCCCTTAGCCCGTTATGACTTTGAGAGATCTTGGGGTGCTTGTGGACAATTCAATGAAGGTATCCACCCAGTGTGCGGCAGCAATTAAGAAGGCCAATTCTATGCTTGGGGTAATTAAAAAAGGGGTTGAGAATAAAACAGCCAATATTATCATGCCATTGTACAAATCGATGGTAAGGCCGCACCTGGAATATTGTGTCCAGTTCTGGTCGCTGCATCTCAAAAAGGACATAGTGGAGCTGGAAAAGGTGCAGAAGAGAGCGACAAAAATGATTACGGGGCTGGGGCACCTCCATTATGAAGAAAGACTGCAGCGTTTGGGGCTCTTCAGTCTAGAAAAAAGGCGCCTGATGGGGGACATGATCGAGGCATACAAAATTATGCATGGAAGGGATAAAGTCGATAGAGGGATGTTCTTTTCCCTCTCTCAAAACACCAGAACCAAGGGGCATCCGCTAAAACAGGGTTGGGAGAGTTAAAACAGATAAAAGGAAGTACTTTTTTACCCAGCGGGTAGTTAATCTGTGGAACTCTTTGCCACAGGAGGTGGTAATGGGATCTGGTCTTGATGCCTTTAAGAGGGGATTGGACAGATTTCTGGAAGAAAAGTCCATTGTGGGCTATAGGCAATGATGGGTTGTAGCCTCCTTACATTAGTAGTAGGCTACATCAGAGTACTGGGTGCAAGGGAGTGGCAACAGGATGCAAGCATCTTGTTGTCTCATGCCTCCCTGGGGCACCTGGTGGGCCGCTGTGAGATACAGGAAGCTGGACTAGATGGGCCTTTGGCCTGATCCAGCAGGGCTCTTCTTATGTTCTTACGTATGCTCATACTGTTGCCTCAGCTCTTGTATGCCTTTCTGTGAACCCGTACCTCTTTGCTGTGCCCCTTTGCAAATATAGAATACTTTTTTCAAAGCCTGATGCAGCAATTTTCAAACCCCTCCTTCATTCAATGAATAGAATAGCTTGTTCCTAAACAGTTTGTGTGAGGGTGTTTAAACAGCTAAGGTTTCTGTGCAACTGGAAGTCCTAGCCTTTTTCATTGAATAGATCCTTATACATGAAAGCTAGCAAGGTTCCCATAAATGCAAATATTGGGGGAATACACTCCTACAGTTACTTTTTAAGAGCGCAGTATGGCTTCGTGATATTTCAGGCAATAGCTCTTGGGTATTTACCTATAATCGAAAAGAAGCATAGGTCATATTTTACTAGTTTGCAAAATGTCAGTTGTGGAGAATAACTTGGCTCTAACAGAAATAACAGGTTTTTAAGATACCCAAAGTTCCCAGTGTTTTCAATAGAGGTTCTCTGTGGATAAGAGGTACAAGAGGTACATGTCAGGGGTAGCCAAACTGTGGCTCATGAGCCTCATGTGGCTCTTTGACTTACACTGTGTAGCTCTCAGAAACAGGTTGGCCAAGCTCCTTTTTGCATCATAATTAGTATAAAAGGTAAATAAGAAATTTTCAACTTTATAATTATTTACCGGGTATAAACTGAGAGTTAACATAAGAACATAAGACGAGCCCTGCTGGATCAGGCCGAAGGCCCATCTAGTCCAGCTTCCTGTATCTTACAGCGGCCCACCAGGCGCCCCAGGGAGGCATGAGACAACAAGATGCTTGCATCCTGTTGCCACTCCCTTGCACCCGGTACCAGTAGCCCACCACCTTTGTAAGGAGGTTGCACAATCCATCATTGCCTATAGCCCACGATGGACCTTTCCTCCAGAAATCTGTCCAATCCCCTCTTAAAGGCATCAAGACCAGATGCCATCACCACCTCCTGTGGCAAAGAGTTCCACAGATTAACTACCCGCTGGGTAAAAAAGTACTTCCTTTTATCTGTTTTAACTCTCCCAACCCTCAGCTTTAGTGGATGCCCCCTGGTTCTGGTGTTTTGAGAGAGGGAAAAGAACATCCCTCTATCGACTTTATCCCTTCCATGCATAATTTTGTATGTCTCAATCATGTCCCCCCTCAGGCGCCTTTTTTCTAGACTGAAGAGCCCCAAACGCTGCATAATGGAGGTGCCCCAGCCCCGTAATCATTTTTGTCACTCTCTTCTGCACCTTTTCCAACTCCACTATGTCCTTTTTGAGATGCGGTGACCAGAACTGGACACAATATTCCAGGTGTGGCCTTACCATCGATTTGTACAATGGCATGATAATATTGGCTGTTTTATTCTCTACCCCTTTTTTAATTACTCCAAGCATGGAATTGGCCTTCTTAATTGCTGCCGCACACTGGGTGGATACCTTCATTGAATTGTCCACCAGCACCCCGAGATCTCTCTCCTGAGCTGTCACAGACAGCTCATAACCCATTAGCCTATAGGTAAAGTTTTGGTTTTTTGCCCCAACGTGCATCACTTTACATTTGTCTATGTTGAAACGCATCTGCCATTTGGCTGCCCATTCCCCCAAGTTGGGAGAGATCCTTCTGGAGCTCTTCACAATCGTTTCTGGTTTTTACCACCCGGAAAAGTTTTGTGTCATCCGCAAACTTGGCCACCTCGCTGCTTAGCCCTGTCTCCAGGTCATTTATGAATAAGTTGAAAAGCACGGGCCCCAAGACAGATCCCTGGGGCACTCCGCTTTTCACCTCTCTCCATTCTGAAAATTGCCCATTGTCCCCCACTCTCTGTTTCCTGTCCCTCAACCAATTCTGGATCCATAAGAGGACCTGCCCTCTTATTCCCTAACTGTGAAGTTTCTTCAGCAGTCTTTGGTGGGGGACTGTGTCAAATGCCTTCTGAAAATCCAGGTATATGATATCCACAGGTTCACCCACATCCACGTGCCTGTTGACCTTTTCAAAGAATTCCAAAAGGTTTGTGAGGCAAGACTTACCCTTACAGAAGCCATGCTGACTTTCCTTTAGCAGTACTTGTTCCTCTATGTGTTTTAGGATTTTATCTTTGATGAGGCTTTCCACCATCTTACCCGGAACAGACGTTAGGCTGACAGGCCTGTAGTTTCCAGGGTCCCCCCTTCTCCCTTTTTTAAAGATTGGCGTGACATTGGCTATCCAATCCTCAGTTCAATGTTCATGATGGGTAAATTAAAATATATTTAAGAATTTGGATGGTTCTTAAATATTGTCACTCTCAGACATCAAGTTTATCATATGTGGCTCTTAGGAATTTGGCTCCCTATGCTATATGTCATTTAACTTGTCTCCATAAACCTGTTTGCTACATTGCGGATCTGAAATGTACCAAGCAAAGCTTCCCAAATGAAGGTTGCTAAACGGATTCTAATGAATTGTTGAGAAAATTCCTCTGATGACTGACGAAACGTGGGCTGAAATCCTACGCCAGCTTACCTGGGAGTAAACCCCACTGATTTACTTCTGAGTAGGTGTGTACAGGATTGGACTGTTACTTTGATAACCCCTTTGGTAGACAGTTAAGAAGCACCTGAGCTGATGCCCTGGGGCTTATTTAAAAAGCAAGCCTAAAGTGTTAGTTTATTGATCATTAAATAAAACTTCAAAATTTTTATTTATAATTTTGTAGAACATCTACATCTTGAGTCCTTGCACATTGCATGTGCCTGGTGGCAAAGCAAAAAATAAATTGTCCTGTGAAGTTCTGTGATCCCAGTCCCCTATGAGAAAAGGCTGCAATATTTGGGGCTCTTTATTCCAGAAAGAAAGCGTCTTAGAGGGAACATAATTGAGACATATAAAATTGTACATGGGATGAATAGAAGGAAGTTATTTTCCCTCTTCCACAACCAGGTGGCAACCACAATGAGGGAAATCTGCTAAAATTCAGTGGTAGGAGAGTTAGAACAGACACAAGGTAATATTTCTTACCGAGCTCTTGTTAATCTGTGGAACTCCTTACCTCAGGAAGTTATGATGGCACCTGGCCTAGATACCTTTAATAGAGGATGGACAGATTTAACAAGGAAAAGTCTGTTACAGGTTATCAGTAACAATGGCTATATGCAACCTCCTGGATTTAGAAGTAGCTTATCTCTGAATGCCAAATGCCAGGGAGTGGTGGCAGGATAACAGGTATTTTATTATCTTGTGTGCTCACAGAGGTATCCACTGTGAGATACTTGTTGTAATTTGGATCTTATTCTTGTGGTGGTGTAAAACATGAATGTGCCTCAAGGTTTGTTGCCTCGAGCTTTGTTTTCTGTGTAAGATCAAAAACCAAGCTATACATTGCATTGAACATATGGCTTGGTTCTGTGTAGGCACATGTGTATTCAGTTGAGGGTGCAATCCTAACCCAGAGTTAGGCTGGCACAAGTCCCTTGTGCTGGCCCAAGATGTTTGGACCACTCTCGGAATCAGGGAGACTGGCACACATCCGGGTTAGGATTATGTCAAGAATAGCAATTGGGAAACAGAAGCCAGCGCAAGCTATGGTGAGTTTGGTGGGTTTAACCTTCCTCTGCTGCCCTGTCAAAAATGGTGCCCCTAAAGTTGCTATGAGTCCTGAAAGTGATGCTTCCATTGGCACCAGTGGAAGCCTTTTCCCGGAGCTCGTAATAACAGTTTTCATTGGGATCAGGGCATAAGGGGAACAAGTTAAATACTTGCTTTCCATGTGCTGCATTCCCAGTTACAGCTACATTTTAACTGGAGGAAACATAGTGCCCATTTTTTAATGCATCATGTAGTTTGGCCCTAGGAACGTACAACGTGATAATAACTAGTGAAAATATACCATCTGTGCATACCAGGAATAAAATATAGAAAGCACTTTTATTGGCAGTGGCAAAGAGATAAATTGCATATGGAACAAAACTATTCAGCAAGCAAGAAGTTGCACAGGCATCAGACAAAGAGGAAGGTGAGGGCTTCAGATGGAATAATGTAGAAAATATGAAACAGAGGAAGAGCTTTGCTGAAATATGTTTTAAGAAGGAATTCAAAGGATGTGCTCACTGTAGAGAGGAACGCCCATGGCGGAAGAAAAGAATAAAGAGGATTGGTTGATAGCAGATTAACTTGCATAGAGTGCTTCTTACAGGCTGAGAGCCATTCGCTCTTGATGAAGCCTCAGCTTTTCCTTGCTAGAGAGAACAAGGAAATGCTGACTGTCCATGTAATAGAATCTGATTTTTCCATTCTGGGCTGAAATGACATTTGATTTGCAATATCTCTGAGCATAGCCATTTAACTTTATTATTACTATTTGCCTGTAAACTGCTTTGTGAACTTTGTGTTGAAAAGTGGTATATAAATACTGTTTGAATGAATATCAAACCACATAAATGTACATTTCAAACCAAGTTATTATGAACTGGGCCTACATTACTAATTTTCCTTTTTCTTTCCAATACTAGCTACTTGTTTATTTGATTTGAAGAATTTATACCCTGCCTCTCCCAAGCCAAAGCAAATGCCCAAGGCAGCTTACATGGGCAAGTTTAGACTACTAAACCACTGTTTTTTACATGACGTTTTTACAAATACACAGTATTTTGTGATTCACTGAAACCTCAGTCCCAGATGTAGCTTTCGCAGTGTGGTTCTCTCCTCTGGCTGGGTGCCATCAAGCTTCAGCAGGCAAGCGCAAGTCCAGCCTGGACAGGTCCTCAAGGTCTTAATCCTTTCTGTTTCTGGCTGACCTTCTCACACATTCCCACACTGTTTCAGTAACCTACAGGCAAAACCAGCTGCTGTAAAACAAAGAAATGAACATGTCCCATAAAGTTATATCCTTATTCTTCCTGGTAAGGAAAACTTGGAGTTCCTTCAAGAACAAGTGGCTCTAAGCTTTTTGAATACATGAAACAGAAGTTATCTGGAAAAGAGATTTACAGATGCTTCTTATACAGCTGCCAGAATTGGAGGACAGACATTGTAGGTGTGAAAGTGGTGCCTTGTAAGCATGAGCCTGGGCCTCAGAATGCCTTATAAGGACATAAAAGCATCACTTCCAGTTTTTACTGAAGTGACTTTTTGGGGGGCTGAAATGACCATTCTGAGGCCTGCAGAGGTTGCACATGACCTATGTGACCCTTAGAAAAGCCTCTGGACCCAGCCAGAGCACAGCTCTGGTAAGGTTTTGAGGGTGGGGTGAGCCCCAACCAGTGGCGTCATGAGGGGGTGGGGAGTGGACCGCACCAGGTGATGTGCACGGGTGTGTGTGTGATACCACCAGGGACCAAAATTGCTAAAATCAGTTTTAAAAGATAATACCATCATGCTATATACTGTTGGATGCGGAATTTCACCCAAAATTCATTGAACAAACCGCAGTGTGAGATCTTCATTCTATCAAAAGTCACGGCCAAAAAACTAAAACCCAAAATATAACTTTTAATGTACAAACCGTGATTTTTTTTTAAAAGAATTGTGGTTTTATGGAATATTACCACCATGTTATATACCATTGGATGTGGAATTTCACGAGGAATTCAATGAAATAAATGGGAGTCTCGTATCTTTATTCTATCAAAAGCTATGGCCATAAAACTGAAAGCAACTTTTTAAGTAAAAATCATGATTTTTAAAAAATAATTGAGTCAGTTCTCATTCCATGTATCAGAGCTAATACTATAACTTTTATTTACTTGTGTGAGTGTCATCAAATTGGTCACGGGTTTTTTGTATTTCCTTTATCTGTTTTAACTCTCCCAACACTCAATTTTAGCGGATGCCCCCTGGTTCTGATGTTGTGAGAGAGGGAAAAGAACATCCCTCTATCGACTCTATCCCTTCCATTACATGCATAGTTTTGTATGTCTCAATCATGTCCCCCCTCAGGCGCCTTTTTTCTAGACTGAAGAGCCCGAAACGCTGCAGTCTTTCTTCATAAGAGAGGTGCCCCAGCCCCGTAATCATTTTCATCGCTCTCTTCTGCACATGTTCCAGCTCCACTATGACCTTTTTGAGATGCGGTGACCAGAACTGTACACAATACTCCAGATGTGGCCATATTATGTACAATGGCATAATAAAGTTGGCTGTTTTATTCTCAACCCTTTTTTTAATTACTCCAAGCATGGAATTGGCCTTCTTCACCACCGTGGCACACTGGGTCGACAACTTTCATCGAGTTGTCCACCAGCACCCCAAGATCTCACTCCCGAGCTGTCAGACAGCTCAGAACCCATTAGCCTATAGGTGAAGTTTTGGTTTTTTGCCCCAGTGTGCATCACTTTACACTTGTCTACGTTGAAACGCATCTGCCATTTTGCTGCCCATCCTTCTGGAGCTCTTCACAATCCCTTCTGATTTTTCACCGGAAAAGTTTTGTGTCATCCGCAGACTTGGCCACCTCGCTGCTTAGCCCTGTCTCTAGGTCATTTATGAACAAATTGAAAAGCACCGGTCCCCAAGACAGATCCCTGGGGCACTCTGCTTTTCTCCTCTCTCCATTGTGAACGTTGCTCATTGACCCCCACTCTCTGTTTCATGCCCCTCAACCAATTCTGAATCCATAAGAGGACCTGCCCTCTTATTCCCTGACTGTGAAGTTTCTTCAGCAGCCTTTGGTGGGGGACCGTGTCAAACGCCTTCTAAAAATCCAGATATATGATATCCACCAGTTCTCCCACATCCACATGCCTGTTGACCTTTTCAAATAATTCCAAAAGGTTCATGAGGCATGACTTACCCTTACAGAAGCCATGCTGACTTTCCTTCAGCAACATTTGTTTCTCTGTGTGTTTTAGGATTTTCTTTGATGAGGCTTTCTATGATCTTACCCGGAACAGACGTTAGGCTGACCGGCCTGTAGTTTCCAGAGTCCCCACTCCTCCCTTTTTTTAAAGATTGGCATGACATTGGCTATCCTCCAATCCTCTGGCACCATGGCTGTTTGAAGGGACAAGTTGCATACTCTAGTTAAGAGGTCAGCAACTTCGTTCTTTAGTTCCTTAATAACTCCATGATTATTCCATCAAATTTAATTCCATGAAAGTGCCACTCCATTTTGCAGCCAATCAGCTGGCAGAGATGCTCTGCGCATTTGCGCTTATTCCCAGCGTCCTTTTGCACAGCCTTCTGTGACTCCTAGGCATAGACGTGAATGCCCAGAGTGTCCCGGTCAGTCGATCGGCTGCAACTTCTGGACAGACAGATCACTCCATATGTCTTTGATCCATCAGAAACTAGAGTACACATGCCCATGGCATACAATTACAGTGCAGTCCTAACCACCTTTCCAGCGCTGATGAAGCCATGCCAACAGGCACACACCGCATCCTGCATTGGGGGAGCAGTCATTGAGGCCTCCTCAAAGTTAGTGAACATTGGTTCCCCTACTTTGGGGTTGTATTTTGGCTGCATTGGTGCTGGAAGATTGGTTAGGATTGGGCTGTTAAAAGTGTTACACAATACAGAGGAAGTGACAGATGTATAGATTTGATTTGACATATTGAACAGATATATTTTAAGTGATTATAGTTGCATATAGCAAGTTTTCAACTTGCAAAAAGTTTTCAATATTGTGGCAGATGGCTGTAAATTCAAAGGTAGTTTTAATAAGCATAAACTGAAATTGGGTTTGCTGGATTTTCAGATTCCAACTTAGCTGCACTACCTGCATTTATTTCATGGCTTATTGGGTGAGTGGTAGTATAAAGAACTTTTTAAAAAATCTCAGTGGCTGAAAGCTGTGTTTGAATTTATTGATGAACTACAATAACTATTCACATTATAAAAACAAAGCGTTGAGCAGGAATTTCTTTCCGGCTTTTTATTGTTGTGCTATGTTGGCAACATAGTCAGTGAGATTTAATGTTTTAAATCTTCCGTTCTATCTCTCATGGTAAAAGAAAAACTGTCATTCTTTGTGGAAATGGTATAAACTTGCTTTCCTATTCTCATTTTGCTCTGAGGCGTCTTGAAGGAACTTTCTGCAATCTACTTCAGAGACTTCACTTTATTTCTTATTAAAGCTGTGATCTTTGGTTTGTCTCCCATATTAAAATGTGGTGTATATAGTAAAGAAAAGGTAGTAATCTTTAATATAATAAAAATTTTAATTTAATAAATAAAATTTAATAAAGTAAAGTTAAATTTATGCCGACACATTTTTAGTGTGACATTTAGCATATATGTTTAATGCTGTTGCTCGCTCTTCTGATAACTGCCTTGGGCACCTGCTATGTGGAGGGAAGGCATGTCATAAATGTATTGAATTTATGTATTGAGTAGCTGGCACAGAATATGCCTGCTTAGACATTCTATCCAGAAGTTTACATATCCTGATTGACAGGCAACATTTGTGCTTGCCAGAGTCATGCCCAAGAGTAGCAAGGTCTTGTCTCTGAAGTTCAGAGGAAGCATCTCTGAAGTGTAGCATGATGTTATGGTTGTTCCCCTATCCTCCTTCTGAGCTCTGGAGAAAAGTGTAGGATCAGGCAGGAGGTACGGACTGATGGTTGATCTGCTGGTACTGCCTAAAGCTAAGCAGGAGAATCGGTAGTCTTGTTTTTGGATGGGAGACAAAATGTCGGGCTGTGACAAGCTGATGTACCTATTGTGGCAGGACGAAGTTGCTGTTGAGTTGATCAGTCACCACAAGTGAGAGTTGCAGGGTTGTGGTTGAGAAGGCCAGTCAGCAAAAAAAGTCCGTCGCGGAAAGCATTTCAAATTAAAACAATTCAGCCATTAGGTTTCTCAACTGTTTTTGACAGTATGAGGTGTGCCTATTGGCAGGAATCACTATCTACCAGTATCTAAGTACCATAAGGGGGTCATTTTCAAGATGGCAGCCTCAAAATGCGCCAAAAAGACACATAAATGCCCGTCCCAAGCCCAAAAAACTTCCAACCGCAGTTCTGACAGCTGTATTTCTCAGAGGGGCATCCCTTGAGTGGCAGGAAAGAGAATCCGCCAAAATCAGACCACCAGAACTGGGTCATTCC
>JAJKFI010000024.1:417920-450447 GCA_029204185.1 Lerista edwardsae | reverse complement strand
GGAATGACCCAGTTCTGGTGGTCTGATTTTGGCGGATTCTCTTTCCTACCACTCAAGGGATGCCCCTCTGATAAATACAGCTGTCAGAACTGCGGTTGGAAGTTTTTTGGGCTTGGGACGGGCATTTTTGTGTCTTTTTGGCGCATTTTGAGGCTGCCATCTTGAAAATGACCCCCTTATGGTACTTAGATACGGGTAGATAGTGATTCCTGCCAATAGGCACACCTCATACTGTCAAAAACAGTTGAGAAACCTAATGGCTGTTTTGTTTTAAAATGAGGCCTAGTTTGGGCTTTTCCAGGCTTGACTTACAATTGCCTGCTGAAGCTTGATGGCATGATGGCTAGAGGAGAGAACCACACTATGAAGGCTATATCTGGGACTGAGGATTTGGTAAATCGCCCGAATACTGTACATTTGTAAAAAAAAAAAAAAACCCACCACCAGTGAATAATGGTGGTTTAGACTAGCCTGCCCATGTAAGCCACCTTGGACATTTGCTTCAGCTTGGGAAAGGTGGAATATCACTTCTTCTAATGAATAAATAAAACCACCTGTGCTCCAAAATGTGGTACCAAATGTAAGATCCTCGCCTTTCTCTTGATGTGAGGAGGGATACTGCTTCTGCTGCCACCATCTCCTTCTTTCAGAATATCTGGAAGCGCTGACAGTTGCCTTCTCTTTTTCTTTTTCCTCTCCTTTCTAGCACCAGCCAGTATTTGACATGCAAATATGATTGTTATGTAGCAGTTCCCCTTCTCTGGCTCTCTTGATTAGAAAGAGCGGGGATGGGCCAGCAGTGGGGATGTGTTGAGCATCACCTGGTTCTGAAAGGGAACAGGAGGAGGAGGCTTGGAGTCAGCACTGACTAGTGCTGGGAAGGGACAAAGAGGATGTGTCTCCGCTCAGTGTGCTTGCTTGCTTATTTATTTATTTATTTATTTATTTATTTATTTATTTATTAGATTTTTATCCCGCCTTTATGCCCGAAGGCACCCAAGGCGGCATTACATAAAAATATAAAATTTAACATTAGAAAAACAATATTAAAACAATATAATAAAACAGAATTAAAACAAAACAATAGAATTGTTGGGGAACCTGGAAGTGGGGGAGCTCATCACACTCAGTGGAGCAGGAAGGGGTGCTTGCTGTGGTGAGTGGATATGCAAATCCTTGACCACCAATTTGTCACATCATAAGATGGTGGCTTCAAGCTGTTGACACTTAGGTGTCAATCAGTTGACACTTAGGTACAGTCAATCCTCATTATCCTTTGGGGTTAAGTTCCTGGAAATCCTCACAGATAGTGAATTCGCAGATAATGAATCATTGATCCTATGGGAGCAATGGAGTTAGGTGCAAGAGGTACAGTCATCAGAAGGATCCAGCAGAGACCCCCAGGAAGCCACCAGAGTACAGCAGAAAGTGCCATTTGAATGCTGCAGAGACCTTCCAGAGGCTGCAGGGATCTTCAGACTGGTACCTGCAACCAGCATGGACTCCTCAGGGGCGGATCTATTTGAAAGGGTGCCCATGGCGCCCAATGAAAATGCTCCCCTAGGGGCACGCAACGTCATGACGTCACATCGTGACGTCATGACATAGCGCCCTGCCCCTTCTAAGAGGCGCGTTCTGTTCGCTGCCACCGGCGGCAGTGAGCAGAACGCGGCGCCCCAGCCGTGTTCTATTCACTCGTGCCAGCTCTTTAAGGCCGGCATGAGCGAACAGAAAGAATGCGGCCGGGGCGCCGCATTCTGTTTGCTGCGGAGTGAACAGAACGCGGCGCCCCGGCCGCATTCTTTCTGTTCGCTCGTGCCGGCCTTAAAGGGCCGGCAGGAGCAAACAGAACGCGGCGCCACCCAGTGCCCCGCCCCCTTGAGAAGCGGGAGGGGGCGCCGGGTGGCAGCGCGTTCTCCTCACTCCGGCTGGCTCTTTAAGGCCAGCCGGAGCGAGGAGAATGCAGCGCAGGGAGCGGGCGGGCCGTGGGCGCCATTTTGGGGGGGCGGGTGCCATGCGAATGGCGCCCCCTGCAAGATGGCGCCCATGGCTTGTGCCACCCCCTGCCACACCCTAGTTACGCCCCTGGGACTCCTTAAACATGGCAGGCGGATGCTTCTGCTGGCCATTTTAAAGTTGTCAGCGCTGGTCGCAGATGCCATTCTGAAGATCCCTGCAATCTTTGGAAAGTCTTTGCATAGTGGATAATGAAGACAGAGGCAGATAAGCAGGGCTGCATATAGACAAGATTGACTGTAAAGACAATTGTATTTTAGCTTTTAGAAACACGGGAAGGGATCATACAAGAAAATTGAATACCAGCCTGAGAATGAACATTTTCATAGTATTTAATTTATCTTCTAGTCTGCAGGTTGTTTCTACTCTGAAACATTATGGAACCTGCAAGGCATATTCTTGCGCCCTTAACCTAATTGAGAGCACAGGAATCATCCTGGGGAAAGGACTGGCATGTCTCCTTTCTGGTGCAACGGTGCGTTGATGCCCAAAATGTACCACTATTCAGCTTAGTGTACTATACACTCTGTTCTGAGACCAGAATGACTGTTCTGTGCCATATAGATCTTTGGGGACCACTTATAGCTGAAGGCTTGATTGCATGTGTCAAATGACCATGAATCCCCTTTCAAGGTGTGATATGAATGTTCTTATTGTGAAGTTTATGTTGTGCCTAATGTTAACCAGGAGTGAATGTTAACCATCTTCTGTCCATAGAGAGTTAATTGCCAGAAAAACCAACTAAACACAAATGTTAATCTGGTATGGAAAGTGGCATACAGGTACTTTAAAAAAATATTTTTTGTTAAGTGTGAAGGAATATTTTTCAAAGTGAGCCAATGCTCATATCAAAACATAGCTTGTTGGTTGTTATCTTTTTAGGGAGAGCTGTGTGGCTATTTTGCTTGTGTCAAGGTTGTAAATAGGCTTTTTTTAATTCTTTCTGATTCACTTTGCTATTGGAAAATAGCAAAATAGGTATATAAATACTGTTGGTTGAAAATAGCTGAGAAATAACCCAACTTTTTGCTGCACTCTCAGGAAAGCAGCAGGCTCTGGTGTCACAATGACGGCACTTCTGGCCATGGCATCAATTCCAGTGGGTCCTGGACAGATTGTCATTCTTAAAAGTGGGTCCTGGTGCTAAAATGTTTGAGAACCACTGTCTAATTATTGAATCAATTATTCTGAACTGGTTTCCACTTTTCTGTTCAGTTTCGGTTCTAATTCAGATTAATCAAGAGATTTTAGGTGTAGGTCCAGTTCACTGAAAACTCGGAATTTTTATTCATGTTCAGCTCCCTGCTTGTAGAGCCAAAGTAAGAAGCTCACCTGATGGAACATCCATTGTCAAGTACTCCTACTTGTGCTTTGGTTCTTGAATAACACTTTGAAGTAGCTATTTCAGAGACAGAGTTGTCTAGAGGAAGCATCATTGTCTAGTCTTCATGGTATATAGCAGGCTGATATTTCTGAGAACAAACTGAGTGATTTGATTCCAGTTGATGAATCATCACTAAAGTTATTCCTCAGGAATGAACATAGACATCTTTATTATTCTTGAGTGAATATCTAATTGAGGAATGGATTCTAAACCTCTCTCCCCGTTTGTAATGTAAAGGACTTTTAATTTGATGGCTTCCTCTCTCATTTTTCTTTAAAAAAAAAAAAAAAAACACGCCCCCCCCCCAAAAAAGATGACCTTCAATTAAGACTTAATTTCTTCTGGCCAATACCCTGCTTTTCTCCAATTTTGATGAATATACTCTCTTGTCTGCTGCTTTATACAGATATAATAACTTTGGACAGGAAAGTGGGGTTCATGATCGTTTCTTCCAAATGTGTGATTTCACTCAGTTCTTTCCATTTTAACAAAGCTTCAAGCAAAAAAAAAAGTTTTTTGTCATAGGTTCTTTGTTTCCTTGTGAAATTGCATAATAATAAGTACTGTAAATTCAATGTGTTAGAAATAGACGTGGCTCTCCCAGTTGTGTATTTCAGCCATAAAATAAGACATCCCTAAATTCTCATTTGGTCCAGAAACTCTGAAGAACTTGTGTGCTTACATATGAAAAATGGCTCAGTATTAATAATGAAAAGTGAGGAAAGAAAACTTAGAATTGGAAAAGAGTCTACTCAGAATTGAATCTTGTTTTGGAGGGTCAGACTAGATATACAGTGCCGATAGTTTTACTTCTGGTTCATTATTCTCTCATTTGTATTAAAGAGAATAAATTGAAAGAATAGATTTCTTATGAAAAGTCCTGGAAAACACATTATATTAGTATATGAACAGAATAAGATGCCGTCAATGTAACCGGCAGCCCAATCCTATGCTGGTCTCAGCGCCAAAATGACCACTGCTGCATTCCGCAGGGACAAGAAAGCAACTGGAGATCTCTTCACAATAAGGAAATGTCAGTTCTCCCCTGTTGGGCCCCAGCAGCCCCTATGGGTCTACTCAATCGCTTGCTCAGAACCAAGTACCCCCATGTAGGGCTTCGAGGCCCAGAAAGAGGGATAGGATTTGGCAGTGTTTATAGTCATTTTTAAAATGCATTTTAAAATGGAAAAATGTTCACCACTGTATCCTGCAGGGACAGAGAGGCAGCCTGTGGTCTTCTCTTATTTATTTATTTATTTCTGTCTGTCTGTCTGTCTGTCTGTCTGTCTGTCTCATAAAAACATTATTTTCTTAAATTTATCTTAAAAGCACAAAAACAAAACTCAATACTACAAAAGAAAAATTAAACAAAAATCAAATTCAAAATATACTGTATAAAGCCAGCAAGGAGCAATACATCTAAATTACTTACAACCTTTACAATATCTCTGTAACTGCACCTATTAAAAATTGTGTCTCTTAACCAACCTCTTATTCTCTTCCTTTAATACTGTTTTTTTTAAAAAACTCATCACTTATTTTAATCCTCACCATAACACTTTATATCTTCTCAAGGTAAAGGAACATTTGTTTCCTTACCTCATGTCAAGCTCCAACAGCCACTATGGGTCTACTTAATTGATGGTGCAGAACCAAGTAGCCCCATATGGGGCTTTCAAGCCCAAGAGGGGAGGTTAGGATCTGGCTGAGTACTCCTCCCACCCCACTTTCCCCCTGCCCTTCTCCAGTGCTGGAAATGCCCTTGCACCACTTGGCGGCATACTAGCCGCTGATGACTCCTGGGGCTTCAGTGAAGGCCCAGCATCTGCTTGCAACGACCTCTGTGGATCCTTCATTCTGGCTGCTGCAAAGTGCCTTTTGGCTTTTGCAACGGTGCACAACAGTGCACAAGACTGGCACTGGTCGGGGGTTGGATTGGGCTAGGTACCCAATTCTGCTTAGGTACGTGCAAAAACAGGTTTCAGTTTCTACAGAGGACTGTTGGAATATAGCAACAAAAATGTTTCTCCAATTAAAAAAAATATTAGTATAGCAGTGACTGGACTTGTCTTCTTTCTCTCTCGCTCTCTCTGGGCGCAATCCTAAAATGAGTTAGGTCGGCATAAACTAAGCCAGCAAAGTTTGGCCAGCACAAGGGCCACCGTAAAGTATGGTTTGGACCACTCTTGGAGTCAGAGAAGCTGGCACACAGACGTGAGCAATCCTCCCTGACTGTGAGAGTAGTTCAGACCCACTTTATGGTGGCCCTTGTGCTGGCCAGACTTTGCTGGTTTAGCTTATGCCAGCCTAACTCCAGTTTAGGATTGCACTTTCAGTATGCTTGACATACAAGCATTCTGAAGAAGCATTCCAAGCAAACTTGAAAACTTCCTTTATTTTAGAGCGCAATCCTAACCTGGAGTTAAGCCGGCATCGGTAGGCCAGTAAAGTTTGGCCAGCAACAAGGGCCACTATGAAGCGGGTTTGGACCACTCTTGGAGTCAGAGAGGCCAGTACATAGTTGTGTGCCATCCTCCCTGACTCCAAGAGTGGTCCAAACCTGCTTTATGGTGGCCCTTGTGCTGGCCAGACTTTGCTGGCTTAATATAACTGTGCCACTCAAACTACAGGTTAGGATTGCGTTCTTAATTGGTGCCAATTAAGCTTCATTGGCTTTTGCATTACATATATTTATGCTGTTCTTACTTTTAAAGTTAATGAAAACACGGGGCAATTTCTTCCGAAATTTTACACATTGCATTTGTTATAGAAAAAGCAAATAGGCTTTCACTGTTCACAATCCCATATATTCCTTCCAAATAGCAAAAGGAATCTAGACTGAGTTTGTGTTGGAGTCGTACTTAATGGAAAAGAGATGCGTCTGGCTTTCTGGATTTTTTTCCCTTCAGTTATCTCACTCTGCTTATCTTGTCTGGAAGGGAAGAGCGAAGAAGTCCTGGAAGAGAAGGCTATTAAAATTAACTAAAGCACCTAACATCTTAAAATTGTTTTCCTGTTAGAAGGGCAGGGGTTGCTAACCAATGACTGCCTGGTTCTCCTTTTAGCTTCAATCCTGTATGATGAAGGAGTTTTTTGTGTTTTGATTGTATAATCATTTAATCCCCCCCCGCATTTATTCTTTCTTTAAAATGGTAGTAGAAGAGGACTCTTAAATATTTGAATTTTAAAGTAATTCAGGTTTATTCTCTTTCTTTTCTGTAGTTGCGTATCTGAAAATTTCTTACAAATTTTATCTTGGAAATTAATTTATTCATTATGTTTAATTTTAGGAAACAGTGCTCTTGCAGAACGTTCTGAAAATGTGCATATTTCAGGAGTGTCAACGGGTAAGTCATTTTTTGGTAATGTTTAAATTTCATGCATGACTTAAATAGTAAATATTGAAAGCCACCTGGTATCTTATGAAGAGATATTTGGCTATAAAAATTATTACTGCCTTTTGCAGCATGTAATAAGGAATGAAGCAACTGGAACATGGAAAAATTTTCATATGATAAATTTGATACCTGCATGCTTGTGAACAGATTATTCCTTTCTAACTGCTTAATTATTTTTCCATACAAACATTGAACTAAGATGTTGGCCTGAGTTGATAATTTCAACAGTGAACTTCTGTGGAATGAAATCTATTGTTGATTAATTTTTCATGAGTAATTATTTAAATATAATAAAGGCACCCATATTACATGTCAGGCAATGTCTGAAACCACTGTCCAGCCAACAGCATGGTTCCTCTAATACAGCGCTTGCCAGCCTGTGGCCCACAGGCCGGATCCAGCATAACGCTGCAGCTTTCCTCAATGTAATATAAGCCTAACTTACCGTTCCACTGTGCTGCTCCCAAGATGCCATCTCAGCAGAGCGACCCACTGGGCAGTCATGTCTGCCTCGAAATCCGGGCACGAGGCCTGCTGGGGCACTGGGCTTCAGTTGTGTCTACCCAGAGTGTCGCTCTGCTGAGATCAGGTGGGCGTCTTTTGAGCAGTGCAGTGGAATAGTAAGTGCCACTCCAGGTTGGCTGTTTCAGGACAAAGCAACTGCGGGTTTGGCGACCGCTGCTCTAATACAGCAAGGAATAATTTGGCACGAAGCTAATGGAGTACAGGCAGTCTTTAAGAATTGTTTTCCACCCTCTTACAAATGTCCAGACCTGCAGCACTTTGCTGTTCACGTTTTGGGGAGGTAGTGGGCGGCAGCTATGCTACATGTGTACAGTCATGCCTCAGTATCCACTGATTCGGTAGCCACAATTTCAGTCATGCACAGATACCATTAAAAACATAGGGGAACATTAAACAAATCTCTTTTTATTTTTGCCTTGTTGCAGCAAAACCACTGGTGTTCCCCTACCTTTAAAAAAGGTGTCCCCAGTATCCACGGTTTCAGGTATCCACGGTGGGGTCTGGAACGGAACCCCACCGGATATGGGGGGCATGCTGTACTGCTAACAGTCACTAAAAATCCTATGTTCTGTAAGAGAGCAAGAAGACTGGTCAGTCAATTTTATAGGCCTTGTATTTAGCTCCTACAAGCAAGACTGGAAGGAAACTGGAGAATAGACTGCTTCTTATTCTCCTCCCTGCAGATGATAACGTGCATTTGAGAGAGCTGTGTTTATTTCATTGCTGAAAAGAAGGCATCTGTTTTGTCAGAATTGTCTTGTGTGCTCCCTGAGGCATCTGGTGGGCCACTATGAGATACAGGAAGCTGGACTAGATGGGCCTTTGACCTGATCCAGCAGGCCTCTTCTTATGTTCTTAATTGCTACCGTCACACTATTACTATACTGAATAGATCGGATAAACCAATCGAAAGGATGCTGCAAATAGCAGATACCTGCATGTCTGTCGTTCTGACTGCTAAGGATAGAATCTGGTTTCAGATAAATAAATATGCTATATAAATCACTGTGTTCAAAATAATATTAAAAAGCTTTGTAATAATAAAATTTATTTTTACAAAGCTTTGTACAGACACATATACACTTACATGGTATGTTGGTGTAAGACTGCTGTCTTCCCTGAATACCCCCAAATGGAATGAGAACTGGTGTAATATATTGGCTAAGAGACTGAGCTGTGAATCCGGATTTCCTTGTTTGAATCTTGTTTCTGCCAAGAATTCACTAGGTGCCCCTAGGCAATCCACTCAGTCTGTTTCCCAGCTGCAATATGTGGAAATAGACACTTACCTGGCAGGCTTTTGTAAGTTTGCATCAAGATAATATATGTAATGGGAAAGGCAGTCAAGATGCTTTACAAATGCTAAGTAGTACTGTTACAGATTGGTGGACATGGTGGCGCTGAGGGTTAAACCGCTGCTGCTGAGCTTGCTGACCGGAAGGTTGGCAGTTCGAAATCGTACAAATGCGAGTAGATAAATAGATACCACTTTGGTCAGAAGGTTATGGTATTCCGTGTGCCTTGGCATATAGTCATGCTGACCATATGACCATGGAAACTTGTCCTCGGGCAAACGCCAGCTCTTCAGCACCGCCCCCTAGAGTCGGTCATGACTAGACCATTCAGTTGTGGGAAAATCTTTACCTTACTGTTACAGAAGGGCAGTTTTTGTTGACTGTGATTGGAGACTCCTCTTGTTGCAGCCTTGCTACTATAATGGTATTACTACACAAGAACAATTTAATCTGCAAAAGTAACACACCAAAACCCAATCAGATTCTCACAGGCGCTATCGTGTTTATATGAATTATCTTAAAAGCACAGCAATAAAGCGCACAGGGTAATAGACATAAGATTTGTAACCAAGTAGTTACTTTTCTTTGAGTAAGCATTCACTGATTAACCTGGTGTTCATTGAAAGTTAATCCTTCAAGGGCGCAATTCAACCCAGCGCCAGAATGGCAAGGCCGGCTGGCCAGCGCCTTATCTAATCCCACGCTGGGTTGGGGGAGGCAGGAGCCTCCCACGGCAAGGGAGCGTGCACTCCCTTACCGTAGGCCCTATGTGCTCCTCAGATCTGTACCCACTAAAGAGCAGGCGCAGATCCGAAGAGACCGCGTGGCCAGAATTGGGGCCGCGTGGCCTCACTGACAGGCTTAGGATGTGGCCGTACAGCCACCTCCCAATCCCGCCCAGGTCCCGCCTCCCCCTTCCCACCAATCTCCGTCCCAATACTCAGTAGAGAATCCCTTGCGTTGTCTGTCTTCAGTAGCGAGTAGTGTCGGCTTCAGAGCTTCAGCACCAATGCGGGGGTGATGCTCGGCGCCAGCACTCCGCCCCTTGCGTCGACGCGATGATGTCACATTGACACGAGGGGCACGCTTGGATTGCGCTGTAAGAAATTGATGGTCATCAGATTACGCACAAAGTGTTTCTTCATGAAGCATATACAGTGACATTTAAAAGTAGCAACAAAAATTCTGTCTCTTGCATCTTAATGGATACAATTTATTTATTTTAAAATAGCTTTACCCCACTGTTTCTCACTCAGAGGAAGGCATCCAAAGTGGCTTACAACCATTTTCATAGTAGAACAGTAGCTGGTTTCAACAAAGCAAAATAAGAGCCCAGTGTAGGGCTGGGGAGGAACTGCAGGGGGACAACCCCAAAAGACAAATGAAACAGGCAGCCCAATCTTATGCAGGGCTGGTGCAGCCCATGACTAAAATTGGGCGGGTTGGAGGATTAATGGGGTAAGGGAATATTTGGTCCCCTCCCCCAATCCATTATACCACTGTTTCTCAAACTCTTTAGCACCAGGACCCAATTTTTAGAATGACAGTCTGTCCAGGACCCACCAGAAGTGATGTCATGGCCAGAAGTGCCGTTATTGTGACGCCAGAGCCTGCTGAGAATTTCCTGAGCATGCTGCAAAAAGTTGGGTTATTTCTCAGCCATTTTCCAATAGCAAAATGAATCGGGGTGGGGGGGGAACCTATTTACAACCTTAAGACAAGCAAAACCACCAGACAGCTCTCCCGCTTTCCAGCATCCCATCTGCTCATATTTTCAATATGGCTGCTCTAGGTGCTTCCCGACCCACAGTTTGGGAACCACTGCATTATAACCCTACCCTGCCTTCCTCCTGCCCCGTGCCACACACAATTACCAGAAACTGTGTATAAGTTAAAGAAAATAAAGCAATTAACTTGGCAAAACTTTTGCAAAAAAATTTTTTTTTTACATTCAGTTTTTCCCTGACACCTTCTGTATACCAGGGTGAGGTAGGGGCGTGGATGGTGCTGGTAGATTCACCTGTTCATATGATGTGTTACAGAATTCTGTGGCATAAATGCCCAGTCCTGCTGTTCTTGAGGCAAACACCTTTAATGTTTCTCTTTGAATCTTTAAAGAGGACTTCATGAATTTTTGAGGGTTGAACATCCTGTACCGTCAGTCAGCATTTACATTTCCTCTTGATGAAACTCTTCCTTTTTGTCCTCTCTGAAACACTTATCTGTTCTCTTTCCCATAACATGAATCCCAAGTAAGTGATTGTTTGAGTACAGTATATTTCGAAAAATGAAAGTAGAGTCTCAAACAGTAATGGTGTAAGAGCACCACCTAATGGGTGGTTAAACAAAAACAATAAATCTTCTGTCAAAGCAAACCACCCCTACTGAATTGATGAAAAGTTCTGTTTAGATTTGAGTCTTTCATTTTCCATTTCTGTAATTAGTGTGCGTTTAAAGATTCTAAACCTTTTTTTTACTTCAAGGATGAGCTGTTTCAGTTACTAACTGAAAAACGGTAGAGATTTTTTTTATATCCTTTTTCTGCAGCCTCTTCCCTTTTACATTCATTTTTTTCTGCATTGGTTTACTTCAGTTTATGACAACAATGTGTACAGTTGTGTGGAAAAATTACATGTCTTGTCATGTGTACATGTGTTTGGAAGCTGCTGAGGGTGTGTACATTTTGTTAACATACAAAGACTAATTTCACTTGTTTTATTTTTTTGGTCTTTATAGTGCAGCTATGCAAAATCTATTCTAACTCAGAGCACAATCCTAACCTAGAGTTATGTCGGCACAGCTTGGCCAGCAAAGTTTGGCCGGCACAAGAGCCACCGTAACACGAGTTTGGACCGCTCTCGGAGTCAGGGAGGATGGCGCTTGTCTGTGTGCTGGCCTCTCTGACTCTGAGAGTGGTCCAAACATACTTTATTGTGTCCCTTGTGCCAGCCAAGCTTTGCTGGCCTAACTGTGCCGGCCTAACTCCAGGTTAGGACTGCACCTTTGGAATACAAGAATGAATCACTCATGAATCTGAATACTGTGCTTCGCTAGTGTTACTCAACCATCAGTTATTCAAGCACTTGTGCATCTGATTTTGAGCCTATGGAAACACTGTAGCAATGACCCAGTGGCTCTGAATGGCTTTTATTTTTTGCTAAGCATTTCAGTTATAGGCTACAATGGTATCATCTTCATTTGGATAAAATCATACCATAATAAATTATGTAATACTGCACTAAAGGATTGTTAACCTGCAGAAATAAATAACGGCATTCATTTTCATACTTTTCAGCTTGTGGAGATATCCCAGAACAAATCAGAGATCCGAGTGGGATCATCACTAGCCCAGGCTGGCCTCTTGAATATCCTGCTAGAATTAACTGTAGCTGGTATATCCGAGCAAACCAAGGGGAAATTATCACCATAAGGTAAAATAGATTAATTTGGGTTCAGTAGCTGCATGTATATTGGAGAGAATGTAAATAATGCATAAATGACTTGCTCTATACGTGTCTCAACTTCGAAGTTTTAATCAATCAATCAGACAACAGAATTTATATACCGCTTTTCAACACAAAGTTCACAAAGTGGTTTACAGGCAAATAATAATAAACAGCTCCCTATCCCAAAAGGGCTCACAATCTAAAATAAAATAAATGCAGAACACCACCAGCAACAGCCACTATAAAAGTGTGCTGGGGTGAAGAGGGACAGATACTATCCCCCTACTAAATGTAAGAGAAACATTACTTGAAAAAGTTGTATGGTTGGAACCAAAGGTGCCATTCCGCATTTGGGAAGTGTCTTCATGGAAGGGCTGTTTTGCACTGGGCACTAGACGACTGTGTAAGAAATATTGTCGTAAATCTTGCACAAGTAGAAGCATGAGAACTACTATATAATAGACCAGCATGCCTACAAAACAGTGCTTGCTGGAACAGATCAAAAGTCTTGTTAAGCACTCTGTTTCCTACAGAGGCTACCCTCATGCCTCTGGGAAGCTCTTAAGCAGGACATTAAGTCAGTAGCCTGACTTTTTTTCAGATCTGTTGGGGAAAGGATAATATCTAATCCTATCCAACTTTACAGCTCTGATGCAGCTGAACCAACAGGGTGTGCATTACATCCTGTAGTGGTGGTGGGGAGTCATCGAGGCCTCCTCAAGGCAAAGAAACATATGTTCCCTAGGGGTTGCATTGCAGTTGCCCTGGTGCTGGAATGTTGGATAGGACAGGGGCCTGATAGGATCAGCTCTTCTGATGGTCTCTATACAGTATATATGATAATTTATTGAGAGCACAATCCTAACCTGGAGTTAAGCCAGCATAGTTAGACCAGCAAAGTTTGGCCAGCACAAGGGCCACTGTAAAGTATGCTTAGACCACTCTTTCAGAGAGGCCAGGACACAAACGTGTGCCATCCTCTCTGATTCCAAGAGTGGTCCAAACATACTTTACATCTCTTGTGCCAGCCAAACTTTGCCGGTCTAACTGTGCCAGCCTAACTCCAAGTTAGAATTGTGCCCTAAATGAGGTTAATTTTTACCACCACCACCCCCAAGAAAAGATACAAGATGACTTTTTTGTCTTTTATAGTTTTCAGGATTTTGACATTCAAGGATCACGAAGATGCAATTCAGATTGGCTAACAATAGGAGCCTACAAAAACGTGGAAGGTTACAGAGCATGTGGGTCTTCTATTCCATCTCCATACATCTCTTCACAGGATCATGTTTGGATCAGATTTCATTCGGATGATAGTATATCGCGGAAAGGCTTCAGATTAACTTACTTTGTGGGTAAGCTCCAGACAAATAAATGTTGCAGTTTTCTCTACATTTTTTTGGAACAGTCTTTTCATCTTGTTCACTTGAAATGATTATGCATCAATCATGATGGCAGTGGATATGAGCCATGTTCCTCATTCAGCTACTGGCCTAGTAAAGGGAAAGTGGGAAGGGCTTCATGCATGTTAACCTCTAGAGTTACTCCCCTTGTTCAGCCTTCTCCCGGGAAAAGAAGCTTTGCTTCTCTTTTTTCCTGACAATCATATCTATACTATGCAAACTATTTAAAGTGCTATTTGCTAGCTGTGATTTTATTTATTTATTTGATTTATATACCACTTTTCTAAAATCCAAAGTGGTTTACAGAAGCGGTTTTCGTTACATTGGTGAGCAAAAGCATATGGTGTTACCATGCTGCACTATGATGATCAGAGAGTGCTAAACATAGGAAACCATGTTTATTTCTTCAATGTGTGCATTTTTAGGGAAGCCTGCTGAGCCAAGCTGTGACTGTAACCAGTTCCACTGTGGTAATGGGAAATGTATCCCAGAGTCCTGGAAGTGTAATAACATGGATGAATGTGGAGACAACTCTGATGAAGAAATCTGTGCCAAAGTTAACCCTCCGACTGCGGCTTTCTTCCAGCCGTGCGCATACAACCAGTTCCAGTGTCTGTCTCGCTTCAATGTGTACACCTGCATTCCAGAATCCGCAAAATGTGATGGCAACCTTGACTGTCTTGACTTGGGGGACGAAATAGACTGTGGTGTGCCAACATGTGGGCAGTTGCTAAAATATTTTTATGGTACTTTCAATTCTCCCAATTATCCAGACTTTTACCCTCCAGGGAGCAACTGCACTTGGCTGATAGACACTGGGGATCATCGCAAAGTTATTTTGCGCTTCACTGACTTTAAACTTGATGGTACTGGTTATGGGGACTACGTCAAAATATACGATGGGTTAGAGGAGAATCCACGCAAGCTGTTGCGAGTGCTGACTGCTTTCGACTCTCATGCCCCTCTTACCGTTGTTTCCTCTTCTGGTCAAATCAGAGTGCATTTCTGTGCCGACAAAGTGAATGCTGCAAGAGGATTCAATGCTACCTATCAAGTAGACGGCTTCTGTCTGCCGTGGGAAATCCCATGTGGTGGAAACTGGGGCTGCTACACGGAGCAGCAGCGCTGTGATGGCGATTGGCAGTGTCCTAATGGACGGGATGAAACCAACTGCAGTATGTGCCAAAAAGAAGAATTTCCCTGCTCTCGGAACGGTGCCTGCTACCCCCGCTCTGACCGCTGCAACTACCAGAATCACTGCCCCAATGGCTCAGACGAAAAGAATTGCTTTTTTTGCCAGCCAGGAAACTTCCACTGCAAAAATAATCGATGTGTCTTTGAAAGCTGGGTTTGTGATTCTCAAGATGATTGCGGTGACGGCAGCGATGAAGAGAATTGCCCGGTGATTGTGCCCACTAGAGTGATAACTGCTGCTGTCATTGGGAGCCTTATTTGTGGACTGCTCCTTGTCATTGCGTTGGGATGCACTTGTAAGCTGTATTCTTTGAGAATGTTTGAGCGAAGGTAAGCATCTACATGGTGGTGTTTTGGTCTAAGCCAGCATTTTTCAGTGTTTGTCCCTTGCCGTACTACTTCACATGGTCCACCTGTTGGAAGTACCACCAGAAGTCATTGGTGATGCCAATCACCAGTTACTTCTGGATTGAGAGGCCAGTGGTAACATCACAAGCACCAGTAAGAGGCTCAGGTAGGCTATGAAGACTTTTTCATGGGTGCAAAAAGTGCACACTGGAGATCTGTCCGCCAAACTGTCCTACCCCTTCTTGTTGCATTGCTGATCTCATTGCCAGGTGGCGGGGGTCTGGGGGTCCCATGCATACCACTAGACACCCCCTCAAGTACCACCCGTGATACAAGTACCACTGATTGAGAAACACTGGTCTAAGCTGTTACTTCATTGTTTCTCATTTCCTTACTGAACACTGGAGTCCAAATATGATAGGAGGTAATGTTGTATTGATGAATTCTACAAATTTTCTTTCCTAGTTAGAAAAAACTGTGTTGCTGTGCTATTCCCATGAAATGGCCAGAGCCTGAATTTCCCACACAGGTTGTAACTCTGTTGATAGGTAGGGTTACCAGATACAAACTGGGACAGAGCACCTGTACCTTTAACCAGTGTATAGAAGAGGAAATTTGGGCAGGTGCAGCTCATCATGGAAGAGTTTCAAAAGCTGCACCTGCCAAAATTCCCTCTTCTATACAATGGTTAAAGGTACAGGCGCTCTGTCCCAGTTTGTATCTGATAACGCTTGTCTACTCTTGGCTGAAGATAATTTAGTGTCCACCACACAAGTAACAACATTGTATAAATATCTGTGGGTGTCAGTCAATGATCTTGCTACACTAGCCAACAACTAAAGTCTCTGCCCATGCCTAGTAAAGCCAAACACAGTGGGAAGACCTGCACGAATCTATAGCAGGTTATGGTAGTTCCTTGTGCAAATTTGCTGCACTTCCATGAGTGAAAAAGTTAATTCTATCCTTAAATGTGCTTTGCATCCTGACTATTGTAGCTTAATGTGCTAGATCTCTTTTTTATATGATTATCTTATTTAAATAATATAATCATACAGAAATATGACTATGATAGGTGTGTGTCTGTGTGTGTATATAAAAGTAAATAAAAGGTCAGGACCCAGAGAGCCTCTTATATGATGGAAGGTACCTATACTTGAACAAAGACAATCTCTGAATTCTGTTAGTCCCACTCTGTAGCAGCAGGATTTGTCCACCTATGCATACCACATAGTTGGAGGCTTTTAAAAAAGGTGTAATTTACTTTATGCAGAAGTAAGCCCATTGTCGGGAGGAAAGCTATGGCGAACCTATACAACTTAATAAAAAGCCGAGACATCACCCTGCCAACAAAGGTTCGCATAGTCAAAGCGATGGTTTTCCCAGTAGCAATGTATGGATGTGAGAGCTGGACCATAAGAAAGGCAGAGCGCCAAAGAATAGAAGCTTTTGAATTATGGTGTTGGAGAAGACTCTTGAGAGTCCCCTGGATTGCAAGGAGATCCAATCGGTCAATCCTCCAGGAAGTCAAGCCTGATTGCTCCCTAGAAGGACAAATCCTGAAGCTAAAGCTCAAATACTTTGGCCACCTCATGAGAAGAGAGTTCTAAAGAGTCCTTTTCTAAAAAGAGTCTTTTATAAAAAGACCCTCATGCTGGGAAAGATGGAAGGCAAAAGGAGAAGGATGAGATGGTTAGACAGTGTCACCAAAGCGATGAACATGAAATGGGGCGAACTCCGGAAGCTAGTGGAGGACAGGGAGGCCTGGCATGCTGTGGTCCATGGGGTCGTGAGGAGTCGGACACAACTTAGCGACTGAACAACAACAAAGCCCATTGTACTGACTAAGACTTACAGCCCAATCCTATACTGCACTAGAACAGGCAGGCCTGCACTGGAGGCAACTGGAGTGCACATCAGGGTAAGGGGATAATTTTGTGTTGCTTCACATACTATCATTTTAAGTTATTTTAATTTTTTTTCTTTGTACTTTGAAAAAGATCATTTGAGACTCAGTTGTCCAGGGTTGAGGCTGAGCTGTTAAGAAGAGAAGCACCTCCTTCTTATGGGCAGCTGATTGCTCAGGGCTTAATTCCGCCGGTGGAAGACTTCCCTGTTTGTTCACCAAATCAAGTAAGAGCTTTCATATTGTCTGATATAGACTTATAGAGTCAGACCTTATCAGTGAGCTAATTTTACTCGTTGCCACAGGAGCACTCTCCATTTAAACCATATCTGACAGACACATCAGCTCACTCTCAACAGCTCCAGCGTAGAATATTCTCTAGCTTTACAAGGAATTTTTCTGTTCCAGTTATTTTTTCCAGTATTTTAAAAAAGCAGTTGTGTTGTATATGCATGCAGTTCTTGGGTCTAGTAGTTCATGCACTTGTGGCCCATGTGACTTCTAATTTAGGGTGATATCCTAACCTGAAATTAGGCCAGCAAAGTTTGGCTGGCGCAAGGGACATCATAAAGTACCGTATTTCCCCAAGTATAAGGCGCACCAAAGTATAAGACTCACCTTAATTTTGGGGCCAGAAATTTGAAAAACTTCTGCCCGGCACACCCCTTGAATAAGACGCACCCAATTTTTAGCCCCCGGTTTTTTGGGAAAAAGATGCGTCTTATACTTGGGGAAATACGGTATGTTTGGACCACTCTTGAAGTCAGAGAGGCCAGCACAGAGACATACACCATCCTCCCTGACTCCAAGTGTGGTCCAAATACACTTTATGGTGGCCCTTGGGCCAGCCAAACTTTGCTGACCTAACTGTGCCGGCCTAACTCCAGATTAGGATTGCATCCTTAATTTCTTCATATATCATGTCTTTCAAGATATGCATTGTTCTCTTGCACAAAAAAATGGTACTGCACAATTACTTGGAGACAGAGTTTACTGCTTTCTTGGGTAGAATGCAACTGCCCATTTGTTAACAGGAATAAGTTTCTGTGAAGACATAAACCTCCTTCTATAACAACTATGTTGGTCATTGGTCTGTTTGGGGGACTGGTTAAGGAGCTCTGTTTGACCTTTAATGCGTTAAATGGTCAGGATCACTCTGAGAACCATTGCAACTAAACGTTAGTTTACAAATATTGTAAATAAATATTTAGCTATTTAGGAAACAATATTTGCCTTAAAATTAGCTTGGGTGGTTTGCTTCTGCAATGGTGTTTAAGTCACCTGCTTTTTAACTATGTATCAGATAAACTGTATCAGATAAGCTGGTGTATCTCATCATGGGAAGGTTTCAAAAGTTGCACCTGCCAAAATTCCCTCTTCTGTACTATGGTTAAAGGTATAGGCACTCTGTCCCAGTTTGTATCTGGTAACCTTATTATGCAGACCTGCTGTTTTAGAAAAGAAACCCCAAGGTCCCTTGAGCATGCAAAACTAGCCGTAACACCCAGCCTTTATGCGATACCATCAGTATGTGTAACAGCTCTCAATCTATTCTATACTGTGTTACATTTCACCACCACATGGTGGTGCTTAACAATTTTGCTATGTACAACTTCTTAGTTCATACCATTATTTGATAGTCAATACTATATACTCATTTATATACTTTTACTATATTTATATACTTCTATACTATTTCTGTACTATTCAGAAATACATTTCTATTACCATACTATTTGATACTCAGTACTATAAAGCAAAGACTGATTTTTTTTTCTGTTTGTCAGTTCAGACAAAATGTATAGCAGTTCTCTGTAAACAAGCAAGACCTATAGGAAATATCTAGCTCTTTGTGATCATAATCTTATCATGCATGAGGCTGCATCCCATACAAAGTAATTGTATTGCCAGTGGAACAAAAATGCATCCCCATTAAAAGCTCATTTATTTCTTTGAAAAATAGGAGATGTTGCTCTGTCTTACATTAAATTGTGCAATTCCTAAGAAGCCACTTAGTCAGATACCCAGGATCACTGGAAAAGCAGGCTAATTATTTGGCAGGGTGTAAGTAGGCATCCTTGAAAAACATTGTAATGAGGGACTAGATTTCACATTTGTAGTACACACACATATTATGCATGATTTTGCTTTAAAGTATATTAAATACAGTATTCAGATAATTGAGTTACATGAATATAAAGGCATGATTCAGAGCGCAATCCTAAGCTAGAGTTAGGCCGGCACAGGTAGGCCAGCAAAGTTTGGCTGGCACAAGGTCCACCCTAAAGCGTGTTTGGACCATTCTTAGTGTCAGGGAAGATGGCTCATGTCTGTGTACTGACCTCTCTGACTCCGAGAGTGGTCCAAACATACTTTATGGTGTCCCTTGTGCTGGCCAAACTTTGCTGGCTTAGCTTATGCTGGCCTAATTCAGTTTAGGCTTGCGCCCTCAAGAACAATACAAAATAACATGACCACCATTGGTAGCAAATGAGACAAGTTTATTTTGATTGAAGTCCCATTTAATTCCAATGGTTCACTGAGGTTGTATCCTATGTGTATATAAAGAAATGCCATCATTTTGATGAAATAAAATGCAAGTGATTTCTACATTCTTCCTAGGGTTCCCCCCCCCCCAGGATAGCATTTGACATGTCTGTGTATTATTATTATTATTATTATTATTATTATTATTATTATTATTATTTTATTATTATTATTTGCAGGCTTCGGTTTTAGAAAATTTGAGATTAGCTGTCCGTTCTCAACTTGGATTTACTTCCATTCGACTTCCAATTGCTGGCCGGTCGAGTAATATTTGGAACCGCATCTTTAATTTTGCAAGATCTCGTCATTCTGGATCTTTGGCATTGGTTTCATCTGACGGGGATGATCTTGCCAGCCAGAATACAAACAGAGAAAGTGAAAGGAATGGCTCTCACCGAAGTCTCTTTTCAGTGGAATCTGATGATACAGACACAGAAACTGAACGGAGGGATACCGTAGGCGCAGTTGGTGGAGTTGCTGCTACTTTGCCTCAGAAGGTGCCGCCTGCAACAGCGGTGGAAGCAACTGTAGTCTGTGGAACGTCTTCAGTTCAGAATACCAGTGGTAGTACAGATAATGGAAGAGAAGCCGCAAACACAGAACCGCCAAGTTCCAGTCCGGGACGCCACCAGTTCTCTAGTGCACTAAGTCGTATGACTCAAGGGTTGCGTTGGGTACGCTTCACTTTAGGGAGATCAAGTCCAGTAAGCCAGAACCAAAGTCCTTTGAGACAGCTTGATAATGGGGTGGGTGGAGGAAGAGATGAAGACGATGATGTTGAGATGCTAATCCCAGTTTCTGATGCAGCCTCAGACTTTGATGGGAATGACTGTTCAAGACCTCTACTTGATCTCACCTCAGACCAAGGGCAAGGACTTAGACAGCCTTACAGTGCCCCGCATAACGGAGGACGGTCCTGTACTCGAGATGGCCCTTGTGAGCGCTGCGGGATAGTGCATACTGCCCAGATACCTGACACTTGCTTAGAAGCAACACTGAAAAATGAAACTAGTGACGACGAGGCTTTGCTACTTTGTTAAGTATGAATTGAGCGGGTGGGAATGTATGCAAGTTGGAGCAATACTGGTGATTGTTTTGTACTTCATAAATAAGGGAGGCAGACACCTAGTTTTTCGTTTCAAAAGGAATCCAGGGCAAATCATGTGACCCAAACATTTTACTGTGCATGACTGAATGAATCTTTGTCATATGGGCAACCAATGATTTTCAGCGTCAGCCGGCATCATGACCCATCTGTGTTGCAACTTGGTAATTCTTTAGAGGTCATTTTAGGGCTTTCCCCACAACTACTTTTCCTCCCGGTAGTATTAAAGCCTGTGCACAGAAGCCGCTGCAGGCAGGATATCTTTGTAATGTGTTAAGAGCATGAGCAACAGATGAGCTATGTGGAGCTCAGCAATATTGAAATTGTCTGCCATTTGCATTTTGAACATTGTGGAGGCTTATACATCTGCAGTCAATTCCCTGCACACACTTTAAGATTAAAGCAGGTTAAAGTGAACCTGGGAGGAAGCCCTCAATTTTAGAAACTTGGCTGCTCAACCCCTTTTGGCTGCCTGCCACTCCCTCCAAGTTGACAGGCTAGTTTGTACAGAATATTTATTTCTTTTTTAAATAAAATCCAGTGTACTATTGCCAATATAATTTTAACTGAATATACTAAATGCTGATTACTGCTAAAAGTATTTTTTTTTTCCTTTTGTGGTTT
This sequence comes from Lerista edwardsae, assembly GCA_029204185.1. Lineage (NCBI taxonomy): Eukaryota > Metazoa > Chordata > Lepidosauria > Squamata > Scincidae > Lerista > Lerista edwardsae. Next base: position 429,259 of record JAJKFI010000024.1, on the reverse strand, counting down.
ATATTTTGTCTAATTACTGAATCTCATCATGGTGAACTTTTTCAGAGGGAGGAGAGACTTTCTCCAATACACTTATATATATTTTCTTTTACAAGTTCAAACAGCAGTTAACTTAGATAAACTAATGGCAAAAAAAAAATCTTTTGTAGCTTTTATAACATTGACTTTAATAAGTTGGTCTAGTATGGTACAACCAAATAAGGTGTAAAAATTCCAAGTAATTTTTCCATCTATCTTTGAAGATAGATATCTGCAGTAGATAAAATATGCATTTAATTCTTGTATATAATGTGTTTTTTAAAGCTGAAATCGGTACATACAATTCTATGTTCCAGCTGATAGCTCTTTTCCCTAATAGGGTTTAAATGTGTTTCATTTAAAGGGATTTGCACTAAAATTATATTAAGGTCTCTAAAGAGCTTAGTGCACAAGCACTATCACTTTAAGTACTTTCATACATATATATATATTTCCATGACTCTGTTCTTGTGTTCATGCTTCCTTCAGCTGTTAGTTTTTGCAACTGAATTTGCTTTACTAACTTCCTATTTATTCATTGTATTTAAAAGCTGGTTTACCTGGCATAATTTCATGCATTTAAAAAAATGCATTTGCGGTATATTTCAAGTTTTTTTATTTTTGTTACATTGCTGGTGCAAAACACATGAGGGGTGGGGAGTGTTCATAGTTTAAAATTTTGTGACCAGCTGGTGGTGGTTGTTACTTCTAGGTGATATTAAAAAAAAATCCATCTTTTGAAAAGGTAAAAATTGTCAATTGCTGTTCTATTTATTCTTTGCCAGTCTGAGTAGGTTTAATGATTTAGTATTACAGTATATTTGTGTGTGACTGTATGCTATTTATTAAATTTTACATACTTTGCTGAATGTCATTTTAAAGCATGTTCAAAGTCTTGTGAATTTCTTGTCGTGTTTATGCTATCAGAAAAGCTGACCTTGTTTTAAGATGTATCAAATTAAACAAATTATTATGTATTGAGGCCCTTTTTAAAGAGAAATCTGACATTTGTTTTCTATTTTTGTGTTTTTAAAGAGACACAAGTAGAAAACATGGTGTAAAATCAGACTGAAGATGATACATCGCGCATAGGCAAGTTGAAAATGTGGGATATTATTTTGTTACTGCGAAGTTATAGGCATGTTTATGGAACATGGTACGGAGCTCCACTATAAGGAGCAAAATAAGGAAATACTGCACAGATAATAGGGTTGTGCAAATTCTTTTTAAGATGGTGAATTTATGGCCTGGTGATCTAAAATAGTAGGCCACAGGAACTGCCCTGGCCTATAAATATGACCTGGATATAAATATGGACAGTTTCATTTGGTTCTTATTCCTAGAGGTTCAGTCAGCCTATGGAGGGAAAGTGAGATACATTCATTGGTTCTGCTCCTCCACGTATTCAACAGAGGGCAAGAATGAGTCTTTGTAGAGGCTGAGGCAGGGCCATTGGATATATGGGAATCAGCTGCAGAGCCGGAGCAGACACTAATTGCGACTGGGGCAGGGCAGTGACGAAAGATGTCACCACGCCCTCCGCACAGCCTCGCCACGCCCCCTGCTTCCAGGATAGTTCCATTTCAGAGCGTGACAAAGGCAATGGTGGGTGGGAGGGTCCAGCTTCACACCACTTTCTTCTGCAGTGCACCCAGCTCCCTGCCCGGTGCCCACGGCAGGTGCTACACCATGCCCTCTGGTCAGCTGCTGTGACTCTGCCTTCAGCATTGCCATTGGAGACTTTCCTAATGTGGGCTTTGCAATCACATATAGAACAATGTTTGCTTTGAACACAGAAATCTGCAGTCTTCTGAAGAGAAAGGAAAACCACCCAAGAGCCAGGTAGCCATTTAATTCTTCCGGTTCTGTGGTCGAGCTAGTAATTTCTATGTTGAACAAAACATAAACCATTTTGTCCACAACTAACTGACAAAAGTAAGAACATAAGAAGAGCCCTGTTGAATCAGGCCAAAGGCCCATCTAGTCCAGCTTCCTGTATCTCATAGCGGCCCACCAGGTACCCCAGGGAGGCATGTGACAACAAGATGTTTGCATCCTGTTACCACTCCCTTGCACCCGGTACTCTGAAGTACCCCACCACCTTTGTAAGGAGGTTGCACACTCCATCATGGCCTATAGCCCACGATGGACCTTTCCTCCAGAAAGCCATCCAATCCCCTCTCAAAGGCATCAAGACCAGATGCCATCACCACCTCCTGTGGCAAAGAGTTCCACAGATTACTGCTGCAAAGTACTTTGCAGGCAAATATAAAATTTGATTTACTAAGGTAGTAACAATTCCTTAGAAGGAAAGAAGAAATAATATGCGCTAAGTCCCCAAAATATATATTGGTTTTGTTCCAGAGGTTTTTCTGGAACTCAGAACGTACGGAGGTTGATGAAACAGCCGACTCGTGCCAGCCCAGTGATATCGTTTCTGTGCAAAAAAGCACCACAGTGGATGGACTGCATCTACATGAGCCAACCAGACCATAGAGACCCAGAGGGCAATCCTAACTTGGGATTAGGCCAGCCAAATTTGGCTGGCCCAAGGGACACAGTAAAGCACATTTGGACCACTCTCGGAGTCAGAGGATGGTGCATATCTGTATTCTGGCCTCTCTGACTCTAGGAGTGTCCAAATCTACTGTGTCCCTTATGCCAGCCAAACTTTGCTGGCTTAACTGTGCCGGCTTAACTCCAGGTTAGGATTGCGCCCCCAGTATGATTACAGTCCTGAACACTGCAGTACAGTTTTTGAAATATCCTGCAGGGGGTGATTTTTGATATGAGTTGTGTGTCAATTTTCTGATTAATTTCCCTGTTTCAAGGCCCTTATTAATGCCACAGTTCAACCAGACTCATCATTATATCAGTTTTAAACAGGTTTAAGTTACTGTTCGGAGAGCTCTGGAATCCTTAACTTCCATGATTCTCAAGGGGAAAAGCAACTAACTGACCTATCTCCATAAATATACATGTTTGGGGTTTTTGGGGGGATGGTGGAGAATACTCACAGCCCAGCACAGAAATCATAATTTAAAATCACTGCAATATAAATCAGTGAAGCCACCTTGTGTGAGTGGCAGCCCAATCCTAACCTGCATTGGTGCAGGTAGGTTGGCAGGCCTGCGCTGCATCCTAACACAGGCTGGGAGGCAGATGGAGCTCACCATGGGGCAGGGGCATGTTTTTCCCTTACCCCCGGGAAAGCCCCAGCCAGCCGGTGGGACTGCACAGATCTGTGCCAGTGAAATCGCTGGTGCAAGTCAGAGTGGCCCAAATCAGGGCTGGCCAGCCCAGGGACAGGGGTTAGAATCCAGCCTAATGGCCAGATCCTGACTCAACCCCTTCCCTGGGCCTGCCTGCCCATGTGGCTGCCCTCTCCCACCCATTCCACCTCCCTCCTCCCTCCCTCCCAATCGCTTGTGCTTGCCAAACTCAGTCAATGCAGGAACCATTTACCTGTGCAGCTGCAGAGCATGGCTAGGTTGGCGTGAGTCCCCACACTGACCCAGTGCCCCTTGCACTGTTGTGGATGTGCCTTATGGCACATTTGCTAGAGCCCTGAGCCGACACACACCATATGTGTTTGCCCAGCTGCTGGGCAGAATTGCTCCTTAATGCAGATGCGTTCACTTTAACTTATTACCATTTGAACAGACTGACCTTGAGAAAGTGTTTCTAGCATCCCAGCAAAGCAAAAAGTGCAAGGGAATTTTTTTTTCAAAGGGGCAAATGCCCAGGTCTGGTTTCCTGCTTTCTGCAATTAATTGGATTATTAGAGGCTTTAGCATCTTCCACTTGGATCCTGTAGTCCAGACCCTGCCTTAAATTGGATCAGATTGGATAAGCCCAACTCACAGCCTAATCCATCCTCTGGGGGTTGTGACAAGGAAAGAATTCTGTATACACCGCCCTGAGATTGTTGGGAGGAAGCTCTGGATACAAACTAATATACTGGATCTTAGATACCTAAATGTGAGTGACTATTTGTGACAGTCACGTTTAGGAAGCACCATGATGAGCCTGAGGAGATCCCCCATCTCATGTTATCAAGTGATTCTAATAGTCTGGTTTTTTTTCTTTTGCATTCAGTTTGAAGGCTGTAGAACAGAATGCAGGCAGTATTTTCAAAGCATGCTCTTTAGGGACTTAAGGGCAGCCGCACTGTTTACATTTCCATGTTTTTCAATGGAGAGAATCCAGGTTAGCATGCCAACATTTTGCAACAGGTCTCATGTGCCTTTTACACCTGTGCATTAGGCAACAGTCATTGGATGGTGTGGGAAATGCTTGGTAAGTATACCTTACCACTGTTACAGCGCACCCCAACAGCCACCTGATATGTACATGGCAGTGGCCAGGGCCAGCCTTAAGCCAATGTGACCAATGTCGTCACATTGGGCCCCGCACTCTGGGAAGCCCTGCGCCAGCACAGCAATCATATTATCTGCTGCTGCAGCTGGGATCCCATGGGCTGTAAGTCAGTGGGGTGAGCAAAGCAGGCTTATTTTGGGCCCTCCTACCTGTCCCTGCCTCCAAACTGCCCAAAATGGGCTTCCTAGAAGCAGTTGGCGGTGACGTCATCATGTTACCACCAACTATTTCCAGGTGCCATGTGTAGCACCACAAAGACTTTTCTTGGTGAGTGGGGCCCCACAGGAAGGGTTGGGGCTCCCACATGAATGCCCCATATTGGGCCCTACCACTCCTGGAGCCAGCCCTGGCGGTGGCAACAGAATTCACCTTCCAAGTACTCTAAGTAAATCCTGTTTATCTCAATGGGACTGTTATCATGAACAGGCTGGAGCTGTGCAGTCACCCATCCCATTTCTGATGCACTTCAAACAATATTTTAAAAGGATGCTAAACTGAGCAAGGAAGGCAGTGAGATTCTCTCTGGAAGTGGAAACCAATTGTGGTCGTCCACTACAGTTCTTTGCCGTTGAGATCCCTCTCGCTGGCTTATGGACGATCCTAAATTTAGATTCTTGTTTTTATCTACACTATTACTGCTCAAATTTTGAAGGGAAGAGACCACCAGGTAAAGAGAGCGCATTTCAAGACTGCAGCTCTATCAACACGTACATGTTGCATTAATGGGGATCTGGTACATTCTGAAATCTGAAGAGTAGTTTGAGTAGTTTGGAGTAGTGGAGTAGTTTGAATGCAGTTGTAGTTACTGCTATAGCTTTTTGCGGGGGGGGGGGGTAGTGGCTTTCCGAAAGGGGAGCAAAATGCTAAGTGGGTGGGCCCACGGCCGCGAATGGCTGTGAAGAAGGAGGGGAGGGGCCGCTTTAACCCAGGAGCTCAGGCGCCTGCAAAACTTAGCATTTTGCCCCCTTCTAGGAACGCCGGGCGGGGGGACAATGTAGTGAGTGTAATCCTAAGCATGTCTATTCAAACCTAAGATCCGAGGCTGGCACCATTATATTAATAGTTTCATCGCTCTCGGAATCCACCAGCGCTGGTGTAAAAGCCGTTTGAAAACTGAGCTTGTGCGATCCTGCAATATTTTTCTGCAACTGTATATATTGAATTTTAAATTATTTTCTAAACCCCGTCAGGGAGCCGTCCCTTGAAGGGGAATGAGAGAACTGAACTCCTACCCGCCAAGGCAGCAGTGGATTTCAGCACAAAAGAGTTCCGAGGAATTTGTCGGCCAGAGTGAGCGCTACTGTAAAGTGGACAATTCGCTTAAACTTTTCCAACCTTGTATTCGACTTCCTCTTAGAATAACAACGCCTTAATAACTTCTGTTAGAAAAAGAAAAAAACCGCACACAGTTCGGGGCAGGGCAAGGGACCGATTTAAGTACTGCACTCCCCCAAGTGCAGGGGAGGGAAGGGTTAAGTGCTAAACCGGGGGGGCGGGGCGTTCCACATGATTGCAGGCGCCAGTGTAGCGTCACGGGGAGGGAACCTTTAAAGGTGGCGCCGTCCTGCAAACTCGAGGCTGCCCTCCTAGAAAGTGTTTCGAGGAACTTTCGGACCGGGGCGGGCAAGAGCGAAACGCCATGCAGAAGATTCTGATCAAAGGCGGGCGGGTCGTGAATGACGACCGCTCCCAAGTGGCGGATGTGTACGTGGAGGAGGGGGTCGTGCGGGGGGTGGGAGCGCACCTGCTGCCGGCACCCGCCGACGACCTCCTGGTGATCGATGCCCGCAACATGTTGGTGCTGCCCGGAGGGATCGACACTCACACGCACTTTCAGTTCCCCTTCATGGGAACCCGGTCGAAAGATGACTTCTTCCAAGGAACGAAGGTAAACCTGGTTCTGTCAGCCTTTCACCCCACGGAGGGCGCCCCCGAGATGCTGGTAACAAGCCCGGAGGGACGCGCCCTGTCGGTGTCGAAGCAAAACGGGGCGCCCCAGAATCCCATTTTCTACCAACGATGCGCTGAAGATCGCATCTCTACCGATGTTGCTCCAACGCATCGTTGGTAGAAAATGGTGTTTCAAGGTAGCCGTTTCTACGAGCTCGACGGCTCCCTCGAAAGTCACTACGTAACATTCCCCCTTCCCCACCCACCCCACCCCCAAAACGTCCTGTGAATTTCCAGCCCTTTCTAGACTGTTGAGACCCCAGAAATACTGTTGCGGTCTGCAGAGGCTGCAGGATCGCCTGTCTGCTGCCCCTTTGGGAGGGGGTCCGTGTAGAGACCACACTGCTACTACCTCACCCAGTCACAGTTATGCTAAAATCCTGGATTTTCCATGTTTTATAAAGGTAAAGGTTTCCCACGACCGAATGGTCTAGTCATGACCGACTGTAGGGGGTGGTGCTCATCTCCGTTTCTAAGCCTGTAGAGCCGGCGCTTTGTCCGAGGACAAGCTTCCGTGGTCAAGTGGCGTAGCGCACGGAATGCCTTTCCCTTCCCACCGAAGTGGTCCCTATTTATCTACTTGCATTTAGGTGCTTTCGAACTGCTAGGTTGGTAGGAGCATGTTTTATACCTCTGGGTAAAAAAGAGGAGCCTAAAGGGTGGAGGTGGGACATGGTGGCACAGAGGGTTAATCTGCTGCTGCTGGGCTTTCTGACCGGAAGGTTGGGAGTTCAAGACTGCGTGACAGAATCATGCAGCTCCTGCCCACCTAGCAGTTCGAAAGCACCTAAATGCAAGTAGATAAATAGGGACCACTTCGGTGGGAAGGTAATGGCGTTCCGTGCGCTATGGCATAGAGTCATGCCGGCCACATGACCACGGAAGTTTGTCCTCGGACAAAATGCCAGCTCTACAGGCTTTGAAATGGAGATGAGCACCGCCAGTGGTGTCATCTAAACTCTCGCAAGCCGGAACGCTGGGCGGGACTTGAGTGATTGACAGGCCGTCGTTTGACTTCCCGTTTCTTCGCGCGCCCCGCACGGCTTTCCCTCGCCTCGGAGGGGGCACCTGCTCGCCCAGGCACCCGGCGCGCCCCCCACCCATCCCCCCTGGCGAGCAGGGATCCACAGCGCTACATTTTGCAAGCAGTTGCTTGCCCTCCTCTTCTTATCCATTCGTTGCCAGCATAGCCTCCATTTTGCTCTAGCTGCTGGGAATGGTTCCAAAGAGGATTGGGAGCGGCCGCTTGCAAAACTTAGTGCTGTGACCTATCCCCGCTAGGTAGATGCAAACTCACCAAATCATCTAGAATTGATCCTCAATATTGCCTTTTTCTTTACACTGTATATGTCTTCATGAAACTTCGCTTCGTGTTTTTCTTCCATTCTGGGACTTTCACACACCACCACATTCTACCCCTTTGTTCCCAACTGCCAACTCCATTCTCTGCAATGCCCGGCAGTCTTGGGGTCTGGTTTGGTTCCGTTCTTTCTCAGCATCTTCCTTTTAGCAACGGAACTCCTGTCTCTTTTCCTTCCCCTGATTTCCAAGTAGCTCTTCAGATCCCAGGAGCAGCACTTCAAAAGACCATTTCTCACACATGTATAGGACTGACTCCATAAAGTTATGTGTGTCTTCCCAGAATGCAGTGCCTATTGGATGTTTCCAGCCCACACGTTCCCAAGTGGTACTCTTACTCCCCTACTTCCAGCCAGCAGTAGTAACTTACCCTTCATAAAACATTCTCTTGGAGCCCACTGTGTTCTGCGCAGAATCTTCTGCTGAATCAATCTTAAATTTATATCTATAATGGGAGATTAATAATGGCCAGCTTCTCCATATGCTGCACTAAAAAAAATCAGATGCAGTTTTGATTGCAGTAAGCCTTTGTACAGTTACTATTTTCAATTCATTATTTAAAAACTAATAAAACTAGACTAAGTGTTCCAGCATCTGTCAAGATGAAGTAAAGGGACCTAAATTGTATGCTTAACTTATAACACTGCAAGGCTGCGTACGGTATATACAATATATACCATTCATGGGTACATATACCATGTACAGGTATAGTATATTACAGGCACAATATAGAAAATCCTGCATCAGAACACAACTATATTCAAATCTAGTTGTATTCATCTAAACAGTTAAATATTGTTTATAATATAAACAGTCTAATAAATCAAAAATGTTCAAAATAGCTAGCCAAGAGAGTTGTGTAAGATAAATTGGCAGATGAGATTTTTTTTTTCTGTAAAGGAAAATTCTTGGTGGGACAAACAAGAATGTGTCTTTGTATAATAAGATGGGTGATGGGTTGAATCCAAATGGAATTTATGTAACTTGTTTATACCACGATATAAAAATTGAGACTACAGTGGGAGGGGCTGAGCTTTCGTCCCTGAAAATGTAGAATGGACAATGCAGATCCTGAATTATTTCCAAATAAAAGAATAAAACTTACAAGCTTCTGCTTCAAATTCTTATCTATCTATATTCAGGCAAAGAATCTAAATTTCGGAAAGACGGGTTCTGCAGCCTGGATACACTGAGCAAGTTTGCATAATTTCTTGCATAACTTTCCTGCAGTGTTTATTATTCTGCATTACTGTTATTAAGTTTTGCTGGGCTTTAAGGAGCGTCTAGGAATTATGACAGACCCTGCAACAGTTCCTCATTCCTGTATGTTGGATATTTTACATTCAGCCATCTTATTTTCTGGCTCTTGAGACCAGCTGCAAATCAGAACTTGCCTGGTTCAAATGTCATGAACTCATTAGGTGGCTTTAAGCAAGTCATTCCCTTTTGGCCTCTGTTTGTACTTGGTAAGTACAGTGGGTATCCATGGGAGATCCATTCTAGGACACCTCTCCTTGCAGTTACAGAAATCCATGAATACTAGAATCTGCAGGGGGTGGTGGAGTGCTGCAGTTGTTCACCTAAAGGCCACACTTGGCCTGCCAGAGCTCACACTGGCTCCCAATCACCTCAGAAGACCTCCCATACCTGAGGAGAAGCCACTTCTGGTCATGTCCAAGAGGCCCTTTGTGGTACAGGCTTGGCATCCACGGACTTGAGCATTTGAGATGCCAAGCCTGTACCGAAGATGGCCCACTGAATATTACTTGCCTAAGCAATGTAGCTGAAGAAGTATAGGGGGTGCAGTTTGCAACAAGCTGAGCTTGACATTAGTGGCCAAAATTATGAAAATTTTGGTATGTATGAATAAAACCATCATATAACATATAACAGCATTGGAAAGGCAATTTAATGCAGAATGCAATGAAACAAACCGGAGTGTTATATCTTTACTCTGTCAAACGTTATGGCCAAAAACCCAGAGAAAACAAAAATACAACTGTGACGTCACTTCCTGTTATGACATCACTTCCGGGGCAACATTTTGCCCTCTGCGCTGGGCTACACTTTCATTAGGTACACCCCCAATTTACCTTACAATGTTGTTGTGTAGATGACATCAAAATAATACACATTAGATCACAAAATCAGAAAAGAAAAGCTAAGTATTTTTTTTTACAATTATGACTGAATTGATCTGATTCAGCTATCTGATGGTGAAGCCCTGCCAGTGGAGGAGCTCCATTAAGCTGTACAGTACTGGGCAGCCCTTTGGATCTTCCCTGGGAGGTCGGGTCCTCCTACCCCCTGCCCTTGCAGTGATGTCATCATGTCACTGCAATTAGTTCTGGATTGGAGGGAGGGGTGAGGTTGGAGGGGGCAGCAGAGTGGCCAGTATGTCCCGGCCACATAACTTGACATGTTTTTTGGCTAAGTATAGGAAGAGGTGTGTTTTCCTATCTCCTCCCAAAGAAAAACCAGCCCAAGTGCAACCTCTTGCTCGTGTCCAAGAGTGAAGTGTGAAATTATGGTGTTATAAGTGTGCTTAACTCTCTGTCAAGCTATGGCTCCTGCATGTCAACTGCTTGTTTCCTCTTTCTTCATTTAGCTATCATGTGAACTTTTTAAGAAATAAAATGGTTCATGCAAGTAACCCCCAAATTTAATAAATCTACATGAAGCCTTCCCCCCCGCCTTTTGTATCTAGCATGGTCTAACTTAGGGCGCAATCCTAACCTGGAATTAGGCTGGCACAAGTCCGTTGTGCTGGCTCAGGAGGGTTGCAAACACACAGTAAAGCACATTTGGACCTCTCTCGGAGTCATGAATGTCCTGAGTTCCCCAGTGTTGCTGCAGCCCTGGCTGTTCCTCTTCCTGACCTCTTCCTCCCCAGAGTCAGGGAAAATAACGTGGAAAAGTAGAATGGTAGACTAATGAGGAGATGGTCATTCACTTGAAAAGGCAGGGAATGGGAAGAGGAGCAGCACAGCAGATAAGGAAGGGGGCACAAGTGGGGGGGGGAGAGGGGAAACCAGCCTTATTTCTGTATTTATTTTGGAAATGCATATCCCATCTTTCTGTCTGGACCCATAAGGTCCAAAATGGATGATCTAGAATCATACAGGAAGCTGACCTAGATGGGCCTATGGCCTGATCCATTTGATAAGAACCCCAATGGATCAGGCCATAGGCCCATCTAGGTCAGCTTCCTGTATCTCACAGTGGCCCACCAGATGCCTCAGGGAGCCCACAAGAAAACGAGATACTTGCATCTTTCTGCCACTCCCCTGCATCAGGCATTCTGAGGTAAACACACTGGTGGCTAGTCAAGATTCTCCACAGCATTTCTCTTTGACTGCCACCTGAACCAGATTCTTCTCTTCAGACATGTACTCATAGGAACAGAGGAACAGCCCCACTTGATCAGCCCAAGGCCCATTTAGTCCAGCTTCCTGTATCTCACAGTGGCCCACCTGATGCCTCAGAGAGCACACAAGACAACCAGATACTTGCATCTCGTTGCCACTCCCCTGCATCTGGCATTCTGCATCCTGCATCTGCATCCTCCCCTGCATCTGCATCCTGCGTTTTGCAAGATGGCGGCGCATGGATATGCAGCGGCTTGGCACTCC
>JAJKFI010000024.1:391530-409443 GCA_029204185.1 Lerista edwardsae | reverse complement strand
ACACACACACACACACACACACACACACACACACACACACACACACACACACACACACACGGGATTCAGTGCCACTTAAGATAGCATTGATTCAATGTGATGAAGAATGTTCTTGTGAACAAGCTGAGCTGGAAATTTTCATATGTATTTCCTTTTGTAAATCTGGAAAATATTTAGCACAAGTTTATGCAAGAAGGCATAAAGTTATTTTGCATTTAAGAGCTCTATTCCAGGAGCTGCGGATAATATCAACTTCATACTTTTTAATTCGTATAATGGCATAGTAAGAACATGCAAAGAGCTCTGTAGGATGAGGGCAAGTAAACATTTGTTTAGTCCAGCATCATGTTTCCCACAGAAGCCAACCTTTTGGTCTGGGAAGCCCGCAAGCAGTGTAGGAAGGCAAGGCTTTTCCCCCATTGTTTGCTCCTTCCGTTAACTAATATTCAGAGAGAGACTCCCACTGACCCTGGAGGTTTTGTTTAGCAAGCGCAGCTAAAAGTAGTTGATGGAATTTGTTGTCCATGAATTTATTTAAACATCTTGTAAATTAGTGGTCATCAGACATCTTGTGGCCATGAATTCCATCTGTGTTGGGCTAATTGCCCAATAGGTTGATTGCTCAAGTAGTCACTGGGAGCAGGAATGTTTTCTGGGTGTGCCAAGGAAGCAGCTTGCAATCTGAGATTCGTCCCCCTGGATTACATTCCCTTGAAACATTGCAGAGGATACTGGCATGCAATTGTGGAGTTGTAAACACCTGCAAGAGTTCTGGAGCACAGCGCTTTGAACACGCAGTACACCCAAATGGAGCAGCAAAATGTGTTGGCCTATGTCTGTATGTCCACAGTTAAGATCATACGATTTGACTCAATGCCACCGCAGACTAGAAGGGCCCTGACAATCCTTTTTTAAAAAGTGTCCCTTTACATTGCAGTTTAAAAAACTGCTTACCATTTTCTTACCATTGTTTAGTGAACTAAAGGGCATCTCCTGCGTTTTGCTGTCGCTGCCCAGAATGGCTGTAGTGAGTGAGAGGGACGGCTTATATAGCACATTGTGACACCTGCAGTACTTACCATTTTGCCCCCTCTAGCTACACTATTGGTTAGGATTGGTCCTATTCAAGCCTAGTATCTTTTGGGACATTTAAAATCAATCTATGACATCTGTGTGATTCTAGGATACGGTTACCAGCCTTTATTTGAAAGGAACTATTTTAGATTAAGTGTACTTGGCGTTAAAACAAAAACAGCCAAGCCGATGAAAAGCTAGCCAGCTGGATGTTAGCTATTCCAGGGTTAAAAGCCCATCTTTGACAGAGGTTATATAAAGGAACAAGTCCATAAACCCTTATCTGTGGGTTTGAAAATGATATATTTGTGAAGTGTCCAATAATGTCAGTACATGTTTCATGGTGTACTGAGTGTTTATTTCAAAGGTTAAATTGCAGAAAGATGCTCTGACCCTCAATTTGCCACAAAGTACACTATGGAAACATGGCTGCATACTGCAAAAATATATAAACGCAAAGCAATAAGCAAGCATTGTGAAGTAGTAACCAAACCTGAAAGGATCTAGGATTCATTCCCAGGTTATGTCTTTTTATCTTCTACCATCACAAGCTGACTTGTGTTTAAACTAAAAAACCAGAATGGATATTTTTTGTAAATAGCTGTGCAAAGTGAGGAGATAAGCTTTTCTCTAAGCTTTTAGGTAGCTTATGGCTAAAAAGGCATCCACAGTAGGCACTGGTGAGTGGAAGGTGCTTGCTTAAATGAGAATTAATGGCTTATGGCTATTAAGTGCTGAACACAGCTTAGGTGGGTGAGACGCAGCCAGCAGTTGGAATGTAGCCACAAACAAATCTTACAATGCAAACCTATGCATGTTTAAGCTTTGGAAAAGTGGTTTCTAAATCTTTTAATTACATAAAAAAAATTTTCTGAAGAAGTACATCCCCATTGTTCAGTGAGTCTTATGGCCTAAATGTGTATAGAATTGCAATTGTAGTTGTGTAGCTGGTTGGCAAAAAGAGAACCTAGGCAGGTTCTAGGTGTACATTGTTGCTTTGTGAATACCTGCTGCTTAGTACTTTTTGCCTGTCTCCTGCCCAGCAAGTATCCTGTACTTGTAAATAAACAGATATTACAAAAAAAAAATCATATCCAAGTCCAAGAGTGCTTGGAATATTTAAGTGATTGAATTTAATGGGCTTAAAGCATATTTAAGCCTGTATTCAGTTACGGTCAATGAGGACCAAAATTATGATGATCACGTGTGTCGGTCTGGTTTGTTATACACCATATGCTATTTTAATCTTCCATTGGCTTCCAGTACAAAAGCCTGCCCTTGCAATTTCTTTATGAAAGGAGGAAAACTTATTACACTCAATCCTCATTATCCGCCAGAGTTAGTTTCCTAGAAATCTTCACGGATAGCAAATTTGCAGATATAATAACAAACCATTGATCCTATGGGAACAATGAGGCTATGTGCAAGGGGTACTTTATCTGCCATCTGAAGAATCCAGCAGACCCCTCAGGAAGCCAGCAGAATGCAGCAGGAAATCCCAAAATATCTCAAAATGCTGCAGACTTCTTCCAGAGGCTGCAGGGACTTTCAGAATGGCATCGGCAACCAGCATGGACTCCTTAAACATGGTCGGCAGATGCTTCTGCAGGCCATTTTAAAGGGGTTGGCGCTTCTCACAGGTGCCATTCTGAAGGGCCCTGCAGCCTTTGAAAGGTATCTGCATAGTGAATAACAAGGACAGAGGCACAGAAGGAGATAAGTAGTAGTTATGCGATAAGTAGCAATTATGCCAGTGTTGACCCCTTTAAAGTGGCCTGCAGCATCCACCGATGATATTTAAGGGGTCCATGCTGGTTGCAGGTATAGATCCCTACAACCTCTGGAAAGTGTTTGCAGCATTTCGAGATATTTTGGCACTGCTTGCTGGACAATGCACTCCTGGACAATGGTCCATTGTCTGTGAATTCGCTATCTGCGAGGATTTCCAGGAATCTTACCCTAGTGGATAATGAGGATTGACTGTACAATACTCCAAAGAATTCATTTTTTGGATCAGGATAACAGTATCATTAGAGTTGGGGGCTGATAAATCAATTGTCATTAGAGTGTAATACCTTGAATTTTATCCACCTGACTTTCATCACTTTGCTCTTTCAAATATGACCGCATAAATTCTATCCACGTGCTTTCCTTTTTCATCCAATATCCCAAGATGTTCGTTGACATTCTTGTGTTTATTTTTCTTTTATTTCTGCTTATGTAGATTTTGCATGCATTCACATTTGTTGTATACAGCGCAATCCTAATCCTGCATCCTCCAACTGGAGGTCATCTTGAGGTAAGGGGATATTTCCCCCTTACCCCAGGGTAAGCCCCAGCTACCCCTATGGGGCTACTTGGATCTGATCAATGAAATTGCTGGCACAAATTCAAGTGCCCTGAATTGGGTCCGACGGGGCCAGGGATTAGGATCTGACCTAAGTGCTGGATCCTGACTCCACCCCCTCCCCAGGGTCATCTACCCACAGGCCCGCCCTCTCTCTGCCCCATTCAGCCTTCCCTCTGCCCTCTCTGAGCCTGCCCCCAGACACCAGCCTAACCGGGTTCCAGCATGGAGGAAAGATGACTGGAGGCGGCATGCCTTAAGAATTAATGCTGGCTAAGTGAAGCCAGGGGGTGGGCTTAGCAGCCATGTTGGTTGACTCAAAACAATCCTCATTCCAAGCATTTCAGATTGCTTTGCTCGTACTGTTTAGGATTGAATAGTTTATTCCTTAAATAAAAACTTACGAAAATAAAAACATGTGATCGTGTAGAAACATTATTGGTAACCTTATTATGATTTAATATGCAATTACAAGGTTAAATTCCTCATAATTATATTACTGATCATACCTGACGAAATGCTACTTGCTGTCCATTTAAACTCAGATTGCACTATTTTGACAGACTTATTTTTTGAAATCGACACAAGCAAAAATAAAACGGTCATGCCCCATAAAAAAAATTCTGATAATGTTCAGAATTTTGAGAATATTACAGTAGAAAATGAAAGGCAGAAAAATAAAGTGTGAATGGGAAGGAAAGAAAAAAAAGGGGAGAGGGTGGGAAAAAATTAGATAAATATATAGGAAAATTTCATTAAAATCTCTTCATAACATAAGTTGTTGTCAATATGAGAGTAATTCTTTTTTACTTCTAGACTATTAAGAGTTTTTTTTTAAACTTCTACTTTCCCTCCCAAAAAACACAAATTCTGTTAATGTTCAGAATTTTGAGAATATTACAGTAGAAAATGGAAGGTGGGAAAAAAAGTGTAAACGGGAAGGGGGAAAAAAGGAGGGGGGAAATATATATTTTTTCCTTCTAGACCATTAACAGTGGGTGTCAGAAAATGGTGAATAAGACTGCTAGGAACAACAAGAAATTACACAGCTTCAAAAATAATGCACTCACTGTTTCAGTGAACTGTAGTTTTATTGAACCGATGTAATGTGAATACATGAATCTTTCCATGGAAATTAAATCCCATTTTTCATACAGCAATTCGCACACCCGTATGCAGAACATGCAGGCATGATGAAAGAGGTTGAAATTAACTTTTACACACGTGCAGGGAGATTTTTATTCGTGAATTCGCGGCAATCCTCCTCCTTGGCGGCAATGATCTGAGTCAACCATATTGGTTGACCCCAAGGTGGCTTCAAGAAAATGACGTCATGCCGCCTCCAGTCATCTTTCCTCCATGGGTTCCAGTCACAATGCAGGGAGGATGGCGCACACCTGTGCACTGGCCTCCCCGTCTCCAAAAGCGGCACAAATGTGCTTTACAGCCGGTTTGTGACACTTATAGGCTGGCACAAGGAAATTGTGCTGGCCTACAGGTAAATTATGATTGCACTGATTTTTTATTTATTTATTTTTTTTGGCAGCCAAAATAAATTTGCAAGCTAAATAAGGCTATGCCTAAATAAGGCTATCCATTTTTAACTTTCATCCATGCTCTGGTCCCTAACCAGAGGAATATGCAAGGTATTTCTGTAGGTAGTTTATTGCTCCAAATGGCAGAACTGGCAAGATCTGCCTTTCTTGACCCTACTCCCATTGATTGCTGATTGTGTAATAGTAAACACAAAATTATGTAAAGCATTGCCTTAGGCAATATTTGAGATGGCAACATGAATAATCAGAGAGGTCAGCTTCATATTGCATCTGTTGCCAAAAGTATGTTTAATGTTTGCTTTCAGTCTAATAATTAAAAGTGTGGCATATCTCTGTTTGCAGATGTTACAAAAAATAAAATGGTGAGGCACTAAGGGCAGCATAAGAGCAGATATCCTCTTGCATATTTCCTTTAAAATGCTTACAAACCATTTTTGTATTTAATTGCATGACATCAAAGGACTGGATTTTGGTAAATAAAATCTTACTGCAAAGCAAAAGCAAATCAGTTTGAAAAGGTGCATCAAGACAGATAAAACACGACCCATGAACCTATGCTGACTAAACATCCAAGAACCCTCCGACTCTGTTCATTTAAGAAGACTACTTTGAAATCCACAGAGTATTGCAAAAAGCTGCAACTGCAAATATAAGAAAATCATTAAGAGGAGAATCACCCAACACCAGCATCCACTGGTTATTCCTCTACCCTAAAAGTGGGGACAAAGATTTGGTGGATGATTAGGACCCACATCAGAGTTAGGACTGCAGGGCAAATCAGTCCCGAATCAGAGGGCTGTTATGAAACGGGACAGGGAGGAGAAATAGGGATCTGGTGTCTACCCTTAGGTAAGCAACTGGCCGGGTTTAGGTCAGCGCTGGGCGCCTGAGGCTGCCCGGATCAGGGCTGGCCTGGCTTGACCCCGGACAGGAATTGGGATGCCCACCTTTGTGGTTACCTGGCTCAGGGTGGGCAGAGCAATTCAGCTTCCTTGACCCTGTTTCACCTGTTGGGGCGAAGCCAGGTTCTGACCCAGGGTGGTTTGCCCAATGGAGGGCACAGACAGGCAACTGTCTCCTCCTAGTTAGGTGCCCACACTAAGATGGGTTGGAGGTTAGTCAGGAGCCACTGTAGGTTTACCAGTCTCTGCTCGGCTTGTATTCTAATAAATCATGGCCCTGTTTTCAACCAAAGAACTCTGTGTCACACGTGTTTGTGGGGGGGGGGTACCTGGGCAATATTGCTACTTGGGGATTTACCAAATATCTAGTAGAAGAAAATCATTTCAGGAAATGCGTCTCACTATTTGGAATTTTTGTAAAATGATACTTTTCAGATAAGGCTGTACTGAGCATATATGGATTCTCAGCTTTTAAGATGCCATGGTCATGGGCTGCGTCAGAGGTCAGCCAAATTAGGAGTCCACCCAATTAACCTCTGAAGCTCCCCACCACTACCACATTTTGGGCAGGGGCAGAATTATGAGCATGTTACTGCCTTCTCCTGCCCTCTTCATATAATATGCACAGGGGCTTCTTCAGGTGACATTGGAGCCTCTAGAAAGCCCATTTGCAGATGTGAAGGGCAGAAAGAGGAGATTCCAACAGTGCGATTTGCTTGGCTGAATGGGTGGCTCTATTGTTGTTTTAGGGGCAATCCTTAGGAAGGGCGAATCCATTGCACCCTTTCTTACGTTTCCTGACCATGGGGGAAGGGAGTGCGTCCATAAGCCATTGGAGGATTGTAGTGCCATGAGGGCCCCCACCACAAAGGTTTGCCTTCACAACCCTCTAGTAACTGGCCCCAGCCCTGTTGCCTTTTGCCCTCTAAATAGGTAACAGTAAAGTACAGTTGGAGAAGACTCTTGAGTGTCCCCTGGACTGCAAGGAGACCCAATTGGGCAATCCTACAGGAAGTCAAGCCTGATTGTTCCCTGGAAGGACAAATATTGAAGCTGAAGCTTTGGCCACCTCCTGAGAAAAGAGGACTCTTTAGAAAAGACCCTCATGCTGGGAAAGATGGGAGGCAAAAGGAGAAGGGGGCGGCAGAGGATGAGATGGTTAGATAGTGTCACCGAAGCAACGAACATGAATTTGGGCGAACTCTGGAAGCTAGTGGAGGACAGGGAGGCCTGTTGTGCTGTGGTCCATGGGGTTGCAAAGAGTCAGACATGACTTAGCGACTGAACCACCACCACAACAACAAAGTACAGGGTGGAGACAGCCAAGAAAAACACACATGCACTTGATGGTAGAGCTTGAGGCTGCACAACGGCAGCCGCAAGAAGTACACAAGAGCTACCCTATTCTTCTCTTTGAAGGAAGGAAGCTGAACTTGGTTTGCTCACCTCTTTTCACAGTGCTAGCACAGGCTGTGAGTGCAATCCTAAACTGGAATTAGGCTGGCATAAACTAAGCCAGCAAAGTTTGGCCGGCACAAGGGCCACCATAAAGCCCACTCTGTTTGGACCACTCTCGGAGTCAGGGAGGATGGCTCACATCTGCGTGCTGGTCTCTCTAACTCTGAGAGTGGTCCAAGCATACTTTATGGTGTCCCTTGTGCTGGCCAAACTTTGCGGGTTTAGCTTATGGCAGTCTAACTCAGTTTAGGATTGCAGCCTGTGTCACACCTGGACTGTGATACTCGTTTGCCAGTCCCTTGAACACCTATGTGAGAGAGACGATTTTCACTGTTCTTTATTTCCACCTTGCTCCTTGCAGTGCACAGTCTGTTTTAGTTACATTGGAAGAATGCATTGACTCCCCAACACGTCACTGGCTTTCCCCTCGGGGATACAGGCCATTAAGAAACCAATAGTGCATTTCGTTTGTGTGCATTACTCTGCATTCATTAACTGAGTTTCCTCTGCCATTCCATCTCATCTGCGCTGTCACTGTCTTTTTTTCCTCTCAGTTGTTTACCAGGCTTTCTGGTACTCCTTATCACATTATCCAGTCTTGATTGCCCTCCATAATGTTGGGGTCACCTGCAGGATGGATTGTCTCTATTCTTTAGTTTACAGTTCTATTGGTGAGCTCTTCCAAGTAGTTTCAAATGGATTCCTCAGCATCTCAAAGGGCTTTGGCTTTCCAAAGCAAAGCCCTTCAGTATTGCAGGTGCCATATTTCAAAGTCATCACTTCTGCCTCCATTATTGTTCTGCTGATATACACAGATTTATTTTTCCAGCTCAGCAGGCACTGGGAAAACTGCTCAGCTTTAATTGTGTGCCTAAGGTGCTTCTGGCTCCCGTCACCCCATTCTGTAGGCCATCTGGTTGGTAAGGCTCAGTAATGCATAAACGCTGCAGATTCTCCCACTCAATATCATTGGTGCAACACAGAACCCCCCCCCTCTCTCTGTAGTCACACATGCACACACTGCTAAAACCATGTCTATTCTGTAAAACTGTTCTTTTTACAAGCACTGGAAAGCAATAATATGGGCAGAGGCATAATTCACTGTCCTGGTACCCAGACCGTGACATCATGTGACATCACTATGTCATGTGATGCCATGATGTCACTTCCAGGTTCTCCCTGGAGGAGGGAACACTTGCTGAAGTAGCTTTGCCCTCTTTCCTTCTCCTTTGGATGATCCCCTTTGAAGGAGAAGGAATGGGGCATGAAACCGCTACGTCCTTCACCATATCTAGGGCGGAAACTGATGGTACAATCCTAAACTGGAGTTAGGCCTGCATAAACTAAGCCAGCAAAGTTTGGTCAGAATAAAGGACACTGTAAAGTATGTTTGGACCACTCTTGAAGTCCACACAGGATGGCTCATGTCTGTGTAACCACACAGACATGAGCCATCCTCTCTGACTCCAACAGAGGTCCTAACGCGCTTTATGGTGGTCCTTGTGCCAACCAAACTTTGCTGGCTTCGTTCATGCAGGCCTAACTCCAGTTTAGGATTGCATTCTGAGGGACAGTCATGCACCTTCCCCTCGGCTTAGCACCTGGGCAGGTGCCTGTCAGGCTCCACCCTAGTTACACCTCTATGAAAACAGTAGACAGTTTGAATTGCAAAGTAGACTCCATTCATGCCCCCAAAGTATTCCAAATTTCCTGTTCCTGAAACCATCTCCAGAAGACAAATTTCCTGCTCCAGATTGCCTATTGCAGAGTAACTGCTTATCAAGCAGAGTAGAACTTCCAGCAGTTTATACAAATGTGTGGATAGAGGAGATCCTTGGTGTGAAAATAGGGGTGCTTAAAGTACACAAAAGAGCTTTCCTGTTCTACTCTGTGAAATGGTGGAAATCTGTGAAATCCTACGCCTTTAATCTGGCAGAACATACGCATGACTTGGAAAATATTTCTTGCCTCAGTGAAAGTACTAGTTAATGTTGAAGTGCTTTCAGTAATCATTGGCTAAGTGTTTTGAGATAGCTCTATAAAGCAAAACTGAACATGGTTCAACGCACTATTCAGGATGGTCATTATGCAGTTTCTTGTGGGAATAGTTGGGTCTGGGCCCAATTTCTCAAATTTAAAAAAAAACTCTAGTAAAATATTATGAGACAGAGTCTGTTGAAAACTGTTGTTTAAGATAAACCTGATTAATCAGGTTATGAGGCAATCAATAGTGTTTGTAGACATGGACATCCTTTTGAACTACTTACCAATACGATGGAAGCTTTCCAAAGGACAACGAAAGTGCACTCTCTGTACCATAACAGTTGCAAAAAGACTTAAATCTTGGAAGGACAAATGCCCACTGACTCGTTCATAACAGAGGGAGGATCTCCTGGCTATGTCAATACTTGAATCTGTTTCATACAGAAGAGAGTTTCATATTGATAAAGTTCTTGACATTTGCATGCCTTTTTAAGATATTCATGTGTAGATTTTTTCTTTTTTTTCTCTTACAGAGAACATTTTGTATTATGATTACATTACTACATTACTTGTATTGCATGATTGCATTGCTTGTCATTATTAAAATAAATTTAAAAAATTCAAAAATATTTTGAAACTGCTGTTTAAGATATAGTCAGTCCTCGTTATCCACTAGGGTTAGGTTCCTGAAAAACCTAGCAGATACTGAGTTAGCGGATAGTGAAACATTGAGCTATGGATTATGGGGTTAGCACCGGGACCCATTTTAGAATGACAATCTGTCCGGGACCCACCAGAAGTGATGTCATGGCCGGAAGTACTGTCACTGTGATGCCAGAGTCTGCAGGTTTCCTGAGAATGCAGCAATAAGTTGGGTTATTTCTCAGTCATTTTCCAATAGCAGAGTGAATCAGAAAGGAAAAAAGTCTATTTACAACCTTGACACAAGCAAAACAACAACATAAGTCTCCTCCTTTCCAGTGTCCTATCTTCCCATATTTACAAAATGGCTGCCCTAGGTGCTTTGCGACCTACCTGAAATTGGCTTGCAACCCACTGGTGGGTCCTGACCCACAATTTGGGAACCACTGCTCTATGGAATTTATGAACCTAAATCTATTGTAGTACAGTACTGCATATTGTTGTGTTGCGTATACTGTATTATATTCTGTTTTATTCTAGTCTTTATTTTATTTTAAGAAAAAAAAACCAGAAAATGAGCAGATGAACGTGCTGTTCAGCACAGAAAAAAAAATGAATTCAGGGGAAGCATTGCTTGGTCTTCCAAGCAGAGTTTTAAAAAAATGCCATTGCTAATTGTACATGTCTGTACATTGCAGGCATCTTATATGCCATTACAGAACAACACCAAATTGGCAAAAAAGAAAAAAAAAAAGAAAACGAGCAGATGGGCAGTCCATCCTATTTGGCGCTTAGCGCTGATGCAACGTTGTTTGCAACGGTATTAGCAATGGCATTAGCACCAAGCAGCACTCCCGGGGTGGCCCTAAAGCAACAGTGTTTTGTGTATTAATGCATTTTTAACAACAACAAAACCACCCCTAGTAATGGGGAAATCGGAGGTCCTTACAGTGCTTCCTGTGCCCATCACAAATCGTTCACAACGTTTATTTTTATTTATTTATTTATTTAATTTTTATCCTGCCTTTCTGCCCCATGGGTACCCAAGGCGGCTTACAATATTAAAATTATCACATTAAAAAACCACAAAGTATAACAAAACAATGTTAAAAAAACAATATTAAAACAATTTTAAAACAATATTTAAAATATTTAACAATTTAAAATTAGCAAGCCCCATGGATCCCATAATTACAATTTGATGTTCTGCTTTAGGCTGCCCTTGCCGGAGGTACTACGATGATCATTGACTTTGCAATACCGCAGAAAGGCTGTTCCCTCATTGAAGCCTATGAGAAATGGAGAAGCTGGGCGGATCCCAAAGTCTGCTGTGATTACGCGTTGCATGTGGCGGTCACATGGTGGAGTGACAAGGTAATGAAAATGGTGCATTTCTTAGCATGTTTCATTAATTCAGTGATGGCAGTGATGCTACTAATTCACCCTCACATTAGTTTTCATTGTTCCCATCAACAGAAGATAAAATACCAGCCTGAAACAGTACAGTCCACAGTAGCTAGCTGTGCTAGCTGCTATGAGAATTCTGGGTAGTTTAAACTGCCTTTCCGTAATTTCCACAGTGAAGATTAATGCATTTAAATATTTTTAATCTTGGAATTAAAAGAGTCGGACATGTCTTAGCGACTGAACAACAACAATCTTGGAATTGGTGCTATCTAGACTACTTTTAAAATGAGTCAGCAGTGTGATACAGCTGCAAAGAAGGCTAATGCAATTTTAGCCTGCATTAATAGAAACATAGCCTCCAAGCCATAGAAGTTGTGGTTCCCCTTTACTCCGCATTGGTGCAACCTCACCTGGAGTACTATGTTTACTTCTGGGCACATCAGTTTAAGAAAGATGCAGCCAAACTGGCGCACGTTCAGAGAAGAGCAACAAAGATGATCAGGGAGCTGGAAAACAAGTCCTATGAGGAAAGGTTGAGGGAACTTGGTATTTTTAGCTTGGAGAAGAGAAGGCCAAGAGGGGATAAGATAGTACTCTTCAAATATCTGAAGGGCTGTCATAAGGAAGAAGGGACAAATGTGCTCTCCTCTGCCTTTGATAGTAGAACTAGGTCCAATGGGTACAAACAGCAAAAGAGGAGATTCTGGCTGGACATCAGGAAGAATTTCTTGACAATAAGGGTGGTTTGACAGTGGGACAGGTCGCCAAGAGAGGTGGTAGATTCTTCCTCAAGGAAAGATTCTTCCCTTCGAGCAGAGGCTTGACAGGCACCCACTGTAGATTCTCTAGGAGGATTTCCTGCTACAGGCAGGGGGTTGGAGTAGATGATCTTGTAGGTCCCTTCCAAATCTACGATTCTATGATCCTATGAAAATACTCACCTCTGAAAGTTTTAACAACGAGCCAGTCACCCGCAAGTCTCAGCCAGCAGCTTTGATCAGAGGTGGATCTACAGGGAGGGCAAAGCTCTAAGTGTTGCAAGAAGCCTTACCCTGTCATGTAAATCCCTCCTCTCCCTTGCTGCTGTAGCCAGTAAGCAACGCCAAGATGTTGCTTTTTCCTGTGAGGATTGGCTAAAACGGTGCAGGAGAGGAGTGATTTCCACTGCACGGTAAGGCTTCTTGCAAAACTTAGAGCTTTGTCCTCCCTTAGATCTGCCTCTGGCTTTGATGGTCTCTATATAAGTTGCTGGCTCATACTTACTCTATACAAGTTGCTCTATACTTATTTGCTGGCATTAGAACATTCTGGCATTGTCCCTGCTAACTAGGCAAGGAAGTACTTTTTAAAGTGGCGCTCACCTTATATTTTTGTTGTTGTTGGGGTTTGTACTGTAAATATTCAGACCTGAGAGTCGTGACCCCCGGAGGGGCAGGCATGCACATTTTTGGTTGTGACACTGTCCCCTAAGGAGGGTCGCGATCCAACTTGGGACCTGTAAATGCTGTTAGTATGCACTTCCAGGTTTTGCTACCGCCACTACAAAACATAGGTAATTAAAAAATGGGATTTTCTTTTTTACTCTCTTGTGTGTGGTGGCAGCAGTGAAACCTGGAAGAGGTTCTTAACCATTACATTGTCGGGAAACTATCCCCTAGGGGTTTCTAGAACCACTGTTTTAGATAATAATTCTGGGACAAGTTCAAACGAACACACTTAGGGCCCAATCCTATCCAATTTTCCAGTGCAGGTGTAGCCATGCCAGTGGGGTGTATGCTATATCCTGCAGTGGGGGAGCAGTTACAGAGGCCTCCTCATGGTATAAAAACATTTGCTTCTTTACCTTGTGGCTGCATTGTAGCTGCACCAATGCTCAAAATTAGATAGAATTGGGCCTTTAGTTCCAATTTATGTAGGGTTCTTACCAGGCTCTACCGGTTTCCCTATTGCCCCCTATGAACTGTGATCTTACTAGATCGCATTCAGCACTGGGAAGTGGTTGAGAAGCAATCCTTCCCTTTTGGGGTAGCCTACTTTCTTTTATTGAACTTCTCATTTAGGAACTCCTGATAATCTTCTGAAAAATTCCAGGGTTACCTGGAACATAGTTTGAAAATGTTTCAGAGGGTTAAACTTTACTTTTTACTTTTTACTTTTTACTTTCTCAAGACACAGAGGGCATAATCCTAACCTGGAGCTTGGCCAGCACAGTTAGGCCAGCAAGGTTTGGCCAGAACAAGGGCCACCGTAAAGTATGTTTGGACCACTCCCTGAGTCAGTGAGGCCAGCACACAGACATGCGCCATCCTCCCAGACTCCGAGAGTGGTCCAAATGTGCTTTATGGTGGCCCTTGTGCTGGCCAAACTTTGCTGGCCTAACTGCAGGTTAGGATTGTGCTCTTAATTTCCTTTTTCCTAATCACTCTTAATAAAAAGATATTAAAATGCATTAGTAGCTAGAACAGAGCTAATGAAAAATCTGAAAGAAATTTAGGCTAGTTCAGATTATACCGCCTGTCAGTTTTCCTCAATATTAAATTTCAAACAAGGGCACGCATGTCCCAGCAGGTACAATGCTCCACTCCACACACTCAGGGAGGGGCGGAGTGTCCACACCAAATGACTAGGGGCACTTCCGACATTGGAAGAGTTAAAACAGATAAAAGGAAATACATTTTTACCCAGTGGGTAATTAAGCTATGGAACTCCTTGCCACAGGAGGCGGTGATGGCATCTGGCCTAGATGCCTTTAAAGGGGGACTGGACAGATTTCTGGAGGAAAAGTCCATTGTGGGCTATAGGCCATGATGGGTGGTGCAACCTCCTTACATTAATAGTAGGCTACTTCAGAATGCCAGGTGCAAGGGAGTGGCCACAGGATGCAAGCATCTTGTTGTCTACTGGGCTCCCTTAGGCACCTGGTGGCAGAGGTGGATCTAAGGGGGGGCAAATCTGTAAGTTTTGCAAGAAGCCTTACCTTGCAGTGGAAAACACTCCTCTCCTGCACTGTTCTAGCCAATCCTCACAGGGAACAGCAACATCTTGGTGTTGCTTACTGGCTACAGCAGCAAGGGAGAGGAGGGATTTACATCCTTTAACTTTAGCAGAGTTAACAGTACAGATCAGAGCTGATTTAACAATCTCGGTGATATAGGATTATTGTCGTCGTTAACTGTTTTGTGTTTTGTTCACATATTGCCATTTGGTAAGTGACTTTATTTTAATTTTTAGGAGTGTGCACAAAATCAAGTAAGGCTTTTCAGTGTGTTTAACAAAAAAAAAAAATTGTTGCTCTTTAGGTCAAAGAAGAAATGAAAATTCTTGCCCAGGAGAAAGGTGTCAATTCATTTAAAATGTTTATGGCATATAAAGGTCTCTATATGGTTGGTGATCAAGAACTTCACTCTGCATTTTCTCAATGCAAGCAAATTGGTGCAATTGCTCAAGTCCATGCAGAGAATGGGGATTTGATTGCAGAGGTAATTTTTTTTTTATTCTGCGTGGGAGGAAGGTGGAAAGAGGGGGTGGATCCGGCCCAGGAGAGAGGTGGGATTAACGAAGCCTTCCTCCACCATACCCTAACCCGCTTCCCAGCTCAGGCAGTCCTACATGGGTCTTCCTGGATTTGCACAAGCTAAATAGCTGCTGTGGATCCAAGATGCCCTACAAGGGTGGCTGGGGCATTAGTTGGGGTAAGGGAAAATATACCCCCTTACACCAAGGAGACTTCCAGCCACCTTCTAATCTGTGCTAGATACAGTGCAGGCCATGTTTTCCCCAGAATTTTCTAATCTGTGCTAGATTTTCTAATCAGTGCAGGCCATGTGGTCTGCCCGGCCAGCAGAGGTTAAGATTGGTCTGCCCATTCTGTTGAAAGCCTTGCACACTAGACTTTCAGATTCCCCAGCTGGACCAGAGTGGCTGAGAACTAATTAATGTTGTTGCTTGTGCGCATGACGTCCTAGTGTTGCTGTGCGTGCTCTGCAGGGTGCAAAGAAGATGTTAGCCCTGGGAATCACCGGTCCAGAGGGTCACCAACTCTGTCGCCCAGAAGAAGTGGAAGCAGAAGCCACAATGAGAGCAATCACCATCGCAAACTCTGTGAACTGCCCTCTTTTTGTTGTTCATGTGATGAGCAAGTCTTCAGCCCAGGTGATAGCGGATGCGCGGAGACAGGGTACGTTTCCTACAAAACTTGTGTTAAGATGTCTATGAAAGGGAATTATGGTCTGGCTCTTCTTCCTTGGCTCACCTGTTTCACTTTGATAGTATTTCCTTCTGTTGGCTGCAAGTTGGCTGCCATCGTCTCATTCAGAAGCCCCCAACTGTGATACTATAGGATGGGTCTTCTGGGAAAGAATGGCAGCACGTGGCCTTAAAAAACCCCAAAAGTTAGTCAAGCCCTCCTCTCCTAATTTTGCTTCCCTTAAACAAAACACACCACAATGGCCCTCAATTTTGTCACCTGCAACTGGGCAGCAAAAATGGTGGGTGGTGCATTTTGAGATGGCTCCAGCCCTGGAACTGTACACCGTCACCCAGTTTGGAGAGATCCTTTTGGAGCCTTTCACAATTGGCTTTGTTTTTTTTCCTACCTTGAATAGTTTTGTGTCATCTACAAATCAGGCTACCTCAATACTTGCATCAATACCAGAACATTTATGTACCAGGATCATAATATGGATCCTTGCAGGATCCAGTTTCTTCCTTCCCCACTGTGAAAACTGTTTGTTTACTCTTATTCTCTTCTATGGTAATATTTTTGTTATTCTTATTATATTCATCTGGTTTTATAGCTCACACCTGAAAGCACAAAAAGTGTCACCAGAAGGTACCAGCAGTAAAGATTGGCAGCACTTAGCATAAGCTAGGAAATACATGTAATGCCCCCTTCCACACTAGTACTGTGTCTTTAGCATAGGTTGTTTGAAAAGATAGATTCATCCTTTTTTAATTAGTTATAGCTAATTATCATTTATACCAGCAGAATTTTATGTTGAAAACACATGAAAAATTACAACACAAGGAATTTGTGCTCTGCATTCGGTATCTAGGTGTTATAATATGTTTGATATCTTTTTGGCAATTTAAATACATCTGTTTACTTTGTTCTTAGCCTCATTTTCTGTGGATAGTTAGTGGGCATTTGTGTCCAGTAGATGTCACTGTTGACAATACAGTAGAATCTGTTTTATTGGACTTGTTCTTTACCTTTGTAACATCATTGACTGGTATGATTTCAGACTCAAATCCAAAAAACTGTAATGTCAGCCAAAACATATAGGTCAAAGCAGAAACTTAGCCAGAGCAATCCAAAAAACTTTGAAAGAAAGCTGAAATGAAAGCAGCAGAATATTACATTGCATCATGTAGTATCAGAATATTGTGTCAATAAATGCTGTCCCAATGCAGCTCCAATATGCATTTTCCTCTTTTTTCATGTTACATGTGTATGTTACACTATAGAAAAAAAGAACGTAATTATTCAGTGCAACTCTTCACAACATGAATACATTTCAGACAAACCTGCTATCAAGCATGTTTGGAAAGCACTGAAGGCATAAATAAATTAGTTACAAACACAGAAGACTAGCAGTGCAAGCTAATGTATGTTAATTCAGTGGTTAATCTTAATCAATGCAATGGGACTTGTTCCTATATGAGCATGTATAGTGCTTGCTCTCATGTAAGCATGTAACATTCTAGAAATCCGTGGATAAGGGCAGCGCAATCGTATACCCCCCTTAGCGCCGGCACTGCACTCTTGCGCCGGCTGAACGCTGTCGCGAACGTGCCATAAAGCACATCCGCGTCAGCACTATGGCATTCAGCCAGCGCAAGTGGGAGCGCCAACACTCAGGTGCTGCCGTGACCATCAGCAGCGCCGGCCTTGCGCCAGTTGAACGCCGGCATCGCTCAGTCAGTGCAGGGCCTCTGTGAGGGTGTTCCAGAGGCTTTCCAGGAGCATAACTGGGCAGCGCAGCGGGCGGAGATGGCGGTTATGACGCTGTTGTGATGCAGGACAGCCGTAGTGCCGTATCCTAATGCTGGTTCCTGGCCATGGTGGTCCCGATTCGGGCCGCTCCTGTGCGCATTCCTCTGCGCCTGCTATTTTGCCAGCGCAGATCCGAGCAGGCCCATAGGGCTGACTAGGGCTTACGCGGGTGCAATACAAGGGGAAAACCTCCCCTTGTCCTGCACATTGCTGCTGCCTCCAAATGGGATATGGCCTTGCTATGTCAGCCTTACTAGGCCCGCATAAAGTAGGATTGTGCTCTGAGTTTAAAAACAAAAAGTGACAAAATCAGCATTCCAATCTTGGTGTGGCAAAACTGTGCTGTTTCCAAGGCTCTAAGGGCTAAAAATAACTCTAAAGACCCACTTCTGTATTGTGTCAAGGTTCCTCTCTGCTCCCAGCATATTCCGGAATGCATCAGTATAGATGCTATACCACTAGATGGGGCTGAATGTAAAACATAGGCTAGCACTTTATTATTATTATTATTATTATTATTATTATTATTATTATTATTATTATTATTAT